>CM038039.1:9975230-10450230 GCA_021397845.1 Areca catechu
ACTGACACCCCCACCAACACGAGCACCATGGCAATGGACGGCAACCCATACTGGAAGCCACATTGCAGAATGTGGGGCAGCACCGTGGTCCAAGTCATCTTCTACTCGAACTCCTCGGCCTCCACTAACGATCCCAGGAACATCAATTGCGCCAAGATCACCGTCAAATGGCGGCAGTTGGTGCAGCGAGTCGGCGCTCCAACCCGCGGCGAGTACGAGCACCGCCTCCCCCCCGGCCATCACACCTGGTTGGAGGACCTCGACTCCTTCATCAACCCCGAGCGCACTCCAACCTGGCTGGACTTGGCGGCGAGCCTCGTCTCCATTCCTCACATCCCTAACGAGGCCCGCAACTTCCTCGAGGAAACCATCCTCGTGGAGTCTCGTGACGCTTCTCGCCGGGCGATCGCCCAAGGCCACCAGATAATGTGGGTGGTTGCCGACTCCTACATCCAGTCCCGCATCCCTTACTGGCCCCATGTGCACATCGTTGGCCACCGGGACCGGGACGGGGACCACCATGATCCCCACCAAGGGGCGGCAACCGGCGGTGTGGGCGACCCGAGTCTTTTTGTGGCCAGCTTCTTGGGTCGAGGTTCCTCGACGAGATGCACCATTTGTCTTAGCGACCTAGAGGGGGGTTCGTTGGCCGGGTGGCTGCCATGTAGCCACGTGTTCCACCCGGTGTGCATTACCCGCTGGCTGCAGACCAACAGGCTCTGCCCCATCTGCCGGCTTACTCTTCCACTGCCATAAGATTATGTTGCATGAACCACCGGCCTAAGGTTAACTTTGTTTTGGAGATATCAAGGGAACAATTTCATTCAGTGCAGGTTTCTTTAGCTGTAGTTTCCTTCCTTTCTTTTTTTTTTTTTTTTTTTTTATTGAGAAAAAAAGTTTCTACAGTAGCCTTGTAGGCCGGCCAAAGCACTGGTTGATGAAATAAAGATTTCAGCACTATGACTGAAATATATGTAAAGCATGCTCTTTTTCTAATAAAAAAAATTCGAGTGCACTGCTTCTTTTGTTTTCATGCCATCTCATAATTTCTGGAGTATCAGGTTTTAATGATTATTATTGGTATAATGATCTAACGAGCATATGTAGATTGGATGACATGCTAGGATGAGTTGTGTCCATATACATACAATGACAACTCTGTATGCATAGATCCACGGGCACATACAAAGAAATGTATGTATTTGTACATATCCAACATGCCACATTTTATCATATATGGAAATATCATAAAAATAGAGATAAATTAAGCATGGCCCTTCTAAAGATTAGAGGAAATAAATAATTTGTTTGTTATCACGTATGGAAAATAACTATATATTTATATTTTGAAATATTTAAAAATAATTTTCTTTATGACTGGCAGAATAATTTTGGTGTAACAAAATAATTTTAAATGTAACAGAATAAGATTAGGAAATCTGGCCTGGAAGATGGATAGAACCACTATCCTAAAGGAGATTTGGCCCTCTTCTCATACGAAGAACAATTGGGCCACATACTCTCTTCCAAGGTACGACCCGGAAGCCAATACTCCAATGCCTATCAGTGGTACGATCTCGAACGGACGCCGATCAGCTCATGTCCAAATTTTTAAAGTAGAAAAAAATAGGAGAAAAAAAATTTTAGAAAATTTTGGAAGAGAGAAATATAGGGTAGGGAGAACTTGAAATTTTGCATGCCTTGTAGGGCTAGGATAAAGATCTATTCATGGGCTCAAATTTCTAGAAAAAATTTCAAAAAAATTCTCAAACTAGCCGTTATGACTGTTAAAAGTTAAAAAGGAAAAAAGGGTAAAAATATATATAACACAAAGGCATGCGTGGATTGCACGCCCGTTGCTTGCTAGAGGGGGGGAATAGGAGGTTTTTCTTAATTTTATTTTTATGTAACGATAATGTCAATAATCTCCCACAAAAATAAAATAAAATTAAAAATTTATTATTATTAGATTTAGTAAATAATTTAAAATTTTGGACTTTTACAGTACTTAATGCAAGTACTTTCTAAGTTTGAACTTGTATTTAATATAAATATATACAGTATGAAGACGAACTGATCATAATGCAGGGTAGCACTATCTATGCCATGCGCTCGTCTTGATTTTTATGAAAGTTACTAGGAATTTGTCCTGATCCCATAGCGTGGCCTCACGACTACTCTCACTAAGATAGATCCTCCAAGGATGCGTACAATAGAATCGTATATATCTCGCTAAACTCATAGCCTTGGATCTATTATGAGATATGTTAGCTCTACCCTGTGATTTTGATGAATAATAAAATGTTAAGTACATATTGTGTACTAATGTTTATTTCCAGTTGTGAGTTTTCAGGAAACAAGCACCTCAAATTCTCAAAATTAAAGATCATGGCACGCTTTGTCACAAAGCATTTTTTGCGATTTGAGGAATCTTTTCCATGCAAAAATGCCACAAATAAGTTCAATTATTGTTATATATGTTGCATTTAAGTTTCATGAACAATCATTATGTTTTTGGCTTGATTGATATTTATTTCTGAAAATTGCAGAACCAAGTATCGATAGCTGGAAGCCCAAGTGTCAACACTTCAGCATTTGGCACACAGAAATTTTTCATGACATGCCAAGTGTCGATACTCAGAACTCAAGTATCGATACCTGAAACTCAAGTGTCAACACTTAAGTTCCCAAGTGTCGACTCAAAGCCTGAGACTTTTTGAAAATCCAAAACTTGGCCATGGAGAAGTTTTTGTATCAAGTATTGATATATGGAAGTCAAGTGTTGATATCTGGAAGTCAAGTGTCGATACCTGACAGCCAAGTATCGACACCTAAAGCCAAGCGTCGATACTTGGGTTCTGACAGCCTCAACGGATCTATTTTTTGACAACCTGAAATCATTGTTTTTAGCTCTAAACAGCTAGTTCTTTATCCCTAATGGTCTAAAACGATTTTTTGGATATTTTTCATGTATTTAAGCTTCACCAAACTTACTTATGAAGTAAGAAAAAAGTGAAAAACAAAGAGATATCCAAGAGTTAAAGCCCTTCTTCAAGAGCTCCACTTCTAAAAGCAAAAAAGAAGAGATTCCTAAGAAAAACCTTTCAATTCATCTTTCCAAAAGTATTCTTAAGAAGATTTCAAGTCAAGTTACATCAAGCAATCATAGCTTCAAAGATTCCTCATCCACTCTAAAAAGAGAGTTTGTTTGTGTTAAATTCTTGTATTCTAAATTTATTGCTATTTTGACCTATCTTTCAAGGTTCTTAAAAGTATGTTGTAAGATTGTTGGTGAGCCAAAACCAACTAGGATTGACTTGTGAGCCCAAAGCCAAAACAAGTGTAAAGGTTTGTTGGTGAGCCTAGGTGATAAAACCAACTTAGGTTTTGACTTATGAGCCTTTGGAAAAACAAGTCGGCTATAATCTTGGAGAGATTACAATGGAATTCCCAAGGGTGGCTTGGGGAGTGGATGTAGGTGCTAGGTTTGCATCGAACCACTATAAACCTTGTGTTTGTGTATGATTTTCTCTTCTACTTACTTGCACTTTATTTCTTGTACTCTACTTATTGTTTTTCACTGTATATAATCTAGTACATTAATCACATTGTTCACAAACACCACAAGACCTGCACATTATTGCTTTAAATTTTTAAAAGATCCAATTCATCCCCCCTCTTGGGCTCCATTTCTGGGCAACAAGCTATCTCAACCTAATCATCATAATAGAGCACCACATCATAAGAATGGAATGGAAACAGACTCCAAAATGGTGCTCCTAGACATCACATCAGAGGTCATTCCCTTTAAACCTTAACCACGAGGTTGGCATAATGATAGAGGTCCACTCTGTTAACTAATATATGGATTTAGGCCCTATCCCCCTCAATGTCTCAGATACCATAATCTTTGAAAGTCCTTTGATCAAAGATCTGCCAAATTATTTTTTTGATTTTATAAATTGTAGTGATATTACTTCTTTTATTTTATTTCCTACAGCTTTATGCCTGATCAGGATATGATTATTTATCTTTTTATTAGTTATCTGTTGATTTAATAGATCAATTAAAGTCCTACAATCATAATTTAAAGAAATTTTTAAGATTTTTGATGAAAGAATTGCTATATCATTTATTAATTTTTTTAGCAATTGTACTTCAATACATGCCCATTTAAGTTATTTGTTATCTAATTGGAATCATTATATTTTTCAAGTACGTACTTCCGGATAACTAGAATATATTAGAGAGTAATCTAAGGTTTCCTTAAGATATCTAAAGATTCTTTTTAAAGCTTTTCAATTTTTTTTACTATGATTGCTAATATACCTACCTAGTCTGCCTACTGCATAAGCTATATCCGAGCGAGTTCTATTTGAAATATATAATAGGGATCCTATCCTTTAAGAATATTCTAATTGATTAATAGGCTTTCCTAAATTTTTAATTAAGTGAGAGCTATAATCATAAGGGGTAGAGATATGATTTAAATCAAAATATTCAAATTTTTTAAACATTTTCTCTATTGAATGTGCTAAGATTACTGCTATTTCACTATTTACTTTTTTAAGCTTCATTCCTAAGATTACATCAACTTCTTCTAAGTCTTTCATATCCAAATTATTTGATAAATAGCTTTTAGTTTTTTAAATTATTTTTATTAATGTTCCAAATAATAATATATCATCTACATACAAGTATAGTGGTATGGACACTAAGGCTAAAAGAAATCGATATGTTGAACCCACATCCCTGTGGATCACCTGTGAGTAAAACCCTGAACCCAAACCCTATTTATCATGTAAATATTTTTTTTAAAATTCTGTTATTTTTGTTTAGTTAGAGTAAACCCTTTTTACCAACTGTAATTAGGATTTTATTTATTTTGAGGTAAAACCCTTTTTACCAAGTTGAGTCGAAATTTCAATTGAGTCAAATCCTATTTATCCAATTAGGATCTTAATGATCCAATTTAATTATCCCTTTTTATCAACTTTAATTGGATTTTTATTTGAAAGCCTAACTAAGTATGGTTGGTTAAATTAGTTATTAGTTGGTTAAATCATGTAGTTAGTTATTCATTGAGTCCAGTAATTAGTTGAGTCATTGAATCCTGTATTACAAGAGGGGACCCAAGACAGCATCCTATGTACACCCAATTGAAGACTCAAGACAACCCATGTGCTAGCCCAAGTCACAATCTCTTCTTGGCGCCACATTTTCAAGGATTTGGACATCAACACATGTCATATTTGGACATATCACTAGGACAACACTGCTTGGTACTTCATCTAGGACAAGAATACATACCATGTCACTTTTGTTTGGACATCCCACATGCCAAGTTCTTTTATTTTAGTCAACCAAATGAAAGCAAAATTGGCGCTACTTAATATTAAGATAAGTAAAGCAGAAGGACTCCCCAAGATGGTGCCCTCCCACTCAAATGTTCCCCACCAATTACAAGGAAATCGGCCAAGCAACCTCTTTCACGCCAACTTCAAGAGTTATAGGAATTTTAATCACTTAAAGAAAGAAGGTTAAATGGTCTTCTACTTCAAAAGTTTCAAGCAATCAGGATGGAAGCTGCTTGAGTCTCCTGAACTCAAGAGTTTCACCAAAACTCTTGAGTCTTCTTCAATCCAAACTGAAGAGTCCACTCACATACATAAGTCCAAATCAACCCAACAAGCAAGAGTCCAAGATGCCCAGAAGTAGGACTCTAGGAGTTGTATTTCAAGGGAGCACAAGACTATTATTTGTGTCCCTTACATCACTGGTTGGGAGTCTATAAGTATCCCACCAACCCCCCTTGCAATCAATAAATTATTCATCAATATACAATGAAATTCTGTCAATTTTTTTCCTTTGCTTTGTGCATCGCGGGGTGTGAAGCCCTTCCTTTATTCTACAGAACATCGTAGGGTGTGAGGCCCTATTTATCCAGTCGACAAGAAGATCCAACCATCACTTCCAACCCTTCTCTTTCCTTCTTTCTTTTTCATTGATGATTCCTAACTTGAATTTCCTTTATTGAGTATTTGCAGGTGATCAGAAATCAAAGTTATGAGTTCTTGCATTAGAATCGGTATCGCGCGAAAAATCAAAGCCCGGGATCAAGTTCTTGAAACCCTGTCGTGACAATCCTGAGAGTTCTATTAGATCTGGAGAATCGATTTCGTTGGTAACTTTAAACCTATTCCCCCTCTTTAGTTTCTGATTGTTGAAAGTTAATCCTAGTTTTGGTGGTTTCTTAGCCACCAGATCCTGCTTTTCTAGTTATTTTGTTAGGTTTACTTGTACGGGTAGTAATTAAATTAGTTTCATTCGCTATCTCCTTCAGGTCTTCTTTTAAAAATCTAAAAAAAAAAAAAAAATTATTCTCTGATAATCATTGTTAATTAGGCTTTTAATATTTATCTCGCATCAGTTTTGGTATTAGAGCAGGTTAAACTAGGATTTAATCTCTCTTGTGCTGACTTATTTCTCTTTAAGTACTCGGATCGGGTGCTTCACCATGGCCATCCAGTCATAGAAAAAGTAGGGCTGCAAGACCCTCACAACCTATTCAAACGGGATTTTCTATGGCATGTAGGGGTACCGCTGTGAATTGACCCTTGAAGAAGAAAATAAAGAGATAGGCATCTTTAGGTTTTAATTTCTGCATCTCGGCTATCTCAGTATATAGTCTGTAGTTTTAATTGTTTCTATCCATAAATAACTCAGAAAATTTTGATTTTTATTTTTCTGAGTTTTTTATAATTGAAAGTATTTTTTAGAATTTTTTCATAAATTACTTCAGTCTGTGAATTTTCTGCCTGTCGAAATACTACCTAAAAACAGTTATGTCCTGTTTTTCAGTAAAGCTAATTTCACCAAGTTTAGGGTTCTTTTGGTAAAAATTTTGCATATTTTAATATTTCTTGCATATTAGGTACTTATCTGCATAATATATCCTTGTTAAAAAAAAGAAATTAATTAATTTTTATTTTCTTTTATTTTTGCTTATTTGCATATTAGGGTTTCATCTTGTGTGTGCATCATCAAGCAACCTAATCTTAAGGGCACTTGAACATTTAGATTGGGGCAGGATTTTATCACTTGTCCTGAGCCCACAACAACTACCTATTATATCTGAACATAACCTTAATTAAAATTGATTAGACTTGATTTGCTCTAGTGAGCTAAGGACACCAACATGTCAGGTTCAACCTTTTTGGGAAAATTAGTTACACTCAATTCGGCATTTGTGTCTTGAAGCTGGTATCTAGGCTAGAGGTCCAGAGGTAAACGCCCTAAGCAATTTCATGATTTTTAATTAGGACCCTACGAGAACAAGGGGAGCCTCCCACGACCCCACCTCTTACCTGGCCAGTGGACAGCATAATTGTTGTCTTGGCTGTGATTTAGTCGACTCATTCTGTTTGAGCTTTAGGTCTAGGAAACCCTAGCTCGAGTTATGTATGTTTGCATTGCATGACCCCTAGATTAGGTACCCAATATTAGTAGTCTCACCCAAACCTAACCCAGTCTGACCATGGATTACAACTCTGACACCTTTCTGAGGTTCATGACCGAACAATTTGCCCTAGTGAATAATAAGTTTGACCGATTGAAAACCTAGAAAGGATCCAAAAGACCCGTACTAAGCCAAAACTTGAGATACCCTTACCCACACCACCCAACCCTAGGATAGCCCCTCGCTATGACCCAACTGGGATCTTAGTTCGAAGAGACCTCTAGAATAATGGCAAAGGCTCAGTTACGGATCCAAGCCTATATCTGAGCACATACCTCTATCTTCTGAACCCAGATCCTACGAGCCCATATGATGGGACATCAACAAGAAAAAAAAATATTTTTCAACTAATTCTCTTGATATTTTTTTCAGCTAAAATAGTGTACTTGGGATTAATGAGAACCTTGGAATGAAGCCCACCAAACCCTTGAAGACAAAGACCAATTCATGAAGCCGACTCATGAAAGAAGGCCGCCAGTCCCTTGAGTCGACTCAATCCAGATCAAGATCAACTTCAAGCATACCTGATGTGGGCACTAGAATCAGGAAAAGACTCCAACCAATTCAGGTCAAGTCCGAGTCCTTGTGATTGGAGTAGCAAAAGAGAAGTCCTGTAAATTTTTTTTTTTTTTTTTTTTGTATTTTGTTTCTGATGATGAAATTTAATATGGTGATAACTGACTTAAAAAGGAACAAGAAAAAAAATATTTCAACAAGAAATTAGCGACTTGCCTTTGGAGCTGCAGATGGATTACAGTAAGCATATGCAAATTTTCAGTAAACAGAACCTAATCAAACAAGTGCATTGGCTTACCCAAACTTCAATCTAAAAATTCATGTCCGGCCAGGGGCTCATTATTCCCATGGGTCATGATAGTGTACTGGAGTACACCCGCTCAGGAGGCGTGAATTTTAGATCTTGCTTGGATTTTTAAAAAAATTAACTAGATAACAAGTATGCATGCAACATAACTAAATGCAGGAAATTATCCGACCATGCTCTGATACCAAGAATGGTGTAGAATGTAAGATGAAACTATGCAACCCTAATGGAGATTAGCAAATGATTAACTAAGCAATTCCCTATTTGCATATAAACAACTCAACATAAACTATCAAAAAGATCTAGTGAAGAAGCTCGAAAGATCTAACATAAACCTAGTGATCGAGACTCTCAGAATAAGAAAGGAATAGGACCAGAAGAGAACCACGCAAGCTAAGCTAGGTCTAATTTAACATTGCAGACTTAATCAACACTAGACATACCTGACATTAGCCCTTCAATTAGAATAGATTCACTCTTGAAGAGGTCTCCCGGATGACATGAACATAATACCACTGAAGGCTCCTCTTGTTTTCTGAATCTATGGCAAGTAAACCTTCCTCTTGAAGCCAGAATCCCGGAGAACCCTGCAACAAAGAAACCCTAAGATGAGTGACTTAACAAGCAATCAACTAGAGAAAAGAAAGAAGGGTGGAAGAGGCATTGAAGGAGATCTATCTTGGCATCATGGTGGAATGCTTGAAGTGGAGTAGGTTGGTCGCCTTGTGATGATCTTCTTGATTCACCCTTGAACGCTGGAGCTAGTTTGAAGTTATGAAAGAAGAGGAAGTCTTTGGCATTGGGAATGGAAGAAGGAAAGATTAGGGTTGGCATGGAGGAAGAGAAAAGCTAAGCTACCACATAGACACATAGAAAAAAACACATAGAAGAAAAAAATACCAACTTCATTCATTAACCATCCCTTCTCATAATGGGGCATCCCATAGTTTAAATAGAAGCCTTACAACATTTTTAAAATTTGAAAACCCATAGGATTAGGAGGATTACAAGGGGGGTTGGAGGATATGGCGGCATTTGTTGCTTGAAATGTGGGGAGTTGGAGGATATGGTGGCATTTGTTGCTTGAATGTGGGGAGTTGGAGGATATGGTGGCATTTGTTACTTGGAACTCCTTCAAAGCTTAACATATGGCGCAAGGTGGGGACCACTTGATGAGGTGGCGGTGTCCTTTGGAGCTCTTGACATATGGCATAAAGTGGGGACCACTTGTTGAGGTGGCGACATCCATTGGAGCTTTTGACATGTGGCACAAGGTGGGGGTCACTTGATGAGGTGGCTTTTTCTTGTCTTGATGCTTCATGGACTCATGGATTGGGCTTGATTTAACTAGACCCAACTCTCGATTGCAGGGTTAACTAAGATATTAAACCAGACCCAACATGGACTCGAAATTAACTACAAGATTATTTGGACTCAAAAAAAAAAAAAGAAAAAAAAGAAAATTACAGGACTTCTCTTTTGCTACTCCAACCACAAGGACTCGGACTTGACCTGAATTGGTTGGAGTCTTTTCCTGATTCTAGTGCCCACATCAATACCTAAGTCAAAGACCAAGCAAGTCAAGATACCACCTTTTGAAGCCCATGATGCCACCTCTTAGAAGCCCATGATGCCACATCTTAGAAGCCCATTTTATTCTTCACATGGGACATATTTTAGGAGACATGAGAAACAACACATCAAGCATTTTGAGGGGAAGCATGAGACCACTCTTTACTCACCCAACAACCCCCCAACCAACTTACCAAGTGGGATGCCACATCACATGACACCTAGGGCTCTACATCAGCAATTAGAAGCCATGTCAAAGCCACCTAGATGCCACATAGCAAGTTGTTTGATGGGGAACTAATATGCATGCAATTTTTTTTGTATGTTTTACATGTTGAGTTAGGTGATTAATTCCCAAATTTTAGATCAAATTATTTATAGAAAATTTTGTATGAATTTTTGAAGATCAGCATGCAGATTAGGACCTAGAAAAGTAGCAAAGAAGGACCGCCGGGGCTGAGAAGCCTCGGTTAGGGCAAGTTCTCCTACAATAAAACTACTGGAGGTAGAGGGGTGTACCTGACAACGTCTGTGAAGATCGCAGTGAAGGGGTCTCTCATTCCTCGACGGATGCGGCCTGGAAAACCGAGCCAAAGACCCGCGGATACCCGGCTTTCTGCTCGATGATCCGATTGAGGCTTGGCTGGAGTCGTTGGATTCGTAGGAACTCAGGGACCTGCAAACGACCTGTCAGGGGTTAGAAAGCTCACAAAGGAACAAGAAAACAAAGTAAAAATAGCAAGGGAAGGCTTCTTTTGGAGTGGGCGTCCAGGGATCTGGAGGGTTTGTTGGCAGCAAGAAGATGATTGCAAACACCGGGAAGAAGAACTCTCATAAACCCCTTTATGCACACAGCAGGGTATCACACCACTCAATAGAAGAACTCAAGGTTTTCATTCATCAAAAATTCTCCTCATACAAGAGGCTAGGGTCCCTTAAATAGACCCTTAACCTTGGGCTCCAAGTAAGGGTACATAAGTCTTTACATAAGAATCCTTTTCCCTCTCAAACCCTAGCTAGAAAATAAGGAAATATTAGGTAGAAAAAAAAATTTCTTGACTTGGTCAAGACTCCAAGGATGCCTAGGGGGGCGTGTTGGGCTTCTAGGAGCAGCAAAAGGCCGGCCCAAAGGGACTCGGGTGCATGGGTTTGGGCCTCTGGAAGCTGGGGTGGCCTGGTAGCCAGGTAGCAGGAATATTCCCTGGTATCTTGCTTCTTAGGGGCTTGGGCTTGGCACCTGGGCTTGGTTTCTTTGGGCTAGGATGCAGATGGACCTCTGGAATCATGGATGCCCTTATCTATGAATATACTTTGGCATCTGGAAGGGAATCTGGGCATCTGGAGGGCATCTGCAAGAAATCAGGGTTTTCTGAATTTTCCTCCTGGGGTCTTCAAATCTTGAAGCTGGGTTAGACTTGTGCTATACTTCCATGTCTTCAATCTAGTTGGACTTGGTCTTCACTTGTATGATATAGTCTTGAGTCTTCAGTATGCTTGGACAGGACTCAAAAAAATAAAATTAGCTCAACATGAGCTGACTAGCATTGGACTGAACTAGCTCAACATGAGCTGACTAGTACAGAACTGAAATAATAACTAAAAATACTTAAATAAAAACTAAAATGGACTCAGATGAGCTAAGCCCTTATTACAGATGGACTCATAAATTATTGATCAATTTACAGAGGGTTGAAAAAGCCTCTGTCTTATTCTGGTGCCTCAGGTGTCCCCACAAATTCTCCCGGGGTGGGAGGAACTCGACCCTGTCGAGTGAAGGTTAGACTGGCTCACATATCACTCGAGAAGGTCTGGGTTGAGGCGTTGCAAGTCCTCTCGAGAAATCCACGAATCGTCCGACTCTGGCCGGCCTTGCCATTGGACCAGGAAGCGTTGATAGTCATGGCCCTGGGTCGTGATGGCTTGATTGTCCAGGATACGCTCGATCCGTTCTCCTCTCTCAGGCCAAATTTGTTTGTGGACACTCTAGGTTAGAGTCACTCACAATGAAAAGGAATAGGTCCAAAGGCCTCATTAGGTAGCACTGCCGGTTCCCTATACTCAACCAGGTCTGTAATATTGAAGGTAGAACTAATGCCCAAATCCGAAGGCAAGTCTAACACCTAGGCATTTGACCCAACCTTCTTTATCACTTTGAAAGGTCCGGCTCTGCGAGCATGAAGCTTCTTTTAGGCCTAAGCCTAACAAAGATAAAATCTACTACATCAAATTTTTTGATCCATCTTCGAGAATTAGTCAGTTGTTTTAACATTAGTGCGGGTGGTGAACATGCTAGGCACATGCAGACTCCTAACAAGATGATGCAAAGGACTCAAACCTACACCTAGCAGACTCGACTAAAGAGGTTTATTAGGTCTTAACTACCACTTGGGCATGGGGGCATGAGTCGTGGTTGATGGATGACATGCAGAAAAAAATTTGCTAGTAACTCCTAATAAGTGCCAGAGGGTCTGCCAAAAGTAGGTAGCAAATGGGATGGGCTCTATGGATCCTTGCAACCTAGTAACCTCAACAAAATGTAACCTAATAGTTCTAGACACATGAGAAAACTCAGGAAAGGGTAGAAAATAGGAAGTGGGTTCAGAATTACTCTGGTAGGGTGGAGAAAAAGGTTCTGGGTTAGTTGGATAAAGTAGAATCAAAGAAGGCATGTCAGGGACTAATCCTAGACTAATGAGGTTAACCTTATGGGGTTGCGATATATCTACGGGGTTTGTATAATGGAAGGATGGGTTATTAATCTCAGGAAAGAGGTCCTTAATGGGAACTATAGGAGGAGACTCATCCTGAGGGTACTGATTCAAAGAGATCAGGTCCTTAATAAATTCTTCTGGTTCTTGTATTTTAGGACTAGACTCTATAATTTGGCTCTCCTCTATGGTTTCCTCAGGTAAGGCTCTAGTAGCAGTACCTAGGTTCTCTTCCTCTATTTGTTCTTCCATTATAGCTTTAGGTTGGATATGGTCAAGGTCAACTAGCTCTGGGTTGGTTTCTACCTGGGTATCTACTGGGTCAGCTAATTCTAGGTCTACTAAAGGTGTCTCCTCTTCTCCCTCATACTCATCCACTAGGCTCACATCAGCTTCATACACTTCCGCGTTAATGTAAGCCTTGTGAATCTCAGGATTGGTTGGAGAAGGTCGGCTAGCAGGAAATTGGTTAGGTTCTGGTCTCTGATTATGGGTACTACTCCTAGTAGGTTCAGGTTGTATAAGAGGTAGTGGCTCACTATTGGGTTCATATTTAGGGATACTAATCCTATGGGGTTCAAGTAGACTAGGGGAAGCATGACTAGTACTAAGCTGATACTTAGGGGTTATGGGTTCTCTAGGCTCATAGGACAAGGGTGCAGATCTATGGGTCATGGGATTATAGGATCTGGGGTCATATGATTTTGGGTCAGCTCTATGATCATGTTCTAAGGATGGATCAAGGTATGGGGTCCTCCTAAGGTTGGGCTCTCCATATGGGTCAGGATATTGGGTCCTCCTAGGATTGGACTCCCTATATGGGTCAGAATACTGGGTTCTCCTAGGGTTGGACTCCCTATATAGGTCAGAATATTGGGTCCTCCTAGGGTTGGACTCCCTATATGGGTCAGAATATTGGGTGTTGGGTCTACTAGGCTCATAGGGTATGGGTGCATAGGATCTATGATCATGGGATCTAGAGTCATAGGATCTAGGTTCATAGGTTATGGATTCATAGGTTCTAGGTTCATAGGATTTGGAGTAATAAGATCTATAGGTTGTAGGTATACTAGGCTTGTAGGGAGAGGGTAAATAGGATCTATCTTCCTGGTCTATAAAATCCTGATTGAGTCGTCTAGGACTAACCTTAGGGATTGGGTCATGACGATGGGCTCTCCTAGGTTCAGCCTAAAGGTATGGATCAGGGTTTGGGGTCCTCCTAGGTTGAGGATTATAGTACGGGTCAGGATAAGGGGCTCTCTTAGGTTCGACCTCATGGTATAGATCAGGGTTTGGGGTCCTCCTAGGTTGAGGGGAATCAGGATCTGGCTCAGACTGTGACCCATGGGTTTTTCTTGAGGTCCCTACCCGAACTTTTAACTGATCAAACCTATTGGCAAGATGGTCAATTCTATCATTGGTTTGAATACGAGACTGAGTTAACTGGGTCATCTGGGTAGTTATCTGGGCCATTTGATCAGCTAGGGCTTTTATTTGGGCTTGTAAATTTTCCATGGGTTCAGACATTTATGAAGGAGGTGGGTGATATGAAACTCCTGATCTAGTGCTCATGCAAGACTCGATCAGACCGACTATAGCTGACTAGACCTAAAGTCCAAACTAGATGCTCAATCAGGGTGGCAAACTAGCCTATAGTAACCCTGTACTCAGCCAGGCAGGTGTAAGGGGAGTGTTAGGTCCCTGATTGCCAATCCTAGACACCAATCAGAGATTGGCCAGGTAGGCGGACCAGCACACAAGCCCTTCGGAATTGAATCCCTAAACCACCATTCTAGACACTGAGCACAAGGCACACACAAGTTAACTTGACACAGTGATCTAGCACTAGCCCGGACCCGACCAGTTGGTGTCCCTAGCCCACTAGGGTAAATTAAGTCTAATTAATTTTAGGTTAAGGCTTGGGACTGAATGCAAGGGATGTGGTTTTGGGCTAAGGAGAGGTGATCAAATCCTCCCCCCATCTGATATAGCAAGAGTGCCCTTAAAAGTAAATTATGCAATGATGGCAGGCAGATGAGGATGCAAATTAGGGTTTAGATATTTTTTTTTGGTATTTTTGAAAAATATGTATTTTTTTTTTGGTATTTTTTTTAAATAGAATAAAACTTTCAAATCATGACCTAATATACTGGAAATATACTAAAATTAAGAAATATGCAAAAACTCCTAAACAAAACCCTAAAACTTCCAAACTTGTCTTGCTAAAAAAATAGAGCCAAAAATCTGCAGACCCTATTTAGGCTTGAAGAAAATTCACAGGATATAATAAAGTCTAGAAAAATTTTTAAAATTACTGTGAATTATGATAAATCCAGGAAAATGAATTTCAGAATTTTTGGAGTTTTTAACAGGGAGAAATAATTAAAATAACAGAGTATATATGGACTGAAAAATTGCAGAAAATAAGCCCTAATCTAAGCTCTGATACCAAATGATGGGGAACTAATATGCATGCAATTTTTTTGTATGTTTTACATGTTGCGTTAGGTGATTAATTCCCAAATTTCAGATTAAAATTATTTGTAGGGAATTTTGTATGAATTTTTGAAGATCAGCATGCAGATTAGGACCTAGAAAAGTAGCAAAGAAGGACCGCCGGGACTGAGAAGCCTCGGTTAGGGCAAGTTCTCCTACAATAAAACTACTGGAGGTAGAGGGGTGTACCTGACAATGTCTGTGAAGATCGTAGTGAAGGGATCTCTCGTTCCTCGATGGATGCAGCCTGGAAAACCGAGCCAAAGACCCGCGGATACCCGGCTTTCTGCTCGATGATCCGATTGAGGCTTGGCTGGAGTCGTTGGATTCGTAGGAACTCAGGGACCTGCAAACGACCTGTCAGGGACCTGCAAACGACCTGTCAGGGGTTAGAAAGCTCACAAAGAAACAAGAAAACAAAGTGAAAACAGCAAGGGAAGGCTTCTTTTGGAGTGGGTGTCCAGGGATCTGGAGGGTTTGTTGGCAGCAGGAAGATGATTGCAAACACCGGGAAGAAGAATCTCACAAACCCCTTTATGCACACAGCAGGGTATCACACCACTCAATAGAAGAACTCAAGGTTTTCATTCATCAAAAATTCTCCTCATATAAGAGGCTAGGGTCCCTTAAATAGACCCTTAACCTTGGGCTCCAAGTAAGGGTACATAAGTCTTTACATAAGAATCATTTTCCCTCTCAAACCCTAGCTAGAAAATAAGGAAATATTAGGTAGAAAAAAAATTTTCTTGACTTGGTCAAGACTCCAAGGATGCCTAGGGGGGCGTGTTGGGCTTCTAGGAGCAGCAAAAGGCCGGCCCAAAGGGGCTCGGGTGCATGGGTTTGGGCCTCTGGAAGCTGGGGTGGCCTGGTAGCCAGGTAGCAGGAATATTTCCTGGTATCTTGCTTCTTAGGGGCTTGGGCTTGGCACCTGGGCTTGATTTCTTTGGGCTAGGATGCAGATGGACCTCTGGAATCATGGATGCCCTTATCTATGAATATACTTTGGCATCTGGAAGGGAATCTGGGCATCTGGAGGGCATCTGCAAGAAATCAGGGTTTTCTGAATTTTCCTCCTGGGGTCTTCAAATCTTCAAGCTGGGTTGGACTTGTGCTATACTTCCATGTCTTCAATCTAGTTGGACTTGGTCTTCACTTGTATGATATAGTCTTGAGTCTTCAGTATGCTTGGACAGGACTCAAAAAAATAAAATTAGCTCAACATGAGCTGACTAGCATTGGACTGAACTAGCTCAACATGAGCTGACTAGTACAGAACTGAAATAACAACTAAAAATACTCAAATAAAAACTAAAATGGACTCAGATGAGCTAAGCCCTTATTACAGATGGACTCATAAATTATTGATCAATTTACAGAGGGTTGAAAAAGCCTCTATCTTATTCTGGTGCCTCAGGTGTCCCCATCATTGTTTCAACCTCTTACCTAGAAGTTGTTTCTTGTTGCAACTATGTAACCAAAGGAGTTGGATTTAACTAGAAATGATTAGCTAACCTAACTCCACCTCCCCTCCTCACTTTGACGATCCCTAAGGTTATAAATAAGGCCCAAGGCTCCCCTTGTAAGGCATTCCATGTATGAAATATTTTGAGAATTAATGAAGGTTTTTTTTCTTGTTGAGTTCTATTTTGAGTTCTTCTTGTATGGAGTGATTTAGTTCTTCTAGTTTGAGTGATTTAGTCCTTTAAGTTGGAGTGTTTAAATTTATGTTTGAGAAGGGAGTGAGAGGTCATTTGAGTGCTTGAATGGTGGAGTGCTCCTTGCTTGATCCAAGATCCAAGCATCATTCCTTGAAGGCGTCGGTTTCTACTTTCTTGTTTTCCCTTTCTTCTTCGTCTTGTTTCCATTCCAATTTTGAATTCTCCTTCCATGCCTAATCTCTGATTTGATGCAGGTTTTCTCTGATTTTCCAAGTCCAAGATGAAGGTCTCCAAGCCAAGGATCATGGCCAAGGTGAGTCCTAAAGGTAGGGAGTGCTAGTCTTATGGTTTAGACCTCAATCCTTGAGTGAAGAGAGCTCCTTCTTCCACCAAATAATTAGCCATCATTGTTGGTAGGAAAACTCTTCCTAAGCTTCATTAGATCTGATCATTTGAAGGTTAACTTATCCTAGTAGTGATGGTTTCCTTGCCATGAAGATCCTAATCTCTATTTTGAACTAGATCTATATTTCGGGTATTGTAATTTAGATCAACTAGTCTCCTTTTAAAGATTCTTTTCTTGGATTAATTTAGACCATTTATTTGATAATTAATTACTCAGGTTTACTTGCTGGTTAGCTTGCTAAAACTCTTCATTCATCATTTTATTTTCATCCCCCATCAATTTTTGGTATGAAGAGCTTAAGGTTCTACTAGGTCAAGTGTTTGATTGCTGAAATTTCTATTATAGTATTCACCTAAATTTTTTATGAATTTTAGTAATTTTTTCATATTGCAAAAAAATCCGAAAAAATACTTTTTCAGTACCTTAGTATGTTATAATTCTAAATTTAAAATTCAAAAAAATATTTTCTATCTATTTATGGATTTAAAAATATTAGTTTTTAGATCATTTCTGAAGTTCTGTCCAGAATTTTGTTTCTGCCTTCCATTTCATTTAATTTTCAGAAAAATATAAAAATATATTTTCTAAATTTTTAATTTTTAGATCTGAGATTCAAACTTTGATTTTTGTTATTTACCGCAAGATTTTTGAATTTTAGAAGGATATAGAGTTAAGAATTCGAAATTTAATTTTAGGTTATCAAGAGTTAGCTAAACTGCTGGAACCTTCTAGCATGTGTTTTCAAACTACCTTCTCAACCAAAATTCGTGTTAATCTGAAGTCAAAACTTTAAAATCTAGCATGTCTTTACATAAGAATCATTTTCCCTCTCAAACCCTAGCTAGAAAATAAGGAAATATTAGGTAGAAAAAAAATTTTCTTGACTTGGTCAAGACTCCAAGGATGCCTAGGGGGGCGTGTTGGGCTTCTAGGAGCAGCAAAAGGCCGGCCCAAAGGGGCTCGGGTGCATGGGTTTGGGCCTCTGGAAGCTGGGGTGGCCTGGTAGCCAGGTAGCAGGAATATTTCCTGGTATCTTGCTTCTTAGGGGCTTGGGCTTGGCACCTGGGCTTGATTTCTTTGGGCTAGGATGCAGATGGACCTCTGGAATCATGGATGCCCTTATCTATGAATATACTTTGGCATCTGGAAGGGAATCTGGGCATCTGGAGGGCATCTGCAAGAAATCAGGGTTTTCTGAATTTTCCTCCTGGGGTCTTCAAATCTTCAAGCTGGGTTGGACTTGTGCTATACTTCCATGTCTTCAATCTAGTTGGACTTGGTCTTCACTTGTATGATATAGTCTTGAGTCTTCAGTATGCTTGGACAGGACTCAAAAAAATAAAATTAGCTCAACATGAGCTGACTAGCATTGGACTGAACTAGCTCAACATGAGCTGACTAGTACAGAACTGAAATAACAACTAAAAATACTCAAATAAAAACTAAAATGGACTCAGATGAGCTAAGCCCTTATTACAGATGGACTCATAAATTATTGATCAATTTACAGAGGGTTGAAAAAGCCTCTATCTTATTCTGGTGCCTCAGGTGTCCCCATCATTGTTTCAACCTCTTACCTAGAAGTTGTTTCTTGTTGCAACTATGTAACCAAAGGAGTTGGATTTAACTAGAAATGATTAGCTAACCTAACTCCACCTCCCCTCCTCACTTTGACGATCCCTAAGGTTATAAATAAGGCCCAAGGCTCCCCTTGTAAGGCATTCCATGTATGAAATATTTTGAGAATTAATGAAGGTTTTTTTTCTTGTTGAGTTCTATTTTGAGTTCTTCTTGTATGGAGTGATTTAGTTCTTCTAGTTTGAGTGATTTAGTCCTTTAAGTTGGAGTGTTTAAATTTATGTTTGAGAAGGGAGTGAGAGGTCATTTGAGTGCTTGAATGGTGGAGTGCTCCTTGCTTGATCCAAGATCCAAGCATCATTCCTTGAAGGCGTCGGTTTCTACTTTCTTGTTTTCCCTTTCTTCTTCGTCTTGTTTCCATTCCAATTTTGAATTCTCCTTCCATGCCTAATCTCTGATTTGATGCAGGTTTTCTCTGATTTTCCAAGTCCAAGATGAAGGTCTCCAAGCCAAGGATCATGGCCAAGGTGAGTCCTAAAGGTAGGGAGTGCTAGTCTTATGGTTTAGACCTCAATCCTTGAGTGAAGAGAGCTCCTTCTTCCACCAAATAATTAGCCATCATTGTTGGTAGGAAAACTCTTCCTAAGCTTCATTAGATCTGATCATTTGAAGGTTAACTTATCCTAGTAGTGATGGTTTCCTTGCCATGAAGATCCTAATCTCTATTTTGAACTAGATCTATATTTCGGGTATTGTAATTTAGATCAACTAGTCTCCTTTTAAAGATTCTTTTCTTGGATTAATTTAGACCATTTATTTGATAATTAATTACTCAGGTTTACTTGCTGGTTAGCTTGCTAAAACTCTTCATTCATCATTTTATTTTCATCCCCCATCAATTTTTGGTATGAAGAGCTTAAGGTTCTACTAGGTCAAGTGTTTGATTGCTGAAATTTCTATTATAGTATTCACCTAAATTTTTTATGAATTTTAGTAATTTTTTCATATTGCAAAAAAATCCGAAAAAATACTTTTTCAGTACCTTAGTATGTTATAATTCTAAATTTAAAATTCAAAAAATATTTTCTATCTATTTATGGATTTAAAAATATTAGTTTTTAGATCATTTCTGAAGTTCTGTCCAGAATTTTGTTTCTGCCTTCCATTTCATTTAATTTTCAGAAAAATATAAAAATATATTTTCTAAATTTTTAATTTTTAGATCTGAGATTCAAACTTTGATTTTTGTTATTTACCGCAAGATTTTTGAATTTTAGAAGGATATAGAGTTAAGAATTCGAAATTTAATTTTAGGTTATCAAGAGTTAGCTAAACTGCTGGAACCTTCTAGCATGTGTTTTCAAACTACCTTCTCAACCAAAATTCGTGTTAATCTGAAGTCAAAACTTTAAAATCTGAGAATCTTTATCTGAGAGTTAACCAAATCAATTTTATTTTAAATTTTTGGATTTTTTAAAATATTAAATTTGAATTTTTAAAACTAGCTAGTTGAAAGTTGTTCCCTGCTGAAATTTTTTTACAACTAGCTTTCAAAACAAATTTCTTAACCAAATTCCAGGAATTAAATTTCAAAATTTAGAATCTGGAATCTTCACTAAGGGATCTAACAATTAAAATTTTAATTTTATTTTTTTTAAAATTTTAAAATTTTAATTTTTAAAAATTTTAAAATTTTAATTTCAATTTTTTTTAAAAAACTAGTTGACTAGAAGTTGTTAGGGCTGAAACTATCTTGCAACAACTCTAACTTCTAGAATGAGTTTTTAATCCTAAATCAAGATTTAAATTTTAAAATTTGATTTTTGAAATCTAGACTTCAAAATATAAATTTTTTAATTTAATTTTTTAAATTTTAATTTTTTTAAAATTTGGGTTTGAATCACATGTTTGTGCTAATACTAGTTATCTAGTTGGTGAATTGTTGTACATTAAGGGCATTCAATCATAACATAAGGGAAGGAGGTCATTACCTTTCCTTGGTCCAAAACAATCACCGACATTTGCATTGACCTAAACCATAATTGAAATTGAGTAGGAACCTAAAGCTAGGGACACCCACAAGTCGGGTTCAAGTACAAGGTAAGACAAAGTATTATTTGAGTTTGTACTTATTCCTTAAAATTGGTGTCTAAGGCAAGAGGTCAAATAGCAAACGCCTTAAGCGGACTTGCATTTTTAATTAGGACCTCGCGAAAGCGAGAGGAGCCTCCCGCAACCTCACCTCTTACCTGGCCAGTGGACAGGGTAATTACATACTTAAATAGTACCTAGTTAAGTCTTGTATTTTAAACTTTTAGGTCTAGGAACCCTAGAAATTAGGTTTGTACTGTTTGTTTTGAAGCTCCATACCAATAGTCCCACACTCAATCTATTTTTCCCATGGACCCTAATCTTGAATTCTTTTTGAAAACCCTGACTAAAAAGTTTGATATCATAAATGGGCAATTAGGATAAATGAGAAAGGAATTAGGTCAAGTGAAGGACCATGTTGGGATATTTGAAAAGACCCCAATGATCCCCATCGAACCTGAGTCACTTAGGTCAATTCCTCGAGGTTCAAGAGTCCATCATCATGAATTCACTACTGAATACAATTCAAGATGACTTCACCATGACTTCATAGAAGAAGCCCATAGGATCCATGCTGAGCCTGAATCACCTAGTCCACCTCCCCTTGGTCCAAGAGCCCAATGTCATGATCTCACCCTTGAGTATAACCCTAGATACCCCTACCAAGACTTTGTAGATCAGGAAGAGAGAGTCTTTAGGAACAATCAACCCTATGCACCCACTTTTGATGGAAACCCTGAGGTGTATGTCGATTGGGAAGAGAAAATGGATCAATACTTTGAAATTAATGAAATGTTGGAAGTAACAAAGTGTCAATTTGCCAAATCAAAGTTAGTCTGACATGCTAAAGCATATTGGGGAGAAGTTGAGCGAAAAGGTTATTATAGTGGGGATAAAATAAATACTTGGAGATAAATGAAGAGTAAACTGAGGGAAAAGTACCTAGGTAAATATTATGAGCAAAAACTTTTAGACCAATGGTACAAATTGAGACAAGATGATACACCTGTATTTGATTATATTGCCAAATTCAATAAGTATGAGGGAGATGAAGAAGAGACCAAATCCATAGAAAAATTAGAGGAAAAATCTCCTGAACTTATTAAAGAATTTAAGGATGAAATAGAATCAAAGTCTTGTCCAAATGAAGGGCTAAAAAGAAAAAATCCTAAACCCGTTGAAGAACTTAAGGAAGAAGTTTATGAAGCTGGGTCTAACCTTATGGATGAATATGATCAAGAACAATTATTTGAAGATAAAATAATTATCCAGTCTAAAGAAATCAACAACGGGGATGATCAAAATGAGATCCAAGAACAAAGCCAAGAAGAACAATTCGAGGAGATAATAGAGGACCCGGAATTAATCACTGTTGAGGATTTACATCTAGAGATTAATGAAGGATCACCTAATGGGTATTGACCATCAAAGAAAATCTAGAACCAAGTTCAAAGGATCAACCCCAAGAAATTGTGGAACCTACAAAAGAATTTAACATGAAGATTAGAAGTGAAGAGATGGTAGGAATTGAAAGATGGAAGTGTAAGAGAAGGAAGATAGAAATTGAATTCCCTGATAATTGCCCAAAGCCTGGTTCACCCTTCTGGAACATCCCCAATCCTAATCCACCCAGCTGGGACATCCACCATACAATTGATCAAGTCCCAGTAATATTCAACAGTTACTTTTGGAAGACATTATGGCATTTATTAGGCACCAAACTAAGATTCACTGCCACCTACCTAAAGTTGTGTGCCAGAGTTTTCAAAGCCACTTAGGGAAATATTGGAAATTAGGAACATTTGTTTCCTAGCAATAAAGTTTAGTTCATAGATAATAAAGTCCATTAGAGCTTGTTTTGTTTTGGTGTCATTTATGTTTTGTCATTTGATGTCATTTGACCTTCCCATGCATAAGTGTCCATGACTGCGAGAGTCATATGCATGCATGATTAGTAGGAAAATTTGTGCAATGAAATTAACAAGCATATGATCAACTCACATAAAAAAGCCAAAAATTTCAGGAAGGAGACTATGTCATGGTAAGGCCAAACCTAAACGATTATATGCCCGTGGTATAGGTCATTTTCAAAATAGTAAGGAGAATTTGGACCTAATATGTTCTAGATTGACCATCCGACTTTGGTATCAGTTCCACTTTCAACAATTCAGATCTAGGAGGGTAAAGGAGCTAACAATGATACCTAGTGAGCCTTTCAAGCCTGATTCTATTTTGAGAATGAGCCAACCCATGAGTGTCCATCAGCCAAGTTACCAAAGCAATAAGATAGGATTGAGCGAATCTTAGACAATAAGACTATCACTCCCCGAAATAGGGACTATCAACACTACTTGGTTCATTGGCAAGGATGTCCTGATTTTGAAGACTCATGGATTACTTGAGAAGATCTACAAAGAATCGACCAGACCTACTAGAGTATTATCAAAGTCAGACTGATTCCTACTCGACGAAGTCGAGCTCTTTTTTCCACCCCGGGAGAACTGATGGGACATCAACAAGAAAAAAAAATATTTTTCAACTAATTCTCTTGATATTTTTTTCAGCTAAAATAGTATACTTAGGATTAATGAGAACCTTGGAATGAGGCCCACCAAACCCTTGAAGATAAAGACCAATTCATGAAGCCGACTAATGAAAGAAGGCTGCCAGTCCCTTGAGTCGACTCAATCCAAATCAAGATCAACTTCAAGCATACCTAAGTCAAAGACCAAGCAAGTCAAGATACCACCTTTTGAAGCCCATGTTGCCACCTCTTAGAAGCCCATTTTATTCTTCACATGGGACATATTTTGGGAGACATGAGAAACAACACATCAAGCATTTTGAGGGGAAGCATGAGACCACTCTTCACTCACCCAACAACCCCCCAACCAACTTGCCAAGTGGGATGCCATATCACATGACACCTAGGGCTCCACAACAGCAATTAGAAGCCATGTCAAAGCCACCTAGGTGCCACATAGCAAGTTCTTTCAACCTCTTACCTAAAAGTTGTTTCAACCTCTTACCTAGAAGTTGTTTCTTGTTGCAACTATGTAACCAAAGGAGTTGGGTTTAACTAGAAATGATTAGCTAACCTAACTCCACCTCCCCTCCTTACTTTGGATGACCCCTAAGGCTATAAATAGGGCTCAAGGCTCCCCTTGTAAAGCATTCAATGTATGAAATATTTTGAGAATTAATGAAGGTTTTTTTTTCTTGTTAAGTTCTATTTTGAGTTCTTCTTGTATGGAGTGATTTAGTTCTTCTAGTTGGAGTGATTTAGTCCTTTAAGTTGGAGTGTTTAAATTCATGTTTGAGAAGGGAGTGAAAGGTCATTTGAGTGCTTGAAAGTTGGAGTGCTCCTTGCTTGATCCAAGATCTAAGAATCATTCCTTGAAGGCGCCGGTTTCTACTTTCTTGTTTTCCCTTTCTTCTTCTTCTTGTTTCCATTCCAATTTTGAATTCTCCTTCTATGCCTAATCTCTGATTTGATACAGGGTTTCTCTGATTTTTCAAGTCCAATATGAAGGTCTCCAAGCCAAGGATCATGGTCAAGGTGAGTCCTAAAGGTAGGGAGTGCTAGTCTTATGGTTTATATCTCAATCCTTGAGTGAAGAGAGCTCCTTCTTCCACCAAATAATTAGCCATCATTGTTGGTAGGAAAACTCTTTCTAAGTTTCATTAGATCTGATCATTTGAAGGTTAACTTGTCCTAGTAGTGATGATTTCCTTGTCATGAAGATCCTAATCTCTATTTTGAACTAGATCTATATTTCGGGTATTGTAATTTAGATCATCTAGTCTCCTTATGAAGATTATTTTCTTGGACTAATTTAGACCATTTATTTGATAATTAATTGCTCGAGTTTACTTGCTGGTTAGCTTGCTAAAACTCTCCATTCATCATTTTATTTTCATCCCCCATCACCATATCCTATGAGCAGGAGGAACCCATAGTCCATCAACCTGAATCCCATAGGATTAGTACCCCTAAGTATCAGCCAAGTATTAGTCAGGTTCCACTTAGTCAACCCGAATCCACTAGGATTAGCACACCTAGTCAGAACCTCGAAATCAGTCCACCTCCCCTTAATCGACCCTCCTTTACTATCCCATTGGTTCACCAAGCTACCATTGTAGTGGAAGTTTATGAAGGTGAGATGAACTTAGTGGATGAGTATGAGGGAGAAGAGGAAATACATATGGCTGATCTAGAATTAGTTGACCCAATAGACACCCAGGCTGAAGCCAGCCCAGAGTTAGTTGACCATGACTGTACCCTGACTGAAACTATACTAGTAGGATCCTTAAAAAAAGAGAACAATGAGGAGTTTAACCCTCCTGCTAGGACTTTACCTAAGGAAACCCTAGAAAAGAGTCAAGCTATAAAGTTTAGTCCTGAAGTAATCAACTAGGACTTGATCTTTTCATTCCAGCACCCTCAGGAAGACTTCACCCCTTTGACTCTAATTGAAGATCTTTTTCCTGAAATTACTGACCTATTCTTCCATAAAGTGGACCCTTTATTCCCTGTAGGTGTGAATCAATGTCCAAACCTTAAGGTCAACCCCATTAGTTTAGGACAAATCCCTAAACACTTTTCTTATTACCTACTCTACCAAGTCAACCCTGAACCCAGTTCTTATTTTTTACCTTTTCCTGAAGCTTCCAGCATTTCTAGGATCATTAGTTTGTATTTTATAGAAGTTAGTATATTGCATAAGCCCATTGAGCATGTTAGGTTTACAACCTATTTCTGGCAGACCCTATGGCATTTATTAGGAGTGCATGTCAAGTTTTCATCTGCATGTCACCCACCAATTAAAAGTCAAGCACATAATTGAAATTAAGGACCTAAATAGATAAAATAATAATAATAATAATAATAAATAAATAAAAAATTTACTATAAATGCATAATTGAGTCTATTAGATATTTATAGAGTCATATCCACAATATATTAAAGAATTATATAAGAATCATATGGCTAATTCAAGAAAAAGATTCAAAGAATTCAATGGAGGAGACTTTGTTATGGTTAGGCTACGACCTGAACTAGTTATATGCCCGTAGTAGTGGACCATATAAAGTAATTAAGAAAATAGGACCTAATGCCTACGTGCTTGAATTGCCACCTGAACTAGGCATTAGCTCTACTTTCAATGTTTCAGACCTTATCGAGTATAGGGAACCAACGTTGATTCCTAGTAAGCCATTTGGGCCTAATCCAGTCCTTGAGAGTGAACCAACCCAAGTGTGTCCACCTGCCATATCACTAGCCCGGAGAGACAAGATGAACGGATCTTGGATGACAAGATCATCACTACCCGGAGCAAAGATTACCAGCGATATCTGGTTCGTTGGCAAGGATGACCTGAGTCTGATGATTCTTGGATCACCAAAGAGGACTTGCAGAGAGTTGTCCCTGAGACTTACTAGAGTATTATACCATTGGAGTTGACCCATACTTGACAGGATCGAGTTTCTCCCACCCGGGGAGAATTGGTGTGGACACCAGGGCTAAAAAAAATCGATAGGTTGAACCCACATCCTTATGAATCACCTGTGAGTAAAACCCTGAACCCAAACCCTATTTATCATGTAAATATTTATTTTAAATTCTATTATTTTGGTTTAGTTAGAATAAATCCTTTTTACCAACTGTAATTAGGGTTTTGTTTATTTTGGAGTAAAACCCTTTTTACTAAGTGATGCGGGATAGAGCGGGGGAGGATCGCTGGCGAGCGTAGAAGTCACCAGAGGATTAGGGCTTGCACTCAAGAACGAGGAACCAGGGCATCACACCCACTTCAATCTGGAGAAAAAACACTCAGACAAAATAAATTTCAACTTTAGTTTGTATTCATGAGAAAAAAAGATATTTAATACAAGAGGGGAGGGGCGGTATTTATAGATTCATCCCAAGGTACATTACTTGAGGGCTAAGAAATCCTGACTTGTAGGCCAAGAAACCCTGGTGGACCGATCAACAGTGGGCCTGTCTTGGACTAGAGCTCTCTCTTGCGGGCTTAGCAGCATGAAAGGGCCCGGGTGCATGAAGGCCAGCTCTGGTTGGGAGGGCCTGGTAAACCTCCTGGTCTGATGATGACTCTCTTCTTAACTTGAACGACTCAACTGGACTTGACTGGACTAAAAGACTGGACCCGACTAAGTGGACTCAACTGACTCAGTTGTCTCACTTTATTAGAGGACTCGATTGGCTCACTTTGACTAAAGTGACACATGACTAAAGGACTCAAATAAAATAAAATAGGCTCTCGGTCCCTATCATTCTCTTGCGATGGGGAAAACTCCACTGTGTTGAGTCAGGCTGAGCGGGAGTTTGATGGAACCGAATCCAAGTATATCAAAAGACAAACCCATAAAACAGACATAATCAAATAAATCCAAAAATATCCCAATAAACTTGGAATAAAGAGAGGCTCTGAGAACTGTGCCACTCTGAAATTTGTGCTACTTTGGTATTGACCATTTCATTGTCTGCAGGTCAAGGACATGCAGATCATTGAAACATGTAGCATGAGACCCCCCACCAAAAATTAAAAGATAATGCTCTGCATGGCAAGCAGCAGTATGGTCCGACCTTGGAGAAGGAGGGGTGCCTATAGCATCAATATCATCCCAAGTCATGGTTTCCAAGTCAAGAATGTGCAGGTCATTTAGAAGAGATCTCTTTGCATCTTCACCGCCAAACACAACTAAAGTGGTTCCAACAAGGGTCACTGATTGACCTCCACGAGAAATCGGTGGCTTCCCATAAGTCTTCAAGTTTGACCATATACAAGTATGTGGATCAAATTCCTTCACTGTAATGGTCTTAGAAGGATCTTTGGTGTGCCCAGCAACAGATAAAATTTTGTTTCCCCATGTAATCAGAGAATGGCCAACACAAGGAGTTACGGGCAGCACAACTGGTGATTCTGGAGATCTTGTTTGTGCTTTAGCCTCTAGCTTCAACCATGTGAAACTTTTCAACTCTAGAACCTGAAGGTCATTAAGGTAACGACCATTATGATTTCCGCCAAAAACATACATCTTGTCTTGCACTATAGCTGCTCCATGCACATAGCGGGGCTTTGGGCGTTGCCCAGATATAGAAGGTGCAGTCCATTTACCATAACTACCAATTGAACCAAGACCCTCCATTATGACATCCTTATCCTGGGTCTCCAGCACACTTTCATTTTCTGGGGAAATAGTTATAGGCTCTGGAAAAGGATTTCCATTAGGGGTGGCTGACTCAGTTGCTAGCTCCACCTTTGGCTTATGCATCTCAACATCTACAATAGGCTCCACGGTAAATTCAGGGACCTTTGAATACCAAGCAAGATCCTCCTCCTCCAAAATTTTCACAAAAAGACACATTGCTTCTGCTGAAGGCATGTTTCCCAGCCCATGCCAACTGGTCCATTTGCTGTTCTCCATGGGATTCCATGCCCTGGGTTTTGGAGTATTGCAAGGCCCAACGGTTGCTTGCTGGTAGAGTGTGTAGAACAAGAGGGCGACATCATTCCGGAACTTCGAAATCGCACCGGCAGAGGAGTTGGAGGATCTGCCAAATCCGACATAGGCGGCGGCGGCGGCGTAGAACCTCTCAGGGTACGTAGGACCAAAGCTCACCCTCGCCATCGCCATCCCGCCGACGAGGAGATCGAGAGCCGGCAGCAAGATCTCGTACAATGCCAAGAGGCCGAGAAGGAAGAAAAAATGAAACCAAGAACAAGTATTTATAGAGCCAAGCACCGGACGAAGGCCCCTTTCTCGCTCGCCCTCTCCCTCTCACCCACTTTTCTCCTTTTCTTGAGATCTGGAGCTCTTCTTCTCCCTCTTTCTTCGCGGGCGATGCGCAGGGTTGTCTGCACAGAGAAGATTTGGGAAGAAGAAACGTACCGGGTTGGGGCGTCGGTTGCTGGCGGTGAGCAAGAACAGGGCATCGACCGACAGGGGACGGGAGGCTTCACACGACGGAGGCGGAGGGGGTTCGAGCATGAACTTCTGGATCGGCGTCGGTGGAGGCGTGCTTCACGAGCTACTATGTTCCTGGAGATGGCAGCATGGATGGAGGGGGGGCGGGGGGACAGCGTCGGTGGTGTAGATCCGATGGGCCGTGGGCGATGAGGTTTCCGGATACCTGACAATGGGTTGATGGCAGACTCGAAGAGGAAGAAGAAAATCCTGATCCACTGGGCTCTAATTTACTGGGCTCTGATACCAAGTTGATGCAGGATAACGGGAGAGGATTGCTAGTAAGCATAGAAGTCATCAGAAGATTAGGACTTGTATTCAAGAACAAGGAACCAGGGTATCACACCCACTCCAATATGTTGAAAAAACATTCAGATAAAATAACTTTCAACTTTAGTTTGTATTCATGAAAAAAAAAATGTTTAATACAATAGGAGAGGGGCGGTATTTATAGATTCATCCCAAGGTATATTACTTGAGAGCTAAGAAACCCTGACTTGTGGGCCAAGAAATCCTAGTGGACCGATCAATAGTGGGCCTGTCTTGGACTAGGGCTCTCTCTTGCGGGCTTGGTAGCATGAAAGGGCCCGAGTGCATGAAGGCCAGCTCTGGTTGGGAGGGCATGGTGAACCTCCTAGTCTGATGATGACTCTCCTCTTGACTTGAACGACTCAACTGGACTTAACTGGACTAAAAGACTGGACCCGACTAAGTGGACTCAACTGACTCAGTTGTCTCACTTTATTAGAAGACTCGATTGGCTCACTTTGACTAAAGGACTCAAATAAAATAAAATAGGCTCTCGGTCCCCATCACCAAGTTGAGTCAAAATCCTAATTGAGTCAAACCCTATTTATCCAATTGGGATCTTAATGGTCCAATTTAATTAGCCCTTTTTATCAACTTTAATTTGTTGCCCAGTAAGCAACCTAAGAGGGGGATGAATTAGGTCTCTAAAAAAATTTAAATGCAAGTGTGTGAACCAATCCAATAATCAAACTAAGTACCATGAATGCAAGTGCAAAGTGCTCTTTAATGAGTATGCAGCAGAAATATAAAAGCAATAAAAGAGCAGTAAATGAGAGAGACAAAACAATCACAAATACAAAGGAAATATAGTGGTTCGGTGCGATCCAATGCACCTACATCCACTCCCCAAGACCCACTTCGGAATTCACTATAATCTCAACTGATTACAGCCGATTAGTTTTCCGAGCTCACTAATCAAACCTGACTTGTTTTCACAAGGCCCACAAGTCAAAACCTTGGTTTTCCAGGCTAACCAAGAACCTAATTAGTTTTAAAGCTTACCAACAACCTCCCTTGGTTTTGTGGGCTAACTAAGAACCTAATTGATTTTCAAAGCTCATCAATAACCTCCCTTGGTTTTGCGGGCTAACCAAGAACCTAATTGGTTTTCAAGGCTCACCAATAAACTCCTTGGTTTTCCAATAGGCTAACCAAAAACCTTTACAACAATAATAGGTTTGAAGTAAAAAAACAATGAAAGCTTTCTAATAAAAGCGGATATCTCTTTGAAGCTTTGCTGTAGTGCTGTCTTCAACTTGATGAAGCATCTTTTAATGCTCAAGAAGGTTGAACTTGAATGCTCTTGAAGGCTCTTGAATACTTGGAGACTTCTTTTTGCTTGAAGGTAGTTGAACTCAATGAATAGGAGTGAATGCACTTCTTTTCTTTTTCTTTTATTGATCCTCTTTTCATTCTTTTGTGTTTAGATTTGATTTGAATCATTTAAATACCTTTCCAAGGAATCAAACTCGGTTTATGGCCGTTAGACATGAAAAACTAGCCATTGGGAGCCAAGAAGAGCGAGTTCTACGTTTGAAAAACTAGTCGTTACTGTTTCCAGAACTCCAAGTGTCGGCACTTCAAGCTGTGAGTCGATACTTAGGGTCGACACTTGCACTCCATGAGTCGACATCTAGTTCAAATATCTTCAATGAAGTTCTTTAGAATTCTCAGGTGAGTCAACACTTCCACTGGTGAGTCGATACTGTGAATCAACACTTGACATCCATGTATCGACACTTCAAGCAGATCTTCAACTTCAGCAAGTTCTGTAACACAAAAATCTCAAGCGATGAGTCGATCCATGTATTGACACTTTGAGTCGACACTTGATATCCATGTGTTGATATTTCAGCCATGCCATCTAAAACTCTCTTTGCGTACTAGCTTGAGTCGACACTTAAGGTCCATATGTCAATACTTGAGTTGTGAGTGTCGACACTTTGAGTCAACACTTCACTGAGATTTTCACAAAAGAAGCTGAACTTCTACTGAAACTAATTTGTGTTGAACTCATGTATCCTTTCAAGCATTCTTCAACTACCAAAATCCTCTTTAAGCAGATCTTTCATCCATATTTGGAGTTTTTCAATCAAACAATTTTTGTTAAGTTGAAGAGCACATTTTTCTATAAAAATATACTTCAAAGAAATAGTTAGTACTCAACTTATACTTAAGTATTTTGCTTATCATCAAAATCAATAACGGAGTCAACAATCTCCTCCTTTTTGATGATGATAAAATCTTTAAGTATAAATTGCATAATAAGCTTTCAAAGAAACTTTTCCAAGTGCAAGGAGCTTATTGCAATAGGTATTGAAATACTGGAGATGTATCAGAGCTAAGAGTATTGCAATAGCTAAGAGTATCAGAGCTTAAAATATATAAGAGATAAAATCATGTATCATGATATTCTAAAAAATATATCAAATTCAGCAATAAACATTGTGAAGAGTATAAATACTCCCCTTGAAGAGATGATCTATAAAAGAATGACTTCTGAATATCTTTTAAACATCTAAAGGTAAAAATTAAAGTTCTTAGCAAAATTAGATTTTTCAATATAAAGGAGGTATTACTCCCCCTCACTCAATGAACAGAAATTTTTTTTTAGATTTACAGCATTTTTCAAAAAAAACTTATCTCTTATTCACTGCACATATATACTTATTTCATCCCATTATCCCATTTATACTTATTTCTCCACCTTTTTGTTATCATTAAAAAGGAAGGAAGAAGGCAATAAACTCAAACATAAATGTAAGGCATTCACTCATTCATGAAGGAGAATAATGAAATTCTGAAAATAAGTAATACATTTCATTCATTCAAAGTCATAAGGTAAAGTAGAACATAACATTGCATTCACTTGATACAAGATTGCTACAAAAAATGAACATCAAAATATACAAGGAGTACAAAAATATAAACTATCTAAATGTAAAAACTATCCTAAGCATCATCCTCATCCTTTGAGGATCCAATCTCGATCGGTCCAGTATCAGTAAAAGTACGAGATCTAGGCCATATCGATCGAAGATCACAAAGACGAGTCCTGGTCGGTCTGGATGGAGCATGACGATCTCGTCCTCTGCGTCAAGATGATGGAAACCAGGAGTATAGAATCCTAGCTCCCGGATAAGGGAAGATGTATGTAAAGATGGAGTACCAACAACAGGTATATCAAAAATAGGTATATTAACTGAAGAAATGATAGGTGTATCAATGATAGGTGAAAGTATAAGAATGGCAGAATGATCAACAAATCTAGAATGAGGTGTGGGTAGTATAGGAGTCTGAAAGGATGAACTCGAAGGATCATGAATGGGACTCCTAGGAGGGTCAGCTGCTGTCTCAAGCACTGACTCTGTCATCAAATCTGGAAAGTCAAAACCATCAGAGTCAGTCTCATCATCATCATCAACATCAATGTCTGGTCCCGAAGTAGGTGGAACTGGAGCAGAGTCAGCTGGAGCTGAAGTATCGGGAACACTCCCAAAAGAGGGTCTACTCAGAGCGGACAATATAGCAGAGATACCATCTCTCAATCCTCGATGGCTCTCTCTGGCCTCTACAATAAAACTGTCAAGTCGCTGGCGAACAATCATAATCTCCATCTCAATATGAGCAACTTTGTCCACAAGACTCTCAGAAGCTCCTGGAACATATGATCGTGCTGGCTCAGGCTGAAGAGCAGACTCTATCTATGCTGTAAGCTCGGGCTGAATCTCAGGCAAATGTGTCTCTGAAGGTCCTACCTCATCCGAAAATATGTGCTCCTCCTCCACAACATCCTCATCTCTGTCAGCGGCCTAACCTGATACTCGTCATCTTCACTAGCCTCTAACCAACTGATATTCCATCCGGTGAAGTGGTCTAATGTCATAGACATCAGTGTGTAGTAATACTAGGTAGGGCTCATCATCCGATACTACACCATATGCTCTGAAAAGCAAAGTCAAGCCCCTCCCATAGGGAAAACACAGTCTCTGACTCGTAGATGCCTCCATCATCTGATGTACCATAAATACCGAAAGGCAAACAGGTGTATGTTGAACCAAAGAAACCATCACTAAAAGCTCTCTCTCTGTGATGAAGTCGAAATGGCCAGTCTTCGATAGAAGGATTCGGGCTACGATATGATGCAGTAACCTCATCTTAGTAGAAAGTCTGGATGCCACGATAGTGGCTCCCTCAGGCAGGTCATCTGACTCGAAGATACATCGGAGACCATTGAACCTATCCACCAAGCTGTCAATGACAGATCCTCTCATGGGTATGTCCCATACTCCGCTCAAAATCTCAACTGTCATTAGGACATCTCGACCATGGACCTGTGCGACCCATCCATCACTACCTCGGGCTACAAATCCATAAAACTCCCATATCAAGCCCGGGTAGAATCTCTCGGTCAAAGAACAGAAAGGAACCAAACTAGCATCCCTAAGCCACAGGCCTATCCGAAAGTGCTGCTGGTCAATGAATGCGAAGTCTACATGGCATCCTCAAACAACATTCTTCATACCCATCCAACTGGCCATAGGAAAAAGAGACCGAGCTGGGGGATCCGGTGCATTGGCTTCATGTCTGGCCTTTGTTCTTCTTTCATCTTCTTGGTTGGATGGCCGAAGGCAACGAACAACTTGTTTTCTAGGTCCCATTCCATAGATTCAAGGATTGAACAAAAGAGGAGAAGAAATCTAGGGTTTCAACGAACCAAAACCTAAATGGGAGAGGGATTGTGGCAAAAACTGAACCAAAAACCATCCAAATTGGGAATTTGAGAGGGTTTGAGTTGATATTTGGAGGGAAGAAGTAGATAGAACAATGTTAGGGCATATGTCGACTCAAATTGGGAGAGAATAGAGCAAGAAAACACTTCGTTTCCAGTTTATACCTCGGTCTGTCACCATTCAAATGTCGACTCACGACACAGGGCCAAGTGTCGATACTTCAAGGTGTCGACACTTACAGGTGTCGACACTTCGACTTAAAACTAAAAAATTGAAAATGAAATATTGATCAAAATCATTAGAAATACAGTGAAATTCAAGAAAATTGAGTATAATTGATATCAAAAATGATCTTTCATGGGTCAAAAAATAGAAATTCTCAATCAAAAGGATTGATGACCCCAAGTTCTCTTTTAATCATACTGAACCGATCTTCTTGGAGAGGCTTAATCAAAATATCAGCTAATTACAATTCAGCACAAATGAATTCAATCACAACATCATTATTTTCAACATGATCTCTAATAAAATAATACCTAATTTCAATATGCTTGCTTCTAGAATACTAAATAGGATTTTTAGTTAAACATATTGCACTAGTATTATCACATTTTATGTGTGTCTTAGTTAATTTGATTTCAAAATCTTCAAGTTATTGCTTAATCCACAAGATTTGAGCACAACTTCTTACTGCAATATACTCAGCCTCAGCTATGGATAGTGCAACTGAAGTTTGTTTCTTGCTAAACCAGGAGATTAAGTTAATTCCAAGAAATTGGCAAATTTCACTATTACTTCTTCTATCAAGTTTACACCCAGCAAAATCAACATCAGAATATCCAATTAAATCAGCAGATGAGATTCTAGAATACCATAAGCCAATATCAATTGTACCATATAAGTATCTAATAATGCACTTAACAGCCAACAGATGAGATTCCTTAGGATGGACTGATATCCAGCACACATGCATACACTAAACATTATATCTGGTCTACTAGCAGTCAAATATAATAAAGAGCCAATCATACCTCTATATAATTTTTGATCTATAGATTTATCATGCTCATCTTTATCAAGTTTACAAGAGGGGCTCATAGGTGTACCTATTGACTAGTAGTCTCCATCCCAAATTTTTTTAAGATTTTTCTTGTATATTTAGCTTGGTTGATGAAGATTCCATCTTTGGTTTGCTTGATTTGGAGTCCGAGAAAGAAATTGAGTTCTTCCATCATGCTCATTTTGAACTCTCCCTATATTAGCTTAGCAAACTCTTGATAAAGGATCTCATTAGTAGCACCGAAAATAACATCATCAGCATAGATTTGCACTACTAATAAATCATCATTTTTCTTTTTTAGAAATAAAGTTGTATCAACATCACCTCTAGAAAATTCATTTTCAATCAAAAACTTGCTGAGTCTTTCATACCATGCTCGGGGTGCTTGCTTTAAACCATAAAGTGCTTTGTGCAATTTATAAACATAATCAAGATATGCATGATTTTCAAAATCAGGTGGTTGTTCAACAAAAACTTCTTCTGCTATATCTCCACTGAGAAAAGCACTTTTAATATCCATTTGAAATAGTTTGAAATTCATAAAACAAGCAAATGCTAATAGTAGTCTAATTGCCTCAAGTCTAGCAACAGGAGCAAAGATTTCATCAAGATCAATTCCTTCCTCCTGGTTGTAGCCTTTGGCAACTAGCCTAGCTTTATTTCTAGTTATAATTTTATTTTCATCTAATTTATTTCTAAACACCCATTTAGTGCCAATAATAGAAACATTAGATGGTCTTTCTATTAATGTCCATGTTATAGCCGTGACAGTGATGTGGCCAGGCTCAGGTATCGTCGAATACGAGCGAGCCACGTGTAAGTTTCCCCGGCCTAGTCAGCGCCACATCCTCAAAGCCAGGATCGGCAAGACTACACTGCACGACGACTGCCTAAGGCAAACCGCCCTCGTCGAGGTCGAGCTCGGCTCGGAGTTCCTCTACCACCTCATTGGCGCCCTCGCTAGGCGATCAGGAAGGATCGGCCGATCCGAGGCACGGGCACGGCGGCGAGAACGGCAACAGTCCAAATATTATTTCTATCAAACTGAATTAGTTCATCTTGCATAGCATTTATCCAGTTATGATCTTTTTCAACATCTTCAAAATATTTAGGCTCTGCTTGAAAAACAAAAGTAACATAATCACATTCATTTCTAATTGAGGATCGAGTTCTTACTCTTTTTGATGGATTACCTAGGATTAATTTCTTATGATGTCCATGAGCATACCTCCACTCCTTAGGTAGATCTTGGTGCTTTGGTATGGATTGTATGGCTTCACATTTTTCATTTTTGTCTTGATCTTCTTCATTTTGTTGAGAGAGTTGATCATCCAATGTCAGCTTTTATAACTTATCAGCACCTGCACATGCATCAGAAGTATCATCTTTTTTAGAGGATTTGTTAGTAGACTCTTCAAAAAAAACTACATGTATAGACTCCTCTACAACTAAAGTTCTTTTGTTAAAAATTTTGTATGCCTTGCTTGATGTAGAATATCCTAGAAAGATACATTCATCAGACTTGGCATCAAATTTTCCAAGATTGTCTTTACCATTATTCAAAATGAAACATTGACAACCAAAAACTCGAAAATATTTTAAAGTTGGTTTTCTTTGATTCCAAAGTTCATAAGGAGTTTTATTTAAAATAGGATGGATTAAAACTCGATTTAAAATATAACAAGCAGTATTAATTGCTTTAGTCCAAAAATATCTTGGTAAATCATTTTTGTAAAGCATAGTGCATGCCATTTCTTCTAAAGTATGATTTTTCCTTTCTACCACCTCATTCTGCTGAGGTATCTAGGTGTAGAAAAATTGTGTTCAATGCCATTATCATTACAAAAACTTTCAAAATCTTGATTTTTAAATTCAGAACCATGATCACTACGTATGCAAATAACTGAAGTACATTTTTTATTAAAAACTTTTTGGTAAAACTTCACAAATGCATAAAATGATTCATCTTTATGAGCAAGAAAGAAAATCCAAGTAAACCTTGAAAAATCAATCACTATAACCAATCCATATGTCTTGCCTCCTAGAATGAATGTTCTAATTAGTTTAAAGAGATCCATATGGAGTAGTTCTAATGGCCTACTAGTAGTAACAAAACCTTTGGATTTGAAAGATGTCTTAACTTGTTTTCTAAATTAGCAAGCTTGACAAACTCTATCTTTTTCAAAACCGAGTTTCGGCAAATCTCTTACTAAATCCTTTTTATAAAGTTTTGAAAGTAAGTACATACTAACATGTCCTAGTCTTCTATGCCAAAGCCAACTAGTCTCATCTTTAGTAGAATTCATTACAACTAGGCATTCTCCATTAGGCAATGATAGATTATCTAAATCTACCAAATAAATATTACAATGCATCTTTCCAATGAATTTTACTCTATTTTTATCAAGACTAGCAATCATGCAATAAGATAATTTAAAAATAACTTGAAAGTCTTTATCGCAAAATTGACTAATACTTAAAAGATTATGCTTTAAACTTTTAACTAAGAGAACATTATTAAAACATGTAGAATGGGTGATGTGAACCTTACCAATACCAATGATTTTATCTTTTTCATTATTACCAAAGCTCACACTCCTCCATTTATTGCCTCAAGAGAGGTGAATTGCTTCACATCTCCTATCATGTGCCTTGAGCAACCACTATCAAGATATCATAGCCTTTTATTTTCCTTGGTTGCAAGACACACCTGTAAAATAAATCAAGTTTTGTTTTTAGGTACCCAAGCCAACTTGGTTCCTTTAGGATTAGTACTTAAATTGGTTCCTTTTGGAACCCAAACTTTTTTAAAGTTATTGATTTTTCTCATATTACATTGAAAAGCTTTGTGCCCTTATTTTTTGCGTGAAAAACATGTAATACTAGATGATGCAGGTACAAAAATATTTTTCAAATACTTTTGCTATTTTTGAAATTTGTATCATATTCCTGCTTTGTTAAAAATAGCTCTCTGGTTGTTTAAAAGAAGATTTAGTTTTTCTGAACTGTAAGTGAACTTTTCAATAAAAGATTTCATTTTATCAAGTTCATTTTTATAGTTTTTATTTTCTATTTCTAAATCTTTGTTTTTCTTCAAAAGATCATCATTTGAAATGATAGTTTTAGGTTTCTTCAAAACATCATTTTCCATTGTTAAAGCCTTATTTTTCTTTTCTAAAATATCAAGTTTAGTATTCAATTCACTAACTTCATTTAACAAAGAATTATTTTCATGAGAAAAACTATTTGCATGCTTTTTTAATTTTCTATTTTCAGATAAAATTAATTTGTAATCATGCATTAATTCATCAAAAATATTTTTAAATTCATCAAAGGTAAAATCTATTTCAGTATTAGAAATTATCTCTTCTTATTCTTGATGTGCCATGAGACATAGATTTGCAATTTCAGCTTATTCTTCTTCTGAGCTGGAGCCCTCACTATCACTCCAGGTTGCCATTATTGCTTTCTTCCTAAGCTTCTTCCTTGATTTCTTTAGGAAAGGGCAATCAAATTTATAGTGTACAGGCTTCTTGTACTTGAAGCATGTAGGTATATCCTTTTTCTTTTCTTTATCTTTCTCCCTTTCTTTTCCCTTCTTTTTGTTTGATTGGAACTTTTTCTTATAAAGAAACTTCCTTTTTTTCATGAATTTTCTGAACTTTCTTGCTAAAAGTGCTTTCTCACTCTCATCGTCATCTTCTTCAGATTCTTCATTTGAGGATTCTTCTTGAATAGTAGACTTGAAGGCTATCCCCTTTTTCTTCTTATCCATATTCATAGATTTTTGCTTTAAATTCAGCTCATAAGTCATGAGCGATCCCACCAATTGCTCCAAGGATAATTTGTCAACATCCTTTGCTTCTTGTATAGCGGTCACCTTTGGATCCCATGAAGTTGGAAGTGACCTGAAAATTTTGTTAACAAGATCAGCATTAGACATTATTTTTCCTAAACTTCTCATTCCATTTACAATGTTTGTGAATATAGTGTACATGTCAGTGATAAATGCATTTGGTTCCATTTGAAACATTTCATAAATATGCACTAACATATTTACTTCTGTATTTTTCACTTGATTGGTACCCTCATGGGTAACTTCAAGTGTATCACATATTTCCTTGGCTAATGTGCATGTAGAAATCCTATTAAACTCACTAGGATCTAATGCACAATAGAGAAGATTCATTGCTTTTGCATTGATCTCAAATTGTTTAATATCATTTTCATCCAAATCCTCTTCCAGCTTTATGATGGAAACATCATTTACAATAATCGAAGGAACATGAGGACCCTTATCAACAACCTTCCATAAATTATAATCAATTGAATGCATGTAAATTATCATTCTAGTTTTTCAATAAGTATAATTTGTTCCATTAAAATATGGAGGTCTATTTGAGGCTTGTCCCTCAACTACACTAGTACCAATAGGGGCTGCCATAGATCTTTACTCAAGGCGATTAGACCTATAAATTGAGAACAGGGCTCTGATACCACTTGTTGCCCAGTAAGCAACCCAAGAGGGGGGGTAAATTGGGTCTCTAAAAAAATTTAAATACAAGTGTGTGAACCAATCCAACAATCAAACTAAGTATTATGAATGCAAGTGCAAAGTGCTCTTTAATGAGTATGCAACAAAAATATAAAAGCAATAAAAGAGCAGTAAATGAGAGAGACAAAATAATCACAAAAACATAGAAAATATAGTAGTTCGGTGCTATCCAATGCACCTACATCCACTCCCCAAGACCACTTGAAAATTTACTATAATCTCAACCGATTACAACAGATTAGTTTTCCGGGCTCACTAATCAAACTCGACTTATTTTCACAAGGCTTACAAGTCAAAACCTCACTTGGTTTTCCAGGCTAACCAAGAATCTAATTGGTTTTAAGGCTCACCAACAACCTCCCTTGGTTTTGTGGGCTAACCAAAAACCTAATTAATTTTTAAGGCTCACCAATAACCTCCCTTGGTTTTGCGGGCTAACCAAGAACCTAATTGGTTTTCAAGGCTCACCAATAACCTCCTTGGTTTTCCAATAGGCTAACCAAAAACCTTTACAATAATAATAGGTTTGAAGTAAAGAAACAATGAAAGCTTTTTAATAAAAGTGGATATCTCTTTGAAGCTTTGTTGTAGTGCTGCCTTCAACTTGATGAAGCCTCTTTTAATGCTCAAGAAGGTTGAACTTGAATACTCTTTGTTGCCGCCAAGACCGTCATGGCCCGTAGCTGCTGTCGTCGCAGGAGTGCGCTCCTCTTGTCGCCCACCGTTCTCGATGCCCGGATCTCCTTGCTGGGTGCGGATGCCTTGCTGCTTAACGATCCTCCGCTCCTGGACCTACGAGATAACGGTTAGAGATCCGGGCCAGGGTTTCTGGTGGGAGCACTCCGATGATCAAGTCAGTGATAATTTAGGGGAACAGATCCTCCTAGTCGGGCCCCTCTTGATGGACTCCATACTAGGAGGAGTAAAAGATGTGCGTGGAGGTGTGAACATCGCAGGGGGGGAGTGATAGCGGGGACAGAGGGATGCTCTGTTCCTCCACCTCTCCTTGTGCCCCTCGATTCCCTCCATCAGTGGTAGTAGTGGCGCTTCGCCCTCTCTTGGACAGGCTTGCGCTTGTGCTAGTGGCGGCGATGGCGGTCATGGTGGTGCCATGCCCCCTTTGCTTATGGGGGTGGCCTTTTTTCTTTTTTCTCTTCCCTGTGTGCTGTCTGGTGTGTTCGAGTTATTGTATTACCTCCACATTGGTCGTGAACTTTGGTTACCGTTCGGTGCTTGTCTCGGGATCCCCACCGGATTGTCAGGCGCATGCGGCGGTGTTCTAGGGAGCCTTTCCTGATTCATGATAGGGCACGATGTCATGCGCTCTGACACTCTTCTTGGTTGCCTTACTCCGGAAAATTTGGAGGTGCCTTGACTAGCGGGCCACTGCCCACGAGATTCGAATCTCCCGGTTGGCCTTCTTTCCTGGGTGATCTGAGTAGTTGGTGAGGAATGTAGCATCTTGATCAATGCGCTGCCTGCCTTTTTGGTGCAACTGGCGATTTCAGGCAGTCAGTACGGTCTGAGAGGTGCTCCGGTACGGTCCTCGGATGGCTCGCCGGTGTCCTCGACTGGTGAGGACCTCGTCCGAGCTGGGATCGAGCTGGGACGGCAAGGCTCGCTCCAGCCTAGGCGCTCCGAGCTTGCGGGGGTGCCCAGGTGGAGGAGGGTGAAGTGCGGGTCCGGTCCGGAGGGCGCGCACTCGGAGAGGCTCCACATCGATGGGTGAGCTTTTGGCTCGACCTCGACCGCAGGGCATTAACCTTTGAGGGTCTCGCTCTGGAAGGCGGAAGATGGACCCGGTCCAGAGGGCGCGCGCTCGGAGCGGCTCCACATCGATGAGTGAGCTCTTGGCTCGACCTCGACCGTAAGGCACTAACCTCCGTGGGTCTCACTCTGGAGGGTGAAAGATGGACCTGGTCCGAAGGGCGCGCGCTCGGAGAGGCTCCACATCGACGGGTGAGCTCTTGGCTCGACCTCGACCGCAGGGCACTAACCTCCGAGGATCTCGCTCTGGAGGATGGAAGACGGACCCGGTCCAAAGGGCGCCGCGCTCGGAGAGGCTCCACATCGACGGGTGAGCTCTTAGCTCGACCTCGACTGCAAGGCACTAACCTCCGAGGGTCTCGCTCTAGAGGGCGGAAGACGGACCCGGTCCAGAGGGCGCACGCTCGGAGATGCTCCACATCAGCGGGTGAGCTCTTGGCTCGACCCCGACCGCAGGGCACTAACCTCCAAGGGTCTCGCTCTAGAGGGCGGAAGACGGACCCGATCCAGAGGGCACACGCTCGGAGAGGCTCCACATCGGTGGGTGAGCTCTTGGCTCGACCTCGACCGTAGGGTACTAACCTCCGAGGGTCTTGCTCTGGAGGACGGAGATGGACCCGGTCCAAAGGGCGCGCGCTCGGAGAGGCTCCACATCGACGGGTGAGCTCTTGGCTCGACCTCGACCGCAGGGCACTAACCTCCGAGGGTCTCGCTCTAGAGGGCGGAAGGTAGCTCCGACCTAGGCACCGAGCTCATGAGCTCGACCTGGCAAAGGACTGAGCTCGACTTGCTATCCTGGGGGAGCTCAGCTCAGATCGGTAGTGGGATCCGAGCCGGAGAGTAGTCATGGAATCTTCTCTTGACGTGGCGCCTGTCGGTTTCTCCACGTCAGCGGTCCTACCACATCATTTTCCCCCCACTCCCAAGGCCCGTTAGTGCACGGTGCTCGGGTCAAAGGAAGTAATTGTGGTACTGACATGGAAAGGCAAAGATCTGGCATGATGATGGCCATGATTGCTGGTGCTTTAGGGACCGCCCCTACATGCCAATGCGGGGATGCCACGTGGCCACGTCCGAGGAGCAGTTAATACTGGCGCATAATGCAAAGCGGCCGGGATGCTATTCTTATCGATGGGAGGCACGTGGTGCACATCCGTTGGTGGATCAGTTGAATCGGTACGAATCCCTTGGGTCATTTCGAAATGAAAGGAAGCTTTACTCGAACCATCTATTCTTTTTGAATTCTCCATGCCTGATACTACTGCGCCCAAGCTTCTTCTTCCTTCCAGTCGCCCCGAACTTTTCTAAGGCAACAGGCCAGCTTCTTCTTCTTCCTTCCCCCACTAAGATAGGGTTCCTTCCTGGGGTCTGTAGTCTCCTCTTCGGTCTTTAGCTTTGAGTTTTTCTTCTCCTTTATCTTTGAGGATGTCCCATTTTGGTCCGGACTTCCGTCCCTCCACTGATCAGGGAGAGGCCGGTCCCTCCGTATGGGGGCCGGCATCTTCCTCCTCTTCTTCTGACGGGGAGGGAGGTGTAGCTCGCTTCGAGCTCAGTAGGAGGCGCCCTCCTGGTTCAGTTCTCATTAGGGAACTGGGATCTGGTCCTTCTCTTCCCCCTTCTTCTGCTCCTGTCTTCGAGTCCGTCCGGCCTGCAGGTCCTGGCGGGGTCGCCTCCATGATCACCACCGGGGAACTCAGGACTGTCGGGATGTCTATGGCATCCCACCTTCTGTCCGGCTCATGATCCCTCGTCCGAGAGAGCGGGTCACTTCGAGTGGCCCGAGATATCTTGCCTTCTATGAGGGAACCTTCTACGGAAGTCTCCGCTTTCCCTTCCACCCTTTCTTTTTGTCAGTCTTAGATAATTATCGTTTGGTCCCGACGCAGCTGGTGCCAAACACTATTAGGGTCATTTTCTCCTTCATTGTGCTTTGTCATCTTCACGAGTTCGTGGCCCGATTCTCTATGTTCAGGGCTTTCTTTGCCCTGAAGCGCCACCCAACAGAGGATGGGTGGTGGTCTTTGTCTTCTCGCCCGAAGGGCGTTAAGTTTGAGCTCCCCTCTTCCATCAAGGGATGGAAGAGTAAGTTTTTCTTTGTTGAGGTCGAGGGGGTTGACTAGGTCTGGAGTGATCCGGACAAGTCCCCCAACCGAAATTCTGCGATCGATGCAGCTGACCGAGATGATTACGAGCAGCTCCGCACCACGCAAATTCCTCCTCTCGAGGTCCTATTGTTTGAGCAGAACCTCGCCGACTCTGGGGTTGACCCAGCGAATGGGTCGGGTGAGTTCAACCTGAACTTTTCTATTTTTCTTTCTTCATGCACTTCTTGTGTAGTTTCCCGCAGGTTCTGACCGCTACGTAACTTGCATGCAGGCATGATCTTCTTCGAGAGCGACCTTTTGGCCTTTACCAAGAAGAGGCGGCCGACCGGGCTGGCCGGGGAGCCCACTCCCAGGTGGGCCCGGGGTGAGAGCGCTTCTGCGATTGTCCCCACGGCGGTGATCGGTCTGAGCTCGACTGCAGCTGCTGGCCCGAGCTCAGAGGAGCCCCGCGCTGCACCTGCGCCAATGAAGAGGGCAGCGCCTGCGGCTCCGAGGTCTGCCCAACAGGCTCCCGCCGTAGAGCCCGAGGTGGTAGTCCAGGCGAGGGCTGCCGCCGCTGCCGCTGCACCCTGCCATCCTCCGGGTCCGTCCGTCACCGACGCCAGGATAAGGAGGCCCGGGCCACTCCCGAGGCCATGATAGATGTGCCGCCTACACCGACACCGGCCTCCCAGCCTGCCCCCCGGGGTCCTTCAGTCAGCGGTGCAAGGCCGCCCGCTTATGGAGAGAGCGAAAGGGAGAAGGCGCGACGCTATCTCCCCTTCAGGATGGGGCCGGAGAGCTCGGTCCTCCGGAGCCCCGAGCTTGCCGAGCGCTTGATGGATTTCTCCATCCAAGCGTGCGACCGGCAAGAGATGGCCGGGAAGCACGTGGCCGATGTCTTCAAAATTTTCTTCTCTCAGTTGTATTCAATGAGCTCCTTTGCTTCTTTCATTTGTTCTTCACTTCATCCTCGTTCATTCATTTTTTCATTTTTTTTTTGCTGATCTCCCCTTCTTTTTTGCTGTGCAGATTGGTAAAGAGGCCCTCTACATCAGGGGCCACTTCTAGAGCGGAGAGCATCTCAAGCGACAACAGGCCACCGAGATCGAATCTTTGAAGGTTGACCTGAAGAAGAAGGTCGAGGCATGCAGGGCCCTTGAGCTGAAGGTCAAGGACCTTGAGAAACAGCTCGCCGATTCTGAGGGGCGAGCGAAGGGACTCTCGACGGCCCACGATTTGGAGCTGAGCCGCTCGAAGAAGGTGATCGACGACCTCTCCATCGTCGAGAAAAAGCTGAATTGGTACAGTGCCGAGGCCGACCGGCACAAGAAGATCGCCCAGGCTGCCCAGGTGGAGTTGGTGGCTGTGAAGGAGAAACTTGCCATGACTGAGAAGGCGGCAGAGACAACAACCAACTCGGCGGATGCAGCTAGGCTGGAGGCTACCGAAATGAAGAGGGTGGCTGCTGAGGCCACGAAGGGTGCCGAGGATGCCGTGGCCAAATTCAAGGCTTCAGAGGAGTTTGTCGCCGAGATCCAACAGATGGCGTCGGACTCCTTCTATAAGGGTTTTATGTACCTGTGCGGCCGGGTCGAGTTGGTCATTCCTAACAAGAACCGCAGCTGCCTCAGGTACCCTTCGGCTTCAGAGGAGGAGGCCGACGAAGAGGTCGCCGAGGAAGTCGCGGGTTCGGAGCCTTCGACACCAGCCGAGGGTGGTCCTCCCGAGGTTAGGGCGGCTCAGTTGGAGACTTCTGAGGGTGAGAGCTCTCGACCTTAGGACCTAGCAGAAAAGCCGGCCAGCGCGGAGTGAACTCTCTTCTTTTATTTTGCTTTGTTTTGTGCCCCCTTTTTTTTTTGTGTTTAGTTAGGGTCTCTCGGCATGTCGGGGGCCCAGAAGATACTTGCACTTTGTGTTTGATCAATGGAGCTTGGATTGCATTATCAGATGCTTTCTTCCCTTCTCTTTCTTTCTTTTTCTCTCCTTTTTTCTTTTTGCATGGGGATATTAGAGAGAAGGGCTTCACCTTGCTTGAGGTTAAGTTATGACACTTGAGGGCCGCTAGGCTCAAAGGTATCATTGGCTGAGGGTCGCGCGGCTCGAGACTCTCTTGGCCGGAGATCTGAGCTCCAGTCTTGAGAAGGTGTCCAGGAGTTAGGCTTGGGGTTGAAGATTACTGAGAGCTGCTGAAAGTGGTAGCTTCGATGATGCTGTATTTTCTTCGTGTTCCCTCTTTCTTTCTTTCCACACTCTTCTTCTTTCTTTTTCTTTTCGTTCATCTTTCATTTTTCTTCTTTTTTTCTTCTTTTTTTTTTCTTTAGAGTGGGGAGATCAGAGGAGAGGATGCTGGCTGGACCCCAATTTTGTTCTCTTTCTTTCCTTCTCCTCTCGTCTTCTTTTCGAGTGGGGAGATCAGAGAAGGGGGCTATCGGCTTCCCCCTTTGTTCCCTTTCTTTCCTTCCCCTCTCGTCTTCTTTTTGAGTAGGGAGATCAGGGAAGAGGAGTTACCGGTCTTGATTGCCTTGGAGATAGGCTCGAGGCCTTCCTGGATGTGGAGCTAGGCTCAGGCCCAGGGGGTTGCCTGAGATCTTGGCTCAGGTCTTTGGTGCCTTGGAGCTAGGCTCGAGGCGTTGACAGGAGCTGCGTGGCCCCGTGATCCCTTGGCATCACGGAGTTAGGCTCGGAGGCGTTTGAGATAGAGAGCTGCTTGGCTCGGTGGTTCCTTGGTCGGAGATCCGAGCTCCGGTCTTAGGAAGGTGTCCTGGAGCTGGGCTCAAGGATAATGATTACTGAGAGCTACGTGGCTCGAGGTTCCTCTAGCATCCTGGAGCTGGACTCGGGAATGCTGGGAGTTAGAGAGCTACATGGCTCGAAGTTCCTCTAGCATCCTGGAGTTGGACTCGGGAATGCTGGGAGTTGGAGAGCTACGTGGCTCGAAGTTCCTCTAGCATCCTAGAGCTGGGCTCAGGGACACTTGGAGTTGGAGAGCTACGTGCCTCGAAGTTCCTCTAGCATCTTGGAGCTGGGCTCGGGGATACTTGGAGTTGGAGAGCTACGTGGCTCGAAGTTCCTCTAGCGTCGTGGAGCTCGGCTCGGGAATGCTGAGAGTTGGGAGCTATGTGGCTCGAAATTCTTCAACATCCTGGAGCTGGGCTTGGGGACGCTGCTGATCCTTTTCTGCAAAACATGTGGATACCCATGCGAGGGAAAAAATCGTTACCATAATTGTTGGTGAGGGAACTTACCTCACCGGGGGCATCTTCGTGGGCTGTAGACCCTCCTCCCTCGGGGAGCTTGACGTTGTCGAGTTCTTTGAGGTAATGGACCTCTCATGGCAGGACTTAGGTCGCCTCGTGGGGGCCTTCCCATGATGGTTCGCGATCATCGTGCTGATGATCATGATGGCTTTATCCATCTTCCTCCTCCCTGCATGGCAGGGAGATCACCCTCGGGGTCCCCTACCCCCTGAGTCTTCTTAGGTGCATGCACGATTCTCCAAGCGATCACACCGCTGAATTCGCAGCAGTGTAACTATCAGTGGTTGGAGCCGACGGGGAATGGCGAGTGCTTGGGGCCCCACCTGAGGTCTGCCCCCCGTGCAACCCTTTGGAGCTGGGGCTCCTTGACGAGTTTCTCGATCTCCTGCTCACGATCGCGATGCCTTTCAACATCACGGCCATGATCGCGGTGAAGGCGGTGACACTCCGCCGCACTATGGTCGGTGAAGGGCTCCACTGGTGGTGGACGTTGCAGTCCAGAGGCTCAACAGCTGAGCCTCGCATGCTGATGGACCGATGGGGAGATCCCACCAGCCGGTGCTCATGCTTCTCCAGGTGCACCTTCACCGTGTTCCTGATGGTTCCGTCAGCAAATTCCCTGCCGAAGGAGACGGGGGAAGTGACATACTGGAGAGGCCTGGAAAAGATCGCCTATCTGTTGACCTTTCCAACTTATGTTGTCACCATTCTTCTGCGGCGTGTTGACCTGGGGAGTGGTGAAAGACTTAGTCATGCCCGTCTTCGTCCGCCCCTCCTTCCTAGTGCACCAATCTATTGTCGCCAAGACCATCATGGCTCGTAGCTGCTATCGACGCTGGATTGCACTCCTCCTGCCGCCCGCCGTTCTCGGTGCCCGGATCTCCTTGCTGGGTGCGGACGCCTTACTGCCCGGCGGTCCTCCACTCCTGGACCTGCGAGATAGCGGTTAGAAACCCGAGTCAGGGTTTCCAGCGGGGGCACTCCGACAATCAAGTCAGTGACGATCCAGGAGAACAGATCCTCCTGGTCGAGCCTCTCTTGATGGACTCCTTACTAGGATGAGTAAAGATGTGCGTGGAGGTGTGAACGTCGCAAGGGGAGAGTGATAGCGGGGATAGAGGGATGCTCTGTTCCTCCACCTCTCCTTGTGCCCCTCGGTTCCCTCCATCAGTGGTGGTAGTGGTGCTTCACCCTCTTGGATGGGCTTGCGCTTGTGCTGGTGGTGGCGATGGCGGTCATGGTGGTGCCATGCCCCATTTGCTCATTTGGATGGTCTTTTTTTTTTTTTCTCTTCCCTGTGTGCTGTCTGGTGTGTTCGAGTTGTTGTATTACCTCCAAGTTGGTCGTGAACTTTGGTTACCGTTCGGTGCTTGTCTCAGGATCCCCACTGGGCTGTCAGGCGCATGCGGCGATGTCCTAGGGACCCTTTTCTGATTCATGATAGGGCGCGATGTCAGGCGCTCTGACACTCTTCTTGGTTGCCTCACTCCGGGAAATTTGGGGGTGCCTCGACTGGTGGGCCGTCGCTTGCGGGATTCGAGTCTTCCAGTTGGCCTTCTTTCCTGGGTGATCTGAGTGGTTGGTGAGGAATGTAGCATCTCGATCAATGCACTGCATGTCTTTTTGGTGCAACTGGCAATTTCAGGCGGTCAGTACGGTCTGAGAGGCGCTCCGGTATGGTCCTCAGGTGGCTCGCCAGTGTCCTCGACTGGTGAGGACCTCGTCCGGGCTGGGGCCAAGCTGGGATGGCAATGCTCGTCCAGCCTAGGTGCTCCGAGCTTGCGAGGGTGCCCAGGTGAAGGAGGGTGAAGTGCGGGCCCGGTCCGGAGGGCGCGCGCTCGGAGAGGCTCCACATCGGCGGGTGAGCTCTTGGCTCGACCTCAACCGTAGGTTACTAACCTCCGAGGGTCTCGCTCTGGAGGGCAGAAGACGGACCCGATCCAGAGGGCGCACGCTCGGAGAGGCTCCACATCGACGGGTGAGCTCTTGGCTCGACCTCGACCGCAGGGCACTAACCTCCGAGGGTCTCGCTCTGGAGGGTGGAAGACGGACCCGATCCAGAGGGTGCGCGCTCGAAGAGGCTCCATATTGGCAGGTAAGCTCTTGGCTCGACCTCCACTGCAGGGCACTAACTTTCGAGGGTCTCGCTCTAGAGGGCAGAAGACGGACCCGGTCCAGAGGGCGCATGCTCGGAGAGACTCCACATCGACGGGTGTGCTCTTGGCTCAACCTCGACCGCAGGGCACTAACCTCCGAGGGTCTCGCTTTAGAGGGCGAAAGACGGACCCAGTCCAGAGGGCACGCGCTCGGAGAGGCTCTACATCAGTAGGTGAGCTCTTGGCTCAACCTCGACCACATGGCACTAACCTTCGAGGGTCTCGCTTTGGAGGGCGGAAGACGGACCCGGTCTAGAGGGCGCGCGCTCGGAGAGGCTCTACATCAGTGGGTGAGCTCTTGGCTCGACCTCGACCACATGGCACTAACCTTCGAGGGTCTCGCTCTGGAGGGCAGAAGACGGACCCGACCTAGGTGCTGAGCTCATGAACTCGACCTGGCGGAGGATTGAGATCGACTTGCTGTCCTGGGGGAGCTCAGCTCAGCTCGGTAGTGCGATCCGAGCCGGAGAGTCATTGTGGCTTCTTCTCTTGACATGGCGCCTGCCGGTTTCTCCATGTCAGCGATCCTGCCACATCACTCTTGAAGGCTCTTGAATGCTTGGAGACTTCTTTTGCTTGAAGGTGGTTGAACTCAATGAATAGGAGTGAATGCACTTCTTTTCTTTTTCTCTTATTGATCCTCTTTTCATTCTCTTATGTTTAGATTTGATTTGAATCACTTAAATACCTTTCCAAGGCCTCAAACTTGGTTTATGGTTGTTAGACATGAAAAACTAGCCATTGGGAGCCAAGAAAAGAGAGTTCTGCATTTGAAAAACTAGCCGTTACTGTTTTCAAAACTTCAAGTGTTGACACTTCAAGCTGTGAGTTGATACTTGAACTCTATGAGTCAACATCTAGTTCAAATATCTTCAATGAAGTTCTCTGGAATTCTCAGGTGAGTTGACACTTCCACTGGTAAGTCGATACTATGAGTCGACACTTGACATCCATGTGTCGACACTTCAGGCATGTCTTCAACTTCAGCAAGTTCAATAACACAAAAATCTCAAGCGATGAGTCGATCCATGTGTCGACACTTTGAGTCGATACTTGATATCCATGTATTGACACTTCAGCCGTGCCATCTGAAACTCTCTCTGCGTACCGGCTTGAGTCAACACTTAAGGTCCATGTGTCGACACTTGAATTATAAGTGTTGACACTTTGAGTCGATACTTCATTGAGATTTTCACAAAAATAGCTGAACTTCTACTGAAACTAATTTGTGTTGAACTCATGTATCCTTTCAAGCATTCTTCAACTACCAAAGTCCTCTTTAAGCAGATCTTTCATCCATATTTGGGATTTTTAATCAAATAATTTTTGTTAAGTTGATAAGCACATTTTTCTATAAAAATATACTTTAAAGAAATAGTTAGTACTCAACTTATACTTAAGTATTTTTCTTATCATCAAAATCAATAATGGAGTCAACATAATTGGGTTTTTATTTGAAAACCTCATTAAGTATGGTTGGTTCAATTAGTTATTAGTTGGTTAAATCATGTGGTTAGTTATTCATTGAGTCCATATAATTAGTTAGTCATTGAGTCCTGTATTACAAGAGGGGACCCAAGACAGCATCCCATGTGTACCCAATTGAAGATTCAAGATAACCCATGTGCTAGCCCAAGTCATAACCTCTTCTTGGCACCACCTTTTCAAGGATTTGGACATCAACATATGTCATGTTTGGACATGTCACTAGGACAACACTACTTGGTACTTCATCCAGGACAAGAATACATGCCATGTCACTTTTGTTTGGACATCCCACATGCCATGTTCTTTTATTTTGGTCAGCCAAATGAAAGCAAAATTGGTGCCACTTAATATTAAGATAAGTAAAGCAGAAGGACTCCCCAAGATGGCGCCCTCCCACTCAAATGTTCCACGCCAATTACAAGGAAATTGGCCAAGCAACCTCTTTCATGCCAACTTTAAGAGTTCTAGAAATTTTAATCACTTAAAGGAAGAAGGTTCAATGGTCTTCAAGAGTTTCAAGCAATCAGGATGGAAGCTGCTTAAGTCTCCTGAACTCAAGAGTTTCACCAAAACTCTTGAGTCTTCTTCAATCCAAACTGAAGAGTTCACTCACATACAGAAATCCAGATCAGCCCAACAAGCAAGAGTCTAAGATGCCCAGAAGTAGGACTCTAAGAGTTGTATTCCAAAAGAGCACAAGACTAGTGTTTGTATCCCTTACATCACTGATTGGGAGTCTATAAATACCCCACCAACCCCCCTTGTAATCGATCAATTATTCATCAATATATAACAAAATTATGTTGAAGTTTCTTTCTTTGCTATGTGCATCGCGAGATGTGAGGCCCTTCCTTTGTTCTACAGAACATCACAGCATGTGAGGCCCTACTTATACAACCGACAAGAAGATCCAACCATCACTTCCAACCCTTCTCTTTCCTTTTTTCTTTTTCATTGCTGATTCCTAATTTGAATTTTCTTTATTGAGTGTTTGCAGGTGACCAGGAATCAAAGTTAGGAGTTCTTGCCTTGAAATCGATATCGCGTGGAAAATCGAAGCCCGAGATCAAGTTCTTGAAACCCTGCCATGACAATCCTGAGAGTTCTGTTAGATCTGGAGAATCGATATTCGTTGGTAACTATAAACCTATTCCCTCTCTTTAGTTTCTGATTAGTTGAAAGTTAATCCTAGTTTTGGTAGTTTCTTAGCCACCAAATCCTACTTTCCTAGTTATTTTGTTAGGTTTACTTATGCGAGTAGTAATTAAATTAGTTTCCTTCGCTGTCTCCTTCAGGTCTTCTTTTAAAAATCTAAAAAAAAAAAAAAAATTATTCTCTAATAATCATTGTTAATTAGGCTTTTAATATTTGTCCCGCATCATATATTATTATATAATATGTATCCTATCTTTTATAGTATACATATGTATCATATTCATTTATTTTAAAGTCATTTTTTAAAATAATTTCATCAAACCTAATGTGCCATTATCTAGGAGCATATTTTAAACATAAAGTGATTTAATTAGTCTACATATTTTATGTTCTTGTCCTTTTACTTCAAATCCTTGAGGTTGATTTATGTAGATTTCTTCTACTAATTCTTTATTTAAGAATATAGTTTTTACGTCCATTTAATAGATTATTAATTTATGAATTGAGGCTAAAGCTATTAAAGTTCTTAGGACAGTTATCCTAGTTACAGGTATATAAATATCAAAGTAATCTATCTTTTTTTTGTTTAAACCCTTTTACTACTAACTTAACTTTATATCTTTCTATTATTCCATCTTGTCTTAATTTTTTTTAAAAATCTATTTTATTCCTATAGGTTTATTTTCTGGAGATAAATCAGTTAAAATCTAAGTTTTTTTTCTATGATTAATTGAATTTCACTATCTATGGCTTTCTTCCAATATGATGATTCTGATGATGACATCGTCTTATCATACGTAGAAGATTCATCTTTTGCTAAGAATGTGAAGAAGTCTTCTCTAAAATCTTTTTCAACTATTTTCCTTTTACTTCTTCTTAATTCAAGTTCAGTTTTTAGTTTTGATTCTATAGCTCTAGAGGAAGATGGTTTATATTCTAGGAATCTAGAAATTCTAGTTTTAAAAGAAAATATATTCTTGAAGAAAGAGGCATCTCTAGCTTCTAAGATTGAGTTGTCAGCTATATCACTAATTTCTGATTTTATTACTAAGAATCTATAAGCATTGTTGTTTTAGGCATAGCCTATAAATACAGTATCCATAGTCTTAGATCTTAGTTTTCTCTTTTTGGGTTCAAGATTATTAACCTTAGCTAGGCACCCCCACACTTTGAAAAAATCTAAGATAAGAGTTCTCCCTTTTCAAAGTTCATAAGGAGTCTTCTAGACCTTCAACTACATAAACTTGGGATCCAGAGAAAGTAGAAGGTTTATGAAGAGACTCCTTCTTTCGATGAAAGTAGTCTCTTGTAAGATGGTTTATCCTTCTATATATAAAACAAATCTTTCACTTGGACCTTGGACAGGCTTGTTGGATCTAGTACGATTGACTTTAAAGGTTTTACCCTTAGGTTTAAACTTATTTAGATTATGATGGTAAGGTTGGTTTGACTGGCATTGTTGGTTTGGTTGAAATCTAGGCTTTGATTTTGGTTTAGTGTTGTTGTTGGTCTGGTATTACTGGGTTAAGTTAGCTTGGACACTTAAAATTCTAGTTTACTGGATTTTAGATTATGTTGATCTTCTATCCTGATTGAGTTCAAAAATTAGGCTAGGGTTAACTCATCTTGCTTTTGGAGTTGACTTTTGATAAAAGTTAGGCTAGGGTTAACTCATCTTGCTAAGTTTTAGACCTATGTTGATCTTCTATCCTGATTGAATTCAAAAGTTGGGCTAAGGTTAACTCATCTTGCTTTTGGAGTTGACTTTTGACAAAGATATTCCAAAAAGAAGGCATTTTATCTACAAGGCTAGAGACCTTAAATCCTTTAGAGAATTTTTTTCATTAGTTTGAAGTTTTCTAAGATACTCTTGAAATTGGTGAAGCTAATCATTGATGGGTATAGCTTCTACTATATTAAATCTAAGAAATGATGTAGTGTTGAATCATTCAATCCCAGCATCATCAAGGTCATACTCAGACTCTGGGGTATCTCATAATTTTTTTGTACTCTTAACTAACAAGTAAATATCATAAAATGAGTCAAAAAGGGCACTAAGGATTATACCTTTATATAGGTAATCCTCTTTTAAATAGTTGGTGTGGTTAAACTAGAGAAACAAGCAGACTAGTCAATCACTGACTAAAGTCCCGAGGTGGTTAGCCAAAATTTTATTTGGCTTTGCCACATCTTAAAATGGGATCCATCAAATTTTTCAGGTTTAAGGCTAATGATGTCATCCTTAAGGATTGTCATTGGATCCAAGTCAGGTTTAGAGAGAAAGATTTGAAAATAAAAATAATTTTGTTAAGAATTTGTTTAAATAATTTTTATTTTTTTATTTTTTTCTTGTATTTGTTTCTAAAAATATCTCCTATTTTTTTGAAAATTAAAGTTTTATTAAAATGATCACTAATGTGATCGACCTATGATTTGTTAAAATTTTTAATTAAGTTATTTATCTCTAAATCCTAAAAATTTTTATTAATTTATTTGTGTAGTCTTTTAAAAATTAATTTATATGTTGCAATACAGGTTTAGTGGGATCTTCAATTAATTTTGTACAATACAAAAGGAAAAGATATTATAATATAAATAACTAAAAAATATAATTAAAAATTTATATATATATAAATATAAAATATGCAAGGTAAAAAAACTTTAATTAAGTACAAATAATATATTTATATACATGTACTACAAAAATCTACTTTAGTAGATACTCCATTACATTCTTGATGGATAGATAATGGGGCATCTATTCATATTATCAATTTTTTGAAAGGACTAATAAATAAATAGAAGGCAAGATAGGATGAAGTCAATGTGTACGCGGAAAATGGAGTCAAGGTCAAAGTTAAATTTATAAGAGATATCAAGTTAATGTTAGAGTCTAGTCGTATACTTGTTTTAAAAAATATTATTTTTGTACTAGCCATGAGGTAGAATGACTACTAAAAATAAGGGCTTCACTAACGAGATTTTATTGATGGACATGATCCATCAAAAATTTCTAACGGATCATTGATAGATTGCCATTAGAAAAATAATAATAAAATATGTTTAAAATGTCTTAAAATCTCTAACAACTTTCTAACAAATTATTTGTCATAACCAATTCTGTCAGAATTTTTTAAAAAATAAAAATATTTGTAATGGATTTAGTGATAGATTATTTATCAGTAACATTTCTAATAAAATTTATCATCAGAAATATAATTTCAATAACTTTTTAATTATTAGAATGGTTGTTTCTAATAGAAAGGTGGTTGGAAATATTTTAATAAATATAAAGTAAAATTTTTGATGGATTATCCATCAAGAACGTGGCATTAATAATTTTGAAATTATTTGAATGATTGTTTCTAATAGAAAGGTAGTTAGAAATATTTTAACAAATATAGAGTAAATTTTTTGATAGATTATCTATCAAGAAATTAGCATCAATAATTTTAAAATATTGGAATGGTTGCTTCTAATGGAAACATAGTATAAATATTTTAACAAATATTCTGATGGATTATCTGTCAAGAAATTAATTAGCATCAATAATTTTTAAATTATTAAAATGATTATTTCTATTGAAAAGGTGGTTAGAAATATTTTAACAAATATAAAATAAGTTTTCTGATAGATTACATTTCAAGAAATCAGCATCACAAGTTTGAATATAGAATCAAAAATATATTTTTTAAGTTTTTATAAATAGATAGATGTAAAGATTTGAACTTTAAATCTTTGAATAGCCCACCAAGGCCCAACCATATATTAATTAAAATTTGGAGGTTTCGTCAATAGGAATCTCTTAGTATTAGAGTTTATACTACCAGAAATTAGTCTTTCACTAAGGGATATTGCTTAGTATTAGTAAGATATTTTTTAAAAAAATATATATTATAGAGGGATTTTTTCTCATTAATATAAAAATAAAATTTATAGATAAAATTAATATCATGCACCGATCTCTAATACCTAACTTGTTCACTGAATAAGCACCATAGAGCACCATTCAACTAGCATAAAGCATGCCACAGGTTTGAGACTTGCCTCTCATATGTCCCTTGATTATATATATAATATAATATATTTTTTTATAAAAATATATAAATAATTTGGGGATTAGAAGATTCGAGCATCAAATCTTTGGATGGCTTAAACAACTATTTTAATCAATTTATTTTTAATTAATTAATGATATATTTATCTTATTTAGATTGTTATATATGAATATCGATTGCTCTTAGCCTCCTGTTCGATTGAAACTTATAAAGTTCTCTTATATATAATGCTATAAATAGATCGGGTTGGCCTGTGATTCAACATGACCCAATCCATTTAGATTTGATCCCAATCTATATTTAAGGACCCATGGATCTGGGTAAAGTTCTAAAATTAGACCCGATCTATTTTTTGGATCGAATATGGTTTACTAAATTCGGATCTGATCTAACCTGATATGACCTGAACCATTAAAACTCGAACCTATTTGAGATTTTAAATTATCATTTAAGCTTACACGATCTTTCTTTGTGCTTCTGCATTTCTTATTACAAAGCCTACGTAGTTTTAGATCAATGAATGAAATGACTCTTTTTTTAATATAATATAAAATAATAAAAAATAACAAGATAAGAAGGTAGTTTTGTTTCAATCATTTTCTAACTTCCATTAAACATAGAAATTTAAATTTAAAGGTATAAATTTAGCTCAATATACCCCACAACTATATTTTCTTTAATATTTTCTACACCTAGTTCTAGATCCAATTTGGACCACAACTTGCACAAGTCCCTAGCCCTTGCTAGAATCACCCAAATGGAGGACCCTCTACCCCTAATGCATAGCTAGGACATCTTGAAATTTATTAATTTGTATCATATTAGATATAAAAGTAATGGTTGACGCAATGTTCGTACACTTTTAGTCCTCATTTTATTTTGTAAGTTGGAGTGTCTCAATCAATTCAGGCCACCCATATATTCAACTCTCCCAATCAATACCACCGACTAACCTCCCAATCAGCATGGGTCGCTCCTTTTTTTTTTGGTACAAGCAAACATGTCTCTCTGTGCAGCCACTCTACTTCTTATCCAAAGCAAGGTACTCGAGGATGAAAGAAAGAAAGTGAAAATTAGCAAAAAAAGTGACAAAAAAATAGAGAAAAATTCTTGAAAAATCATAAAAAAATAAAAGGCAAGACCTTTTCTCACAAAATTTTCTTTGATTTTTTTCTTTGAGTATTCTTTGAATATGATTTTGATCTTCTCAAAGTTTTTATATTTAGAAATTTTGTTAATAAAAATCTCTAGTATTAGGATTTAAACAACATAATTTTTTTATTATATTATTATATTTAATTATTTTATAATTAATAACAAATTTTATAATTAATATAATATCTAATTATATTATAAAGGGGAGGGAGCAATCTAAAGGGAGGGAGCAGTGGGGAGGAGTCAGAGGAGGCCAGCAGGGTTGTCGGCGAGCATGGATCGAGGAGAGTAGCTTCATTGGTCCTTGCAATGGGGAGGGAGTAGATAGAGGGGGTAAGGGAGATGGAGGGAGTAGTGGGGAGGAGGAGGCCAGCAAGGTCGACAGTGAGTGTTGATTGAGGAGGTCAATGGCTTCAATGGTATGTATTTATTTCAATAATATCCTGATCTAATCATCATAAGATGCATCTTGAATCAAGAAGTTATGAGCATATTGTCCTTTTACCATGATCAAGTTTGTGGTGGTTATTTTGGAGCTAAAAAGATGGCGACAAAAGTGCTCCAATATGGATTCTATTGACCTAGCCTATTTAAAGTGCTTATAAATATACAAAAGTTATGTTAGATGCCAGCAAGTAGGCTGAATAACCAAGAGAGACATGATGCCTATGAATCCAATCTTAATTGGAAGACTCTTTGATGTATAGGAATAGATTTTATAAGACCATTTCTGAAATCCTTTGGAAAAATATTTTAGTAGCTGTAGATTATGTTTCCAAATGGGTAGAGGCAATTCCTTGTATATCCAATGATAGAAAAATTATTGTAAATTTTTTTAAGAAACATATCCTCTTCCATTTTGGTATTTCAAGGGCTATCATTAGTAATCGTGGAACACACTTTTGTAACCGATCTTTTGCATCACTGATGAAGAAATATAATATTATCCATAAGATGGCCACACCCTATCACCCATAGATAAGTGGGCAAATTGAAGTTTTCAATCATCAAATCAAATAGATCCTAGAAAAAACTATGAGCTCCAATAGAAAAGATTGGTCATTAAAGCTAGTGGATGTTCTATGGGCATATCGTACTACCTTCAAGACCAACTTAGGGATACCTCCATATAGGCTTGTATTTGGTAAGGCATGTCACTTGCCAATATAACTAAAACATAGGGCAATGTGGGCCATAAAACAACTAAATATAGATTTAGATATAGTCTAAGGCCAGAGGAAATTACAGTTGGATGAACTTGAGGAGATTAGAAATGAAGCCTACAAAAATGAAAAAATCTATAAAAAATGAACTAAGACTTTTGATGACTAAGCAATTTTTAGAAAATCTTTTATGCATGGATAAAAAGTTTTTTAATATAATTCTAGGCTTTACTTATTCCCAGAAAAACTAAGATCTAGATGACTAAATTCTATATAATAAAAAAAGTCTTCTCACATAGAGCACCCAAGTAATGGTACCACCTTCAAAGTAAATGGATAATATCTAAAATCATTCTTGGAACTAGTCACTGATGAAGTAGGGGAGACCATGACTTTACATGAACTTGAGTAAGCCATGACGTCTAGTTGAAGACATAAACTAAGTGCTTTTTGAAAGGCAACACAAACTTTCTATTTTTAAGACTTTTATTTTAGTAATTTTTATTTTTAGAAATAATGAACTACTTTGCATGGACATTCCTGATAATACACGATGCATATCTAGCCTAGATGGTATCTCTCCTTATTTTATCTTTTATGTCTTTATTTTCTCTTATTCCATTGACGATAATGGAGATTAAGTTGTGGATAAAAAACCTTTTAAATTTTTTTTTAAAATCTTTTAAAAATACTTTAATTTTTTTAAAAATTTTGAAAAATTATGTATCCTTTGAGATTTTTAAAAATAAATAAATTTTTATTAAATCATATATCAAGAAAGAACATCTAGAGCAAAATAGACTAGAAAAAGTAATAGAGTTAGAAAGTATTTATTAATGACTGCAGTGAGTCAAGGAATAGACTAGCTGGTCTGACTTTTAGCAACCTATTTAGGTTACTTAAAAGCTATTAGTATTTTTATTGCACATGCACACTGACGAAGTAAAGTAGATGTAGATTGTAAAAATCAACTGAGTATTCAATTATTATTGAAAACTTATAATTGATATATATCCTAATTATAAAATATGAATTTAACGAAAGAGCTACCTACCTAAAAAAATCATGCAGCATGAAAGCTACCTTGAATTCAAGAAAAAGCTACCTACCTGAAATAAAAGTACAAAATATAGAGTATATATGGATTATCCTAAGCTTAATAACCGAATTTCTACATCTAAGTTAAGTATGGAGATTTGCATCAAATGGTGATGGGAAGGCTAGGATGCTCAGTACTTCAAGAAAAAATTAGATAGTGAGAAAGCTACCTAAGTTTATGAGCTTAATTTGGGGGTATATAGAAAATTGATCAAAGTAGGTGATAAGTGAAGATACAATTATCCTTTACAAGATTGCACCCAAATGGTAAGTTAATCATCACAAACATAAGTACTATAGATCTTTGGATAAATTCTATGAAAGTTTTTAAGTATGCTAACTATAAAATTTGCTTCTGAAACTCAATACTTAGTGATACTAGCTAACTTCTTTTAACTTTAATCCTGAATCTAATTTTGTAAAGGAGGATCTTACAGATACATGGTTACAAATTAATACTTGTATATTTATTGCATTGCCAAGGGACTAGTAATGAATAAGTTGGGGATATGATAAGTCTATTAAATTCTCAATTTAAGTATTAAAATATATGTCAATTGATCTTTATTTCTTAAAAATTAATATTTTTACTTATCTTTTGCAAAAAAAGAGTTCATAGATGGAAAAGAGCATGATTTATAGAATCCAGGGGATCAAATGGCATGAAAATTGAAGTTCAAATGAAATCAGAATCAAGGAAAGACCAATAAAATCAACCTAGCATGGATCTTAGAGCAGTCGACCCATCATGAATCGGTTGCTCGATCTATAGGCCTTTTCTCGATGGGCCATCTTCTCCATCAAGTCATAGGTGTTGTCACTGCCTTGCCACCCAACACTGCCCCACCGTCCGAAGCTACCTCATCATCGCCTGACACCGTTGGCCACTGAGCATCGCTATACCACCACCATCGAAGCCCCTCTTAGTCTAGCCTGAAACACTGCCACCGGCCAATCTCTCCTTCCTCTCCATCACTACCACCACATCCTTGTCGGCCCAATTCATTGCTTGCTACACCTGCTTGTTGTCCTCCCCACTGGAACTGCTCGATCTACCATCCCTTGGGTGTAGTCCATGGCAAAGGGGGCTTGGTCTTCACGCAGTGCACGATTGGCATGATTCTTGGCACAGAGAGAAGCGATCTTCTAAAGAGCTATTAATAAATATATTTAATATCCTAATTTAAGTATTAATATATATATATTAATATTTATTTCTTAAGAAGTGATATTTATTCATATTTTGTAGAAAAGGAGTCCATATATAGAAAGAGCTCGATCTGTAGAATCCAAGAAACCAAATGATATTCAAATTGAAGTGCAAATGGATCTAGAATCAAGAAAAAATTAATATAATAAAGTTTAGCACAAATTTTAAAGTAGCCGATCCATCATGGACCAGTTGCTTGGTCCATAGCCTTCTTCCATGGACTGTCTTCCCCATTCCAAGCTGCTCACCTCCCACGTTGTTGCCTCATCCTCCATGAGACGCTGCCACACTACCACCCGCTCACCACCTCAGTTGCCGCTGCTTCCTCACCACCTGTCGCCGGCTAGAGAAGCCACCGAGATCCCGATGCCACTCCTCCTTGCTCTATCCATGGCCTCTTTTCGACCATGGTTTCTATTATCACCACCTCTCTTCCTTCCCAAGCACTTGCCATCTCCATTGTTAGCCCATCAACGGTTATCTTCCCCATCACTATCGAAACTACCACGAGCTTGCCTTTCTCTTCTCTGTTCCGAGTTTCTACTCCAAGTCTCTGCCCACCACCATCTTCTTCCTCTCCGATGCCACCTCACCTCCTCCTTGCTCCACCATTACTTCTACCTTCCGAGCTCTCAGTCTGATCCCCCGAGACACCACCACTGTCCCCATCATAGCAGACCCTCTCCTCACCATCGCCAGTCGTTCTACTCACTATCACCCTCTCCTCGATCTAAGATGCTGCCGAGACCCCGAGTTGCTATCGCCTCCTTCTCAAAGTTGCTGCACTTGCTACTCCTCCCTATTTGCCACTCGCCACTTCTCCCTATTTGCTGCCATCACCATGGCTACTCAACGATCATAGCCATCTACAACTTCAATCCAATGACAGGGGTACAAACTGAATTATAGAAGGACTTGGATACCCGAAGGGCTTTGACCAGATAACATGCAGCATGATTTGGGGTGTTGAGCAGTTGGATTGAGACATTCAATCATGATAAGTTGACATGGTTGGATTCAAGGAGTCAAAAACAAATTATAGAAGATTTGAAGTGCACTTCAAGCCGAAGTCTTCATGGTCAAACGGCCATCCAGCAATCCAAAACTCTGATATGATGAATGGATAACAAAGAATAAATATCATGATTCAAGACGCATTAGACTCCAATTCCACTCCAAATTTTATCAAAAGTTAGCCTTTCCAAAGCTTTATTTAAAGAGGACCCTAGGGACAAACAAAAGCAGCGAGCCATAGCCAAGAAATTAGTTTTTCTTTTCTTTTATTTTATTGTATGGGTTTGAGATGGGAAGAAAAAAGATGCTGTGAACTTGATCCATGCGAGGCTAAAGCTCCTCCATCTCGAAAAAGATATGAAGTTCTTCTTGAAGCATATTTGTTTTCCTTTCTCCAATCTTATGTATGTCTTTCATGCAATTAAAATAAAATATCTTTTTCCTTTTAATTATGCTTGTATTATATTTTATTGAATGAATTAGTTTTTAACAATTTATTCTTCCAAGGAGACGTACCATGATCCTAACAAGATATAGTTCATACTCGAATAGAGAATAAATTATCTTAAAATTAATTCCTTTTATTTTATATAGATTTGGGATAATTTAAACTCATAAAGGGATAGATCGTGGTTCGTACTTAGATAGAGATAGGTTACACTCAAAGCCAATTAATCATTTACATGAATGAATACCAAGATCTATTAACAAGAAGAATGGATTCCTAGTCCCTGAGATGTGGTTCAATTATCTTTTAAATTTATTTATTTTGCAAATTAATTTCTAAAAATTATAATTAAACTATTTCAACTTTTTTTTATCTTCTTCATGAAATAATTATCCTTGATTTCCAAGAATATGATCCCTACTCACCCTACTTATAGTAGTGAGTTAGGCTTTTATTTTTGACTGCTCTATGATAAATGATCAAATTTTGACACCATTGACAGGGATTAGGCATGATTGATTTTTGAAAAAAAAGTTCTATTTTGATCATATTTATTGCTCTCTTTAGTTTAATTATCATCTTTAATTATTATTATTTTATTTTAATGACCTTATTTTCAAGATTACTTTTTAGAATAAAAAATATAAATATTTGCTTTCCTTTTTGTTCACAACTTGACTTCTAATCTAATTAAGTTTTTCTTTTAATTTAACAATCTTAAATAGCCTCCCAAAAAAGTCATCTTTCCATAAAACTTAATTAATTTAAAAAATCAAATAAAAAATTAAAAAACTTTCTAACTTAGTTGGACACGTGTTTTATTTGCATTGCATATCTTATAAACTACCTTAAGGGCATAAATCCCTAAATAATATAAGGTGAAGATTTGGTCGCTCTTCCTTAGCTCACAAACCATTACTTTATATATTGTATAAACCTAGACCTTTAAATTAAAATCAATTAGACGTCAATCCTAGGATACCCGAGCTCATTAGGACAGGGTATAAGAAGAGTTAGACCAGGATTTGGATTAGTTGGTCGATTGGTATCTTGAAAAGGGGTTCAAGAATGATATAGTCTTGAAGGAAGATAATTTTTAATTAGTATAGTTTGCTTACCTAGCCATTTATTTGACATATAAAGAAAGCAACGAGGGAACTCCTACCAACCTTATCCTTACCTAGCTAGTCGGCTAGTTAGTTTTTGACTTGGAGGACTCTAAGGTAGTCTTAGCAGTTAGGAGCTATCTAGATATAGGTTAATCATAGGATAGAGAGTCCATTGTGTGCTAACTTGTTTGCTAACAAAACATAAACCTATTTAATATTCCCTTCTCTATCATCTTAGATTTAGGATTCTCTAGGTTTCTTATTTTTAGAATTCTCCTCTATCTTTCTTCCTTCTTCTTTTCTCCTCTACCCTTAAAAATTATATATATATAAATATATATTCTTGCAAGGATAAAGGATGATTGGTCGGACACAATCTAAACCTTACAAGATTATCATGTCATTGAGGGAGAAATAGAATCCAATAATCGATCTAAAATCTTAAAGGACTATTGGTACCCTATAGGAGAAATGGAATCCAATGAATGACCTAAAAGCCTAATGGACTTTTGTTACCTGATTAAGAAGAAATAAACTCCAATGTACAACCTAAAACCTTAAAGGACTATTGGTACCCTAAGGAAGATATGGACTCCAAAGTACAACCTAAAACCCTAAGGGATTATTGGTATCCTAGGAGAAAAATTAATTCCAATATATGACCTAGGACCCTACAGGACTATTGTTATCTGAGTAACTTTGTTTAACTAGATCCAGTGATCAACCTAAAACTTTACAAGATTATTGGTACCCGATTGACTCTATCCAATCATTTACAATTAAATTCCTGACTAATAATTTTAGAATTAGACCTGAAATGATTGACATACATCTTAAATTTACTAGATTCAAAGATGCATACAATTATACAATGAAGTCAAAAGAAGATATATTCGTAACTTTGACCTGTAGGATTGAAGCCTTAGAACACCAAGTACCTACCCAATTAAATCGTATGCTAGAACCCATGTGCACTACATGCGATTCACCAGATCATGTTATGGAGGAGTATCCTTACTTGATGCATCCAATTCAATATGGGTTTACACAGGAGAGTGCAGCCAATGACAAATATATAACTAAACCTTATACACCAACCTATAACCCACGATTAGCACATCACCCTAATTTTACGTAGCCACAAGATGCAACATTAGGGGCCCATAATTTTGATCAGTCCTACCTTAGGTCCAGCCAAGCACTTAAGAATCAACCAGGTTTAGATCTTGAGGAAGAATCTAGTTCTCTAGAAAAAGTCCTAGAAGCTCTAGCTAAATTCCATGTTGATCTCAATGCTACACTAAATAGCACCAAGGCTATCCTAAATAGCTTCATGCAGATCATAGGTCAACAAGTAACTCCCAACACCCAGGTTATTGCCCGTTTGGAGATGTAATTAAGCCATTAACCATGGCTACGAATGAAGAAGAGCTACGTAGTCGGCTCAAGAGTGATCCTAAAAGATAATACCTGGCTAGAAACTTTAAATCCCTATAATTGTTCTTCAATAATCGATTATAACTCTCGAAAATGAAATGGTCCTAAAACAACCTTATTCAACCAAAGAGACTAACCTAGATAATTTGTCTAAGATAGAAACATATAAAGAGAAATCAAAATGAAGGGATGAAGTACTTCCATCATCATCCTATTACCTATGGTCCCATTTCCTAGTGATCCAAAATCATCCACTACTCTTAATGGGAAGGGAGAACAAATAGGTATAATGATGGAATTAATTAAGACTTTTCAAGGATCATAAATACAGAATACAATAAAGGAAGCTATACATAAAATTATTTCCCATGATTCATTTAACCCTTGTTTGGCTCACCTTGAGGTGGATGATTTTGATATAGATGGGTACACCATAGAAATGAATGACCTAGTAGAAATGCCCTATCCTAAAAATATCCCACTTTAGATCAAAAAATATGAGCCATTGCCCAATCTCCCAATAGCTTCCTTAATAGAATCACCACCTAATCCAGAATTGAAGCCACTTCTTGTCGCATTCAAGAATATCCTACCAGTAATATATGATTAGGAAGCCCAAATCATAGGTGTTCTAAAAGTATATAAAGAAATTATTAGGTGGGATATTGCTGATATAAGAAATAATGATTTTAAAATTTTTATATCTAATTTCTTTGAATTTGGCACTCCTTTCAAGAACTATCTCCAAATTTTATCTATAGTATTGAAACGATGTATGAAGATAGAGTAAATATTAATTTAGAAAAAGTGTTAGGTTATACATCAAAAAGGGATCATGCCAAGACTTGAATTATTAATTGAACCCCTCATGATACTAGTTGAACCTTTGCTTATAAAGGAAGAGGCACCAAAAAGGGATCCTAAAATAATCCTTCAATATATCAAGCACATAGAGTACATAGATCTAAGTCCATTGGAACCCGGACTAGTACTTAAGTTATACCTAGATCTAATTATAGAAAAAGAGTTACTAGCTATCAAGAAAATAAACCACTTAATGGTCCCATGCAGGAAGTATTTTAAAATAGATCCCGAATCACGTAGGGAATTACAAACTCATATCAAGATTCGGGCAATAATAGGACAAGCACTTTAATAGGTCTGGTTGAAGGCATTAAACTTAGTACTTGTTGGGAGCAACCAAGCTTTTGCATTTAAATTTATTTTTTATTTTTAGTTTATTTTCCTTCTTTTCAAGTTTAGGACTAAGTTAAGGAAGAACATATTTTGAAAAAACTTTAAGTGGAATCATGACAATCATGCTAAACCAAGTCCAAAGGAATAATGGACCGCTCTAAATGGGATCACCTGACAATGAACAATGCACATTTAGTCCAGGTGGTATCTCTTCTTATTTTATCATTCATGTCTTTATTTTCCTTTACTCCATTGAATATAATGGAAATTAAGTTAGGGGATAGGAAAAATCTTTTAAATTTTTTAAAAATATTTTTAAAATACTTTGAGAATTTTTATAAATTTTGAAAAATTATATATCCTTTGAAATTTTTGAAAAGAGAAAATTTAATTTTAAATAAATCATGTATCAAGAAAGAAAATCTTGAACAAATAGAATAAAAAAAAGTAATAGAGTTAGAAAGTATTTACTATTGATTATAGTGAGTTAAGGAGTAAACTAACTTGTTAGACTTTTAGCAACCTACTTAGGTCACCTAAAGGCCTTTAGCACTTCCATTACATATGCACACTGACGAAGCAAAGTAGGTATTGGTTGTAAGGCCAACCAAGGATTTAATTATTACTAAAAATTAGTAATTGATATACACCCCAATTAAAGAAACTTGAATTTAAGAAAATAGCATCTATCTGAAAAAAATCAGATATTGTGAAAGTTACCTTGAATTTAAGAAAAGAGCTACCTGTCTAAAATAAAAGCATAAAATATAGAGTATATGTGGATTGCCCTAAGCTTAGTAATAGGGTCTCTACACCTAAGTCAAGTATACAGGTTTGCATCAAATGGTGAAGAGAAGGCCAGGATGCTCAGCACTGTAAAATAAATAAATAAATTAGGTAGTGTAAAAGCTATCTCAGTTTATGAGCTTAATTTGGGAGTATATAAAAAGTTGACCAAAATAGGTGATAAGAGAAGATACATTTGTCCTTTACAACCTAGCACTCAAATGCTAAGTTAGTCATCACAAATGTAAGTAATGTAGATCTTTGGATAAATTTTAAAAAATTTTCTAATTATGCTGATTATAAAATTTACTTCTAAAACTCAATTTTTAGTTAGTGATACTAGCTAATTTTTTTTAACTTTAATCCTAGATCTAATTTTGTAAAGGATGATCTTAATGATACATGGTCATAAATTAATACTTATATTTTTATTGAATTGCTAAGGAACTAGTAATGAATAAGTTTAGGGCATGATAAATCTCTTTAATATCTCAATTTAAGTATTAATATATATATATTGATATTTATTCTTTAAGAAGTGATACTTTATTCATATTTTATAGAAAATGGGTCTATAGATAAAAATAGCTCAATTTGTAGAATCTAAGGAACCAAATAAAATCAGAGTTCAAATGGATCCAGAATTAATGAAAAATCAATATAATAAAGTTTAACACATATTTTAAAGTAGTCGGTTCATCATGGACCTAACGCTCGATCCATAGCCTTCTTCCATGGACCATCTTCTCCATTTCAAGCTACTCTCCTCCCATGCCATCGCCTCATCCTCCATAAGACGTCACCACACTACCACTCGATCAATGATGTGAACTTTAAGTTTAATCGCAAGCACACGGTGTGCAGAGTAGCACGTCCAGCAAGTACAAGTCGATCCCATGAGAAATTTATGTTTGAACTATGTTCAAACCCTTGCTTAGGTGAGCTTCAACTAAGACAAAATTAATCAAATTGAGAAGAAATATATAATTTAAGGATTTAGGGCTTTTGAATCCACTGGACCAATGATTTGAAAACCTTTCTAATGATCCCTCTTATAAATCCTTCCAACTTCTTTCTTTGTATTAACCAAGTATGGATTATGAAGAGATTTTAACTCAACTATAATCCATTAATGTCTTACAAGGAAGAAGAGAAAAGAAAAATTATTGAGCCTTCTATCTTTTGTCCTTCTTGCACCAAATCAAACATGAACTATGAAAGGATTTTAACCCAACTATAATCCATCAAGTCTCTTAGCAAGAATTTTAAAAAGGAAGAAAGCTTCTTAAAAATCAAAGCCCAAGAAGAGATCCAAGGAAGGGCTTCTAATCATAATCTAGCTTCATCGCCAATCCTAGAGAGTTTGCTTAGCCATACATTATTTAAATTAAAAACTTTAAAAATTATTAAAAAATAAAATCAACCTAACTACTTGCTAAAATTTTAATTATAGAATTTAAATGTGCAAAAATAAAAACTACAGTAATTACAGGAATGTAAATTGCAAAAAATTGAAACTATCCTAATGCTGAAATAATAAAGAAAAATTAAAATAAGAAAAATAAAATTTTTATTACAAAACTAATTAAATTACAAAGGATTTAACTCTTAAGTCATTAACAGGACTTAGAGTTAAATAAAAAATAAAAATAAGAATCCCATAGAGGTGCTCTCTCTCCCTAGCTTACTCTCCTCGTATGTTTTTTTTTTGATAAAAGCAGTGCATTTATTGCAAGGAACGAGAATGAATACAACCTAAAAAGTCAAAAAGGATGATATCCCTAAGCTGTATAGGAGCAGTGTGCTAGTCCAACCAAATAACAGAAGCAGTATGAAAAGATACATAGGAGGCTACCCAGTCAGCTACCGAGTTAGCCTCTCGGTAAATGTGGCGAACCTCACAAAAGGCATAATCTCGCAGTAACATGCCAATGTCCCAGATGATAGGGTGTGCCGATGGAGCTCTCAGTGATTGTCTGATCCAGGAAACAACTGTCGCTGAGTCTCCCTCAATAATCAAATGGTCAGCTCTCCTCATATGTTGGAAGGGTGGAAGAAATTAGAAAAGAGAGGAGCGGGGGGAATAAGAAGAAAGATAGCAGAATACAGGCTGGCTGGAAGTGGAATGTGTCGATAGATATCCCGATAACGAAGAGATGATGCTCTATATATAGGCATAAGGGAACGCATCGGATCCATGTGGAAACTGTGTTGGTTTTCAGTCTCATCCCCTTAACAGCTTGGCTTCTTATCCTTATCCTCGTACCTGTTTCAGTTCCGCATCCTTATCTCCATACCCACTCGCACAATCCTCGTATTCTGTTTCCCATCTCAAAAATTAAACCTCCGATATATCCTCGAACTTGCTTATCCATTGAACTTCCAATCTTTTACATTCGGACATCCAACCTCCTGACATATTGGTCACTGACAAGAGGTAGTGATGCAGATGGAAAGACGGTGCAGACCTTCTTCGATGGCTGTTGGAAGGCTACGCAACGAACGGCGAAGGCTGGACTACAATAATCCCAAAAAGAGTAGGGCTATGGCTCCTGGTGGCTATGGTGGATTGGGTTGACAAAAAGGTGGAGAAGATGACCGACACAGCATGGCGAGCGGCATGAAGGGATGAACAGCACCTTGGTGGAAAGGAGGCCGGTAGCGATGGAACCGGAGAAGGAGCGGTGATCGACTCTTGAACAGGAGCTTCTCTCGACCATGAGGATGATCGAGGCTGCTTGGTGAACTGTAACCATGGAGAATGGGGCAGCAACAAGGGCAGCTCCAGCATCGGTTCCTCAAGAAAATGGCTGGAGACAGTGATCTGCATCTTGCTCGGCATTTAAGAAGGATTGCCATGGGGAGCTCCAATGGTGATGTGGAAGAATGAGGAAAAGATGGCAAATTGATGAAGATGATGGTGGATCTGGGTTTTTCCAGCCATCAACGGCTTCTCTGGCGAGAAGAGAGGGAGCCCCGGCATCTTCTCCAGCAAGATCGGTGCTCCATGTGGTTTGTGGTCCATGGTCCTGTTCCATGGACCAGCAACAATGGCAACCGTGGACCTTAAGTGCTTCCATGAACCATTCAGCTGGTCCATGGTAGATCGGCTACTCCAATTTTTATGCAACTAATTCAAAATTCTCTTTCTAGCTCAATTGAAGTATGATTTATGTACTGTTCACACTGTTGGACTCCTAAAATCATGCTCTTCACGTTAGCAGGGTTCTTTAATATAAAACACTACATAAAAATATTAATTTTAATTAAATAAAGTAAATTTGATCTATAAATTAATGTACTTCTCAATAATATTTATGTACTTATCACTCCCTCCAACTTGAATCTTACTCATCCTCGAGTAAAATAGTTCATTAATTACTTAAGGAGGCTACCAGAAACTCTCAATACCATACATGAGTTTACTCGAACTCAAAGGTTGTTCTCAGACCCTTTTTATTAGTAGAAAATTTTCCATTAGATAGTAGATGAAATGGGTCATTGGGATATTAGTAGCTTCAAGTAAATTGGTTAAGTACAAACTTCTCATTTTTCTAAATAATTCTTGACTAACTCCTATTATTATTTCTAAATCTTCTACTCCCATGGAGTGGTGAGATATCGTTTTAGTGCAAGTATATTCCTCTTATTACCATACTTTTTTTTCTTTCTTTTCTTTTTTTCATCATTTTTTTTCAAATACATACTGTGCAATGCCTTAATCTCTTAAGCTTTCTATCTGACCCTTGTAACAAGTTTTCAATCAATATCTCCCAGACCAATTGGCCTTAGGGTACTAGGTGTAGAACATCCCTCGACCTTACTGGCTTGAGTCAGAAAGGCTATAGATCAAAACTGGCTGTAAAGCAAAATTTCTTCACATCTCCACTTTTTGACGTGAGACTCAACTGTTTACTTAGACAAAGAGGCCCGGTTACTCGGTGAAACAATGTTTAGAACTTGCTTTTATTATCTCATTTTTTTTTTTCTTTTCTTTTTTTTAACTAATAAACTAACAAAGAAAACTTTGCATTATCAACACCCACACACACCTACGAAGTAGATTTTTCTTCGATGCAAATAAGAGAGTTAGAATTATCTGGAAATTGATTTCATTCTTACTTACCATTTTTACTTGAGTCTATCAATATTTTATCCCTCAATATTTCAAAAATTATCTAAACTGTTCAACCAATTACTTATCAAAAGTGTGTGATTTATCCTAAGTCTAAGATCAACAAGTGTAAAAATATTAAGATCAAGGTAGCTCCAAATATATACTTATTTCACTTTTTATCTCCTATAAATAAAAATAATTTCAAATATAAACATGATATGGTATAAAAGGAAACAAAGACACCTGAGGAGAAATTTTATTAAGCTCTCCCCCCAACTTAGCCAATGGAGCTCATTTGAGTCAGAATCTAAAATCCTAATAATATTAAAAAGAAAATAATTAGAACGAAAGAAGCTGGGTTGCCTCCCAGGAGCGCTAAGTTTAAAGTCTTCAGCTAGACTAAGTGAGTTTTTTAGATTATGTCGATTGATACATCCACTAAATTATCAGATATACCTAGCCATGGTGGATAGTTGAACAAAGTCTAATCAATAATGTCCCATACGGTATCTCTGTTATGTGTAACTATAAGATGTATCATACCTGGAGATGGCTTGATTAATGGTTTATCCATAAGTGTTTCAATAGGAGGTTTCTATCTCTGGCTATTTTTATCATCACCAAGTATTTTATCTATATTCTCATATTCATGGGTTGGCTAGATACTAGACTCAAGATCAACTTTCTCATCGCTAATGTCTATGGATTCATAAATTTTATCTTAGATTATATTTACATTAGCATGCTTGGTAGATTCTTGTTCTAAATTGAATATATTTAGCTCAATAGTCATGTTCCCAAAAGATAGCTTCATAAGTCTATTATGATAATTAATTTCAGCATTAGCAGTAGCTAGGAATGGTCTTCCTAAAATAATTGGGATATGACCTTTAGGGTTTACTACTAGTTCAGTCTCCAAAATGACAAAAGCTATAGGAAAGATAAAATTACTAACCTTAATTAGGGCATCCTCTACCATTCCTTTAGGGATCCTAAAAGATCGTCTGCTAATTGTAATGTGATCCCTGTTGGCTGAATTTTTTCTAATCCCAGTTGTTCATAAACTGAATATGGCAGAATATTTACACTAGCTCCTAAATCAAGCAAGGCCTTCTCAATGTGGGTTTTTCCTATGACACATGAAACTGTTAGAGATCTTGGATCCTTATATTTTATAGGCATGTGACTCAACAAGTATGAGCTCACACTTGCTGCTAAGAAAGCTCTCTTTGGTACATTGGTGGTCCTTTTCTTGATACAAAGATCTTTTAAAAACTTGACATAAGTCAGAACCTGTTGGATCATGTTTAATAGAGGAATATTTACTTAAACTTGCTTAAACACCTTTAACATTTTATCTAAATATTCTGATTGTTTATTAGACCTTAATTGATTTGGAAAAGGTGCTCAAAAAATTTTAGGTACCTAGTTTGGTGGACTATTAGTTTCAGAATCTTGAGTTTGTAAGGTAGGTTATTCATTAGATAGCTCACCTGACTTAGCAGGCTCAGCAATCAAGTCCTCTCTAGTGTCAGATGTATCTACCTTATTATCCACTTGCTTTCCTGGTCTTAAAGAATGAATAGCATTTACTTAATTAACTTGATTTTCTTAGGATGGTCGACTATTTTGGTTTCTTGGGTTGGGTTCAAGTTGGCTAGGTAGCCTATCTCGTTCTCTTTCTTTAATGGTAGATGCTAGCTGACCCACCTGCATTTCCAAGCAGGCTATGGCCTGAAAGTTTGAATTTAGGAGTTGACCTGTGGTTTGCATAAAATTATTTAATGTAGCATTGGTGTCAGCATTGGATTTGGTTAGGGCTTCCGAGCTTTTCTCTAAAAAACTAAATTTCTTATCATTGTTATTAAAGCCTGGTGGTGATGGGGTGTTCATTATAGGGTTAGGTCTTAGGTTTTGTTGATTGAAGCTAGGACAAACTACATTTGGATTCTGTGACCATGAAAAATTTGGATGATTCCTCCATCCTAGGTTATACATCGATGCATAAGGATTTTTCATTGGTCTCTAATATGTAGCATTCATTTGTGCACATCCATTCTCTATCGGGTTCATCTGGATGGGACATTCCTCAAGGACATGGTCTAGTCCATTGCACCCACTGCACATGGGTGCAAATATTTGATTCATACCAGATGGTCTCTGAAGTTCTTAGGACTCTAACCTATATAAGGTTGCAATTTTAGACTCTGCAGCTAGGGAAGTCTGAATTTGGTATACTCCACCTCTTGATGGTGTGGATCTTTTTGGTTTCCTAGTTGTTTTCCATTGTAAATTCTTTTCAGCTAGGTCTTCTAGAAATTGTCATGCTTCATTGGATTCTTTATACATAAATTGGCTTTGGCAAATGACTCTAGCATGGTTCTTGAATTGGAATCTAAACCCTCATAAATGATTTAGCATAGCCTCCAAGTTTCTATACCATGATGTGGACATTGGGTCAAGAGGTTCTTGAAACGATCAAAGTACTTCCAGAATGACTCACCAGCTAATTGATAGAATTGGTTTATTTCATTTCTAATTTTAGCGGTTTTATGATGAGAAAAATATTTTTTTAAGAATACTCATACAAAGCCCTCCTAAGTCGTGACAGATTAATTTGGAAGACTATAAAGTCACTTTTTGGCATTATCTTTAAGGGCAAAATTAATCAGTCTCAGCTTGATTTCATCCTTTGACAATTGTTGCAACCTCATGATTGCACAAACCTCTTCAAATTTTCTAATAAATATATATATGTATCCTCTATTCCCATGAGTTTTGGAAGCATATTAATCATCTAAGATTTGATTTCAAAATTATTAGCAGTGGGTTGAGGCAACCTTATGCAAGAAGGTTGGACGGAACCAATTGGATAATATAAATCCTTAAGGGTTTGAGTTTGATTTGTTCTATCTATTATAGAGGTCGTAGAATCTAAAACAGGAATTAAATCAGTTCTAACAAGTCAACCTGATATCCTTCTCCACACAAGAGATGGAGAATTAACTATATTTACTATGTCTTCTATTTTTTTTGGATTTTGTATATATTAGTTTTTTATTTTATTTATTTATTTATTTATTTTTAGAAGCTTTTCTTCAAAAAAATTTCTAAATTAATTCAACCTTTTCATACTCTATGATAACCATGCAACATAACTGGAAAGCTATGCCAGGGCAACCTTATATCAGGGCAATCAAGATTTAAAATACCTAAAGTAAGATTTTTTTTTAATTTTCTTCAAACAAGTTTTACACAAAATTAATCCTATCCTAGGGTTAACCTAGAACTAGATAGCTCCTAACTATTCCAAGTCAACCTTCGAGCACTCAAAGTTCGAACCAATTTACCAAATTGGTCAGGTAAGTATAATATTAGCAGAGGTCTCCCCATTGCTTTTCTTAGACACTAATTGGATTGACCAGGTCAGCGAACAAAACTAATTAAAGAATCGTATTTCTTCGGGACTAAGTTTCTGAACCACTTTTCTAGACACCAATTCAATGATCGAAACTAGCTTGGTATAACTCTTAGTGTCTTTGTCCTAATGAGCTCGAATTTCCTAGGATCAGCATCTAATTAATTTTAATTACAGGCTTAGGTTAATGTAAATGAAGGAGTCTTATTTGTGGGCTAAGGGTGATGAACTCCCCACCTTATCTTATTTAGGTTTGTGCCCTTAAAGTAATTTAACAATGCTTATGCACAAATAAAAAGATCAAACATGTTCAAATTAAAAACTAAACTATACTAAGATCAAGAAAAAATTACTAAAAGAAAAAAAATAATTTAAATATGTACCTGACTCCAGCACTCACCAACTTAAAAAATATGTTAGATAGATCAGATTAAAGTTAAAGCAAGAATTTAAAACATAATTTAAACATACTAATTCCCCGGCAATGGCATCAAAAACTTGATATGAACTTTAAGTTTAACCGCAAGTGCACGGTGTGCAAAGTAGCATATCCAGCGAATACAGGTCGATCCCACAAGAAATTTGTATTTGAACTATGTTTAAATCCTTGCTTAGGTGATCTTCAACAAAGACAAAATTAATCAAATTGAGAAGAAATATATAATTTAAGGATCTAGAGCTTTTGAATCCATTGGATCAATGATTTGAAAACCTTTCTAATGATTCCTCTTATAAATCTTTCCAAATTCTTCCTTTGTATTAACCAAGTATGGATTATGAAGAGATTTTAACTCAACTATAATCCATCAAGGTCTTACAAGGAAGAAGAGAAAAGAAAAATATTGATCCTTCTATCTTTTATCCTTCTTATACCGAATCAAGCATGAACTATGAAGGGATTTTAACCTAACTATAATCCATTAAGTCTCTTGGCAAGAAGTTAAAAAAGGAAGAAAGTTCCTTAAAAATCAAAGTTTAAGAAGAGATCCAAGGAAGGGCTTCTAATCATTATCTAGCTTCATTGCCAACCCTAAAGGGTTCGCGTAGCCAAACATGATTTAAATTAAAAAATTTTAAAAATATTTAAAAAAATAAAATCAACCTAACTACTTGCTGAAATTTAAATTATAGAATTTAAATGTACAAAAATAAAAACTATACTAATTGCAAAAATGTAAATTGCAAGAAATTGAAACTATCCTAATGTTGAAATAATAAAATAAAATTGAAATAAGAAAAATAAAATTTTTATTGCAAAGCTAATTTAATTACAAAGGGTTTAACTCCTAAGCCATTAGCAAGGCTTGGAGTTAAATAAGAAAATAAAAATAAAAATTCCACAGAGGTGCTCTCTCTCCCTAGCTTACTCTCCTTCTCGTATGTTGGAAGGGTGAAAAAAGTAGAAAAGAGAGGAGCAAGGGGAATAAAAAGAAAGATAGCAGAATACGGGCTGGCTGGAGGTGAAATGTGTCGATAGATATCCCGGTAATGAAGAGATGATGCTCTATATATAGATGCAGGAAAATGCATCGGGTCCGTGTGGAAACTGTGTTGGTTTCTCATTCCCATCCTCTTGACAACTTTGCTTCTTATCCTTATCCCTATACATGTTTCAGTTCCGCATCCTTATCTCCGTACCCACTCACATGATCCCCGCATTCTGTTTCCCATCTCAAAAATTAAACCTCCGGTATATCCTCGAACTTGCTTATTCATCGAACTTCCGATCTTTTCCATTCGGACATCCAACCTCCCAACATATTGGTCACCGACAAGAGGTAGTGATGCAGATGGGAAGATGGTGCAGACCTTGTTCGGTGGCTGTTGGAAGGCTGGGCAACGAACGGCGAAGGCTGGACTACAGTAATCCCAAAAGGAACAGGGTTATGGCTCCCAATGGGTAGGGCGGATTGGGTAGACAATAAGGTGGAGAAGATAACCGACACAGCACGGTGAGCAGCATGAAGGGATGATTAGCACCTTGGTGGAAAGGAGGCCGGCAGCGATGGAACCGGAGAAGGAGCGGTGATCAGCTTTTGAACAGGAGCTGTTCTCGGCCATGAGGATGATCGAGGCAGCTTGGTGAACTGCAACCACGGAGAACGAGATAGCAATAGGGGTGGCTCCAGCATCGGTTCCTCGAGAAAATGGCTGGTGACAGTGATCTGCATCTCATCCAGCATTTGAGAAGGATTGCCGTGGGGAGCTCCAATGGTGATGTGGAAGAATGAGGCGGAGATGGCAAATTGGCAAATATGATGGTGGATCTGGGTTTTTCCGACCATCAACAGCTTCTCCCATGATGAGGAGGGTCCTAGCGAGAAGAGAGGGAGCCCCGGCATCTTCTCTGATGAGATCGATGCTCCATGTGGTATGTGGTCCATGGTCCTATTCCGTGGACCAACAATAATGGCAGCCGTGGACCTTAAGCACTTCCGTGAACCATTCAGCCAGTCCCTGGTGGACCGGCTGCTCCAATTTTTGTGCAACTACTTCAAAATTCTCTTTCTAGCTTAATTGAAGTCCGATTTATATGATGTTCGCACCGTTGGACTCCTAAAATCATGCTCTTCGCGTTGGCAGGGTTCTTTCATGTAAAACACTGAATAAAAATATTAATTTTAATTAAATAAAGTAAATTTGATCTATAAACCATGGACTGATTGCTTCAATTTTCGTGCAACTACTTCAAAATTCTCTTTCTAGCTCAATTGAATTATGATTTATGTGTTGTTCATGCTGTTGGACTCCCAAAATTATGCTTTTCATGTTGGCGGGATTCTTTCATGTAAAACACTGCATAAAAATATTAATTTTAATTAAATAAAGTAAATTGATCTATAAATTAATGTACTTATCACTAATATTTTTACATTTATCAATTACCACCATAGTTACCACCGCTTCCTCGCTACTCGTCGCCGAGATCTGATGTCGCTCCTCCTTGCTCCGCCCATGGCCTCCTTCCTACAACGATGGCCACCATCACCACCTCTCCTCCTTCTCGAGCACTGTCCATCTCCATTGTCGACTTGTCACCAATTATCTTCCCCATCACCATCGAAACCACCATGAGCCAGGCCTTTCTCTTCTCCATTCCGAGTCTCTGCCCCAAGCTGCTGCCCACCACCATCTTCTTCCTCTCTGATGCCGCCTCACCTCCTTCTTGCTCACCATTACTGCTACCTTTCAAGCTCTCGATCTGATCCCCTAAGACACCATTGCTGTCCCGTCGCTGGCAGTCCCTCTCCTCACCATCACCGGCCATTCTACTCACCATCACCCTCTTCCTGTCCTGAGATACTACCGAGATCCCAAGTCGCCACTACCTCCTTCTCAAAGTCATTGCACTTGCTACTCCACCCTATCAGCAGCTCGCCGTTTCCCCCTATTCATTGCCATCACTGTGACTACCCGATGGATCATAGCCATCTATAGCTTCAATCCAACAGTCGGGGTACAAATTGAACTATAGGACTTGGATACCTGAAAGGCTTTGATCGGATAACTTGTGGCATGATTTGGGGTGTTGAGCGATAGGATTCGAGACATTCAATCATGATCTGATGGCATGGTTGGATTCAAGGAGTCAAAATCAAATTATAGAAGGATTTGAAGTGCACTGCGAGCCAAAGTCTTCATAGTCAAACGGCCATCAAGTGATCCAGAACTCTAATATGACGACTGGACAATAAAGAATAAATAGCATGATTTAAGACCCGTTAAGACTCCAATTCCACAAAGAATAAATAGCATGATTTAAGACCCGTTAAGACTCCAATTCCACTCTAAATTTTATTCAAGAGTTAGCCTTTCCAGAGCTCTATTTAAAGAGGACCCTAGGCACAAACCAAAGCAGCGAGCGGTAGCCAAGAAATTAGTTTTTCTTTTATTTTGTTGTGTGGGTTTGAGATGAGAAGAAAGAAGATGCTGTTAACTCGATCCATGCGAAACTAAAGCTCCTCCATCTTGGAGACGGGATAAAGTTCTTTTTGGAGCAGATTTGTTTTCCTTTTCCTAATCTTATATATTTATTTTATACAATTAAAATAAAATATCTTTTTTCTTTTAATTATACTTATATTATATTTTATTGAATAAATTAATTTTTAACAATTTATTCTTCCAAGAAGATGCGTCATGATCCTGACAAGATATGATTTGTACTCGAGTAGGAGATAAATTATCTTAAAGTTAATTCCTTTTATTTTATATGGATTTGGAATAATTTATATTCATAAAGGGATGGATCGTGATCCTAGGGATATGGTTCATACTCAGATAGAGATAGGTTATACTCAAAACCAGTTAATTACAAGCCTTTGCATGAATGAATTCCAAGATCTGTTAATAAGAAGAATGAATTTCTAATCCCTGAGACGTGGTTTAATTATCTTTTAAATTAATTTATTTTGTATGATTAATTTCTAGAAAATTGTAATTAAACTATTTCAACTTTTTTCTTTATCTTCTTCGTGAAATAATTATCCTTAATTCTCGAGGATACGATTCCTACTCATCTTACCTATAGTAGTGAGTTAGGTTTTTTTTTTTGATTACTTTATGACAAGCGATCAGCTATCAACCACTGGATGAAGATCCAACGGTCGAGGAGTAAGCCGACCAGATGAAGGAAAGCTTCGCATGTTTTACAGCCCAATCAGCACCGATCATGGCCTAGGCTCCATCTAACAGAACATCCAACAACTATGATGGAATTCAAGACATAATAGGCATTGAACAGCTAAACTAGCATGATTTTCATCATGATTTTAGTCCTGTAATGTAGATTGGATGGCTGAGATGTTTTTCCATGATATAAAGCTAATTTTAACTTAGATTCACTCCAAATTTATCCAGGTGAAAGCTCTCACTGAGCTCTATAAAATGAGGACCCAAGCTAGCAATCCAGGGCATTAGTTTGTAGCAAAAAATTACTTTCTTATTCTTTTACTTTTTTATTTTAGATATTGTATAAGGCTTTGAAAAAAGAGAAAATTATGAAAGAGATGCTGGCAGCACCGATGCACGACTAGGCTCCTTCAATCCGAGAAAACAATGAAACTTGTAATCAGATTTTTATTCTCTTTTTATATTTAATTCTTATGCACTAAAAATAGTGTTTTTATTTCACACATCTTTTAATTTATTTTTCTGATTAAGATATTGATCTAATGTATTTGGCCTATGCCCTCAAGCTCTGTCTGATTTAGTTATTGGACTTATCTTCACCATATCGATCTGGTTCTAAATTTTTATTTCTTTATTTATTTATCAGATTGGGCTGATCATTTTTTATCGAGTCAGACCAAATTAGATTAATTATTTTTATATTTTAGATCCATCCGAAAAAAATAAATAAATAAGCAGTTTGAGCCACGAGCTGGATCAAATTTTATATGAATTTTTCACATCCATATCCATCCAAATTACGGGCCCGGCTACTTATCGGCCCTTGGTTATCGTATAGACCAAGGGTCCCGACCGCTTTGCTAAATTTGTTCAGATTATTGCAAATTCCACTTGTCGGTTTGCAGCCCGTATAAAAGTCCGATGTTCCCCTCGGCAAAACCCTAATTCAGCCAGCCTTCTCCATCCCTCCACCGCACACCTCCACTCTTCCAACCCCCCCCCCCCACCACAACTCCAGCCATCCCTCCGTCCCAGCCCCCCGAGGGCCGATCACCGACGGAAGATAGAGGAGGTGTCCGACCGCCAACACCTCGCCGCCGGCAATTTCCTCTGCCTCCAACGAACCCCGAAGCTGCCTCCAATCAATAGGCCCGCGCATTTTCCCAATCAATAGGTCAGCCTCTTCCTCCCTCTCCGTTCCAATTGAATTAGGGTTTTTGGTCCCGATCCAAGCCAGGGCTTCAGTGTTCTTCTTTGATTTTCCTTTTGATTTAGGATTTTTGGGTAACTTCTTGGTCACGAATTGAAGAAAGGACGGGCGGCGACATGTTGGAGGTGTCGGCTCCCGCCGTTCCGTTGAAATATAAGCTGCGGAAGGTGTCGGCCATCCGGCAATGGCCCAAAGGATGCGGCCCCCTTGCTGCTGTGGCGAATCTGAAACCCATCAAGGTGCCTCCGTCTTCTGTTGAATTGGACCCCATTGGGGTATCAACTTCCAATAAGAGGCCTCGGCCTGATGACGCCGTCGAGTTGCTGGCGGTTGGGGAGGAGGTGGCGTCTTTGGAGTCGGTGGATAAAGTTGGATCATCAATGATTTCAAAGCCAGAGGTGGCGGAATTGACCAGCTTGGCAGAAATTCTGAAACCTAAAGATGTGAATTCATTGAAATATTTGCAACATCTTGGAGCTGAAACCAAGAAGGAAGAGATGGGGGCAAAAATTTTTCCTGAACCAGTTGGAATTGTTCATACAAGAACATATCCTCCTCCAAAAAGGAGAATGATCTCTGCGTTCCGGGAGTTTCCTGTTGGTTGTGGTAGAAATGCTCCTATTATGAGCAAAGAGGAGTCCCTAGACATTGTGGCCACAGATCCTTGCAAAAACAAGAGTGTGGATGAAAAGAGGGAATTTTTAGTGAATCAGCAACTGATGATGGAAGATCCAGCCAAGGCTATGTCTGCTGATGTAGTCATTGATAGGTTGGAGAAAATAAATGATACAAAGAAGATTCAAGAGGGTGATCAAGAAATTAACGGTGAAGCTCAAGTTGTGCCTGCTAAGGGTAATATCTTGGACAGGGAGAAGCAGCCATTAGCAGTCAAAGTTCCAAATATGGATGCATATACTGAGAAGGCTGTTGATGGCAGGGTGAAAAGGAACGGTACCAAGAAGATTAAGCAAAGCAATCAAGAAACTAGCAGTGAAGCCCATGCTAAGCCTGCTTCTGCTTCATCTAAGGGAAAGAGCTGGGATGGGATGAAGATGCCTGTGGTGAATCCCTTATTGGTTGTCAAAGACGTAGATAAGGTTGCACCTACCAAAAAAGTTGATAAGGAGCCAAGAAACCTTGATTATAAGCTAACCCAGGAGTCATTTAAAGAAACATGTGACAAGTTTCCAGCTAAAACTGCCTTCAAGAGTTACATGAAAGAGGATATTGTGAAAGAACATCATGAGAGAAAAAAATTATCTGAATCAGCATATGAGAGAAAGTCAAAAGGCTGCAACATGAAAATAGTCAATGAGAACCTTCAGATTGTAGAAGCACAAAAGAGAAAGCCATCTAGTCTGGTTGAAAGGTCGCAGTTTGGAGAAGACAGGAAATCAGTGGGGAAAGCAATAGACAAGTTGTCTGTGAAGCTTCACAAGGATAATAAGAATATTAAGAGGAAGTTTCCAGAAAAACAAGAGAATGAAGACCGTGGTACAAGTGCTCAAAGTCAAGAATATAAGACATTGGAAGCTCATGGTGATAGGTTAATCGTGCAATGTCTGTTGGCAGCTCAGAAATGTCCATGGAGACATGGCAGAAAGTCTCATGCATCCCTTTCTGTTACACCTAGAGGCAAAGTGAAGAAAGACGAAAAAATGTTGAGTAAGAAATTGGCTTTGAAAGGACTGAAGGATAAGGAAGATTTAGTGCCTCAAAGTGAGGAAAATGAAAAAGCCCTTATCATATATAGAAGACCTAATGAATTCAGTGTCACTGTTACTCCTGTAATTCCTTCTAATTGGAATAACAACAATGCTGGTAGTGAGGACATTACTGGTCGGCATAAAGTTAAGAAAGCTCTGCGCTTGTTTCAACTGGTCTGCAGGAAGCTCTTGCAAAATGAGGAATCCAAGTCAAAGCAGATAAGCAAGACTAAACGGGTCGACCTGATGGCTGCTGGTATTCTCAAGGAGAACAAAGAATGGGTGAACTCTGGTGAGCCAATCTTAGGAAATGTTCCCGGAGTCGAAGTCGGGGATGAATTCCACTATAGGGTGGAGCTGTCAATTGTTGGCATCCACCGTCCATTTCAAGGTGGTATTGATTCCATGAAGTTACATGGTAAACCTGTGGCGACAAGTATTGTGGCATCTGGAGGTTATCCTGATGACACAGACAGTTCAGATGCAGATGTCCTGATATATTCCGGTGCAGGAGGAAACCCTGGAGGAGGAGAAAAACAAGCTGGAGATCAGAAACTTGAACGTGGAAATTTGGCATTAAAAAACAGTATAGACTCGATGACTCCTGTGAGGGTCATTTATGGTTATAAAGAGTCAAAGGGAAGTGATTCCTATGATGCAAGGTCAAAGATAATCTCAACCTTCACATATGATGGATTGTATTTTGTGGAGAGATATTGGCAGGAGAGAGGGCCTCATGGCTTTTTGGTTTTCAAGTTTCAATTAAGAAGGATGCCAAATCAGCCAGTAGTTGGCCTGCAAGAAGTCAAAAGGTCAATGAAGTCCAAAGTACGAGAAGGCCTTTGTTTACGTGATGTATCTGAGGGAAAGGAAAAGGTACCCATTTGCGCAATCAATACAATTGATGATGAGCAGCCACCACCTTTTAACTATATAACCAAGACCATATACCCTTCGCAGTATATCAAGACCCCTCCAAAGGGTTGCGACTGCACAGATGGCTGCTCGGATTCTAACAAGTGTGCTTGTGCAGTTAAAAATGGAGGCGAAATTCCTTTTAACTTCAATGGTGCTATTGTGCAAGCAAAGCCTCTTGTTTATGAGTGCGGTCCCTCCTGCAGATGCCCTAGATCATGCCATAACAGGGTCAGCCAACATGGCATCAATATACAACTAGAGATCTTTAAAACCAGATCAAGAGGTTGGGGGGTGAGATCTCTGAACTCCATACCATCAGGAAGCTTTATATGTGAGTATGTAGGAGAGCTGCTTCAGGATACAGAAGCTGAACAGAGAAACAATGATGAGTACCTGTTTGATATAGGTCATAACTATGATGATCAGTCTCTGTGGGAAGGCCTCCCTACCCTTATACCAGGCTTGCAGTCTAGTTCAAATTGCGAGACAGTTGAGGATGTAGGTTTCACCATTGATGCAGCTAAATATGGAAATGTCGGGAGATTTATTAATCACAGCTGTTCACCCAACCTTTATGCACAAAATGTGCTGTATGACCATGATGACAAGAGAATGCCACACATAATGTTCTTTGCTGCCGATAATATTCCTCCTTTACAAGAGCTGACATATCACTATAATTATATGATAGATCAGGTTCGTGATTCAGAGGGTAACATAAAGCGGAAAGATTGTTACTGTGGTTCATCTGAGTGCAGTGGCAGGCTTTATTAAGATTGACTTTCTGGCTTGATATTAATTGGTTTCATGGTGGAATCAAGTTTTGTACAATCTCTTATGCATCACAAATGCATATAATCATTCTGTGATGGTTACTGGACCCCCATCTGCAGCAATGAATATGCTGGAACTGCTTTTGTTGTTGATCTGATCATTTTGCAGGTGTTTTAGATCTCAGCCTCCAAGATGCCTACAAAAGGTACTGCATTGATGAGACTGATGTCTAGTCATGCTTTCTGTATTGTTAGTCGGTCGTTTTTCTACTTGTAGTGAGATAAAAAATGCTGATTGTTAATGATACACATACGTTGTCTTCTTGGCATCAATGCACCTCTGTGGACCTATTGCATTTTTATCCTCATTTGACTGAATTTCTCTGGGATATGCAATTTCATTTGCTCCTTCATGGTCTTCATCTGCACAACATAACCATTGTCTATACTTCCTATTTGTTATTGATGAGTCGTCTAGGTTTTACATTAGTTTGTTTTTTTTTTAAATTTTACCCTTTTTCTGAGAGTAGGAGGGGGCAGAGACCCATTGCATTTTATTGGATGATGATGGGAAGCAGGAATCAAACTCTAGAGACTTTACAACTTGGCATGCTACTCTTTTTTTATCCTGTTTCTTGATGTTTGTAATATATTTTATATGCTAGTGTCTGTGCATACCTAAGCCTGCCATCAGCATGTCTTTGTTTGTGCATCTGCTTAGCCTACTTTTAGGCTAGGTTGTCAAAAGCACCAGTCACCCTTCAGGCAATAGGACCTCATATGATCTGAGGTTCTATGCACCAAAAAGTTGCTGGCCTATAGATGGCAAGGCACTTATTTACAAAAAAGATTCAATAAATGCATTATAGATAAATACTGTATGTACAAACAACAAACATCTTAAAATTAATCACTCAAGTTTCAACATCCTAAATTGTAATCATTGGGAACAGGAAATATCATATTCTACACTTTAAAACATCAGATCAAAATAACACATTGCATAACATGTTTTTAAACAACAAATCATGGAACATGGTACCATCCCGTACCGCCCGGTATGGGGCATACTGTACCGGCAGCTAGCCGGTACGGTTCATCCCAATAAAATGGTTTGGCTTCCGAACCGTTAAAAAAATAAAAAATAATAATTTCCGTACTGGTACGATATCGTATCATACCGGTACGAACCGTCCGGTTCAGGTTTTTTTTTTTTTTTTTTGGGGAAGAGGGAAAGATGGTCTTTAATATTAAAAAAAGGATCCGGCACGCATGCCGGTATGGTACGGACCGTATCGTACCACCGACCTTTCGAGACGGGTACCGGTACCGAAAACTTTGCAACAAACAAAAAAAGTCAAACAACTTACATCCTAAAGTAGCTACAAAGTTATGGCATTGAGATACCACTTTTAAAACATGTTTCTACACAAAACATGGCAAGATAAAAGACATCTTAGAGTGTCTTCAAGCCATTGAGCGTTATCACAATGAAGGTTTGCCTTGCTAGTACTGGACGTTGGACTAGTCAGCCAGCGAGATGGTTTGCCATTGTATGATTCCATACTGAACCTGGATTGACACAACAGAGGGGGAGAGGGAGAAGGAAAGAGAGAGAGAGAAGGGGAAGGGGAGGGAAGGAAAGGAAGAAAGAGGAAACGGCCTCTAGAGGGCTGGCTAGGCTATTGTTGCTTCTGCCAGTGTGATGAGCCTTATCCCAATCCGACATAGCAAAGAGGGGGATAGCAAGGAGGGGGGGAGTAGAAGGAAAGAGAAGGAGAGGGAAGGAAAAGGAGAGAGAAATGGCCGTCGGAGGTGCTACGAAGGTGGTGGGCCTACATTCGATCGAAACAAGGGCCAAAACCCATGTTTCTTTTTATTTTGATTCTATTGGGCGAACCCCATTATTTTTCTTTTTCTTTTATTTTGAAATTTTCATTTAGGGATTGTGGCGAGCAGGTTTTTTCGAGTATCCGACTTGTCCCGACCCCTAATAGGATCCGTTTAGCATATCCTGTAGGGTTTTGGATGGGTTATAAAAATCCTCTCAAGTTTGGGATTTACCCCTTGGGTACCCGCCACCACTACCTTAACCAATAAGACTCAGGTGAGCCCTATTTATAAGTTGATTGATGATATATTTATACCCTTTAAACTCAAATATAAACACCAACACAAAACCTTAGCCATTGTCTAAGCTTCTTTATTCGGCCACCGTTCCAAGACTCCCACCTGATTGAGACTTATGAGGACGGGAAAAACAGAGGAAAACATAGGAAAAATCAAGAAAGTAGAGGGAAGAGAAATAAATAAAAGGTAAGACCTTTTTCCATATAGATTGATCATTTTTTTCTTTTCTTCTCCTTTCATTCTCTTTTTTGGAGATTTGTGGGAAAGGAGAGCACCGAGGGAGATCGGAGGGGTTTCCTAGGTTTGGGTGGTGGTTTTTTTCCTTAAGCATATGGGCTTTTGTGCAAGTTGTGGCGGTGTGAGTTGGTCCCTTGAGTTTTTGAGAGTTTAATCTTGGTAGAAGCATGATAGTTTGTAGGGTTTGGGGATTTTTGATTGATAGGATTCTGCTTTGGCTACAAAATTTTCAATTTATGGAGTTCTATTCTTGATTCGATCAGGGAAAAGAAAGATTTTCTTCTATTCGAATCTCACAAAAAAAATGTTGAAGAGAGAAGAAGTAAGTATCAAGTCCCTTTGCTTTCTCTTTATTTCTTATTGATTAAAAAAATGAGGTACATACCCTCTATTTATAACTACGAGGTCCATCCTTACATACTTCGGGTTGGATTCCTCTTTCCAGCTTAAAAATAAGCTTCCATCCAAAAATAAATCAGGTCAAATTGGACTAACTAGTTCTAATATGACTCTTTTATCTAAAATAGATATGTTTAATAGAAATAATTTGAAAAAAGCTAACTTTTCAAGAGAGATTTTGATTTCTATGTTAACCCTGCATTTTGTCGGTTCACCAATTTTTTTTCAGATTGAAAGCTATTCATGGTCAGAACCTTATCTAAATGGAAAACATTCGGATTGATCGGCCCATTTCGGATCCCAAATGAAGGAATTTCGGGTGGATCACTAGGGGCACTGCCCCTTTGAAGGGGTTGCGTCACATCATAGATCTCAAAAAAAATTATTCAATTTTTAAAAAAAGAACATCGAAATTGGATGCCATATGTCCAAGTTATGACCTTTGAATGTTTTAGTTTGCGAATTGACTCTCGATGTGGCAGATCTTGCTCTTGGACCATGTCCAGCCCTTTCTGTAGTGGTCAAAGTGGTCCATATCAGGTTTGTTGATCTTCTTGGATCAGGGCTTCCCTTGTTTAGAGGATTTAACTCTCACTAAATCATAACTGAAGGTGGAAAAATGCCTACTTTCCCCTCTCGCGGTTGAACCATTTGGCTCTACTTGGAAGTTGACCTTGTCATCAAATCCGAAAAGATTCAATCGAACCATGTTTGGTTTCTATAACCTTCCTCTTGACGATATAGTCTTCTTCTGATATTTTTTTCCTGTTCCACTAGTAAGTCATTTACGGTTCGTAGCACTGTTTTTTGATCTTCATCTAGTATAGAAGGCTCTTATAATTTCAAGTTCTTAGTATTGACTACTAAATACATCTCCATGTATGGTGGTAAGTCAAGAGGAAAGGCATTAGCCCCTATCTTTCACAGAATTTTGAAGGGACCATATCAAATTGCCTTTAGTTTTCTTCTTTCACCTTTTAACCTGTCTTAACCTAGGTGAAGCCGGACTAGCTCCCCCTCTTGGAATTTGCACTCCATCCGATGTTTTTCATGATGATCCTTGTATCGTTGTTGTGATTTATGCAGCTGTGCCTCAACCTCCTGATGCACTTTTCTGATTTTCTCAAGGAATTTCCAGACAAACTTCGAATGGTGATTTTCCAGTAGAACTATGAATAGCTCGATTGGAAGCAAACCGGAGGCATGGCAAGCTATCATTCCAACTTTTCGAATGCTTAAATTTGTAACCTTGAAGGAGGTGCACCATGGTACGATTCATGACTTTAATCTGCCCATCTGTTTATGGGTGGAAGGCAATACTTTGCTTTAATTTAGTATCCATCATCCTCCATAAAGATCTCCAAAACTTACTCAGAAAATGGCAATCTCGATCTGAAATTATTGAAGAAGGTAGTCCAAAATCTTTCCAAACCAACTGGAAAAACAACCGAGCTACTTCTTCTCTAGTCATTGTCTTCTTGCAAGGGATGAGACATACCATCTTACCGAACTGATCTACCACTACAAACAAGTAATCATTGCCATGCCTTGTCCTTGGTAATCCTCATACGAAATCCATCGAGATGCTCTTCCAAGGTGTGCTTGGTACTGGTAAAGGTGTATAAAGTCCTAGATTTTTATTGGAGGGCTTCGATGTGCTGCATAGTTCATAACCCTTAATGAATTGTGTCACGTCTTGCTGCATCTTTAGCCAATGGACGTACCTTTTTAAATTCAATAGTCTTCTCCACTCCGAAGTGCCTTGCAACCCTTGAAGTATGAGCCTCTCGAATCCAATGTGCTCTATCAGCAGCATGGGGGATACATAAACATGATCCTTTATATAACAATCCTTCTTTCAAGGTGAATTCTGTTATCATGTCTTTTGTCAATTTCTCCAACTCTTCTTGAAAGTATGGATCTGATGCATAGAGATCTTTATACTCATGACAGAGGGATTGAAGTTGCATTGCAATCATTATACTAGAGATCACGGTTGTTAGGGGCCGAGACAATAGATCAGCTAATTTGTTCATAGCTCCTTTCTTATATTGTTCATCATGTTGAATGCTGCAAATAGGACATCCACTTTATAGGTCTAGCTTGCTGCAACTTTGACTTAGTATGGAGAAACTGAAGTGGCTTGTGATTTGTATTTATAATTGTTTCTTTGCCCAATAGATAACATCGCCAATGCTTCACAACTTGATGTAGGATGTATAGTTCCTTATCATCTGTCGAATAATTCAGCTGCCACCTTTGAAACATCTTGGAGTAATATGCCACTAGTTTTCCATCTTGCATAAGAAGTTCTCCCAGTGCATAACCTGATGCACCAGCCTTGATCTTGAAAGGTCTTTGCAAGGTTGGGAGTGCTAAGATAGGTGCTTCACAAATTAGAAGTTGGAAGGTATCTTCATGATTCTTCGACCATTCAAACTTTCAGTTGGCCTTCGTCAAACCATGTAAGGGGCTACAATTACTGAAAAGTCTTTGATAAATTTTCTGACATACTGGCATGGACCCATGAAACCCTTGACTTCAGTTACTATCCTGGGTCTAGGTCCTGGGTCTAGGCCAATTTTTGATGACCCTCACTTTTTTTGGATGGATTTCCAGCTTACCTCCACTAACTCTGAAGCCTAAATACATCAAAGACTGCTTTTTGATCTCGCACTTCTTGAAATTTAACTTCATCTGATTTTCCTGCAACACCTTTAGAACCTTCACGATATGTAAAATATGTTCTTTCCAAGTATTACCGTAAATCAGAATATTATCAAGGTACACAATCACAAAATCTTCAAAGAATGGCTGCAATACCTTGTTCATCAACGTCATGAAGTTGGCAGGGGCATTGCATAAACCGAATGGCATGAACAGCTATTTGAACAAGCACTGCCTCTTCTTAAAGACTGTCTTCCAGGTGTCTTCCTCATGAACCTGAATCTAATGGTACCCAGATTTCAAATCCAACTTGGTGAAGCAATATGCATGTCTGAGTTGGTCTAATAAATCATTAATTCGGGATAGAGGGTTTGTGTTTTTGATGGTGATCTTATTCAAAGCATGATAATCAATGCACATCCACCATCTTTTATTGGCATTAGAACCACAAGAGATCTGCATGGTGAACTGCTAGGCTTGATCTTGCCTTGGTTGAGTAGCTCCGAGACTTGTTTCTTAATCTTTGTTCTCCATCACCGAATTGCGGTAAAGTCCCAAACTAGGTAAAGGTGCATCACTAACCAATTGAATCTCGTGTTCAATTGCTCTTTTGAGTAGTAGTCCTTTTACGTCATCGAACAGATCTGGAAACTTCTTCAATAGTTGACTTATCTTAGCTTTTTGACTTGGATTCAAGTCTTCTATTAAAGGGCTCAAAATCTCATCTATGATATCAGTTTCTTGTATCATCAGCAATACAAATTTTTTGCATGCATTAGTGAGTTGCTTTGCCTGCACAGCATAAGGTCTACATTTCCGTATATTTTGGAAGCATTGTTCATAAATTCTTTTCCATCCTTCATGAACCGATAGGTTTTCAAACGAAGAAGATTGCATCTCGATTTCAAAGATACAAACTTCCAAGGATAACCTAGCGAACATCCAAAGATACTACTTTATAGGTTACTTCATCAACAAACCTCTCAGTGATGGAAAACTTAAAGGTGCTCTACTTGGTATTCTTCAATTCAACATCTTTTTGAATCTAGCTGAGTGGTTAAGGATGTAGATAAGGCTTAGTCAGCAATCTTAATTTATGAGTTTTTTTTAACCTAAAATAGGCATGTCTAGCAGAAATAATTTGGACAAGCTAAAACTCTTCATGAGATGGATCTTGACTTCTACATCAACTCTGTCTTTTATTGTTCCGCCGAATTTTTTTTCGGATTGAAAGTTATCCTCGGTCAAAGTGTTATCCAAATGGAAAACTTTTGGGTTGATTGACCTATTTTGGGTCCTTAATGAAGGAATTTTGGCCCGATTGCTAGGGACCTTGTCCCTATGAAGGGGTTGTGTCATGTTGTAGATCTCCAAAACTATTCAATTTTTTAAAAAATATCAAAATTGGACATTGTATGATCAAGGTATGATTTCCGGAAGTTTTGGCTTGCAAATCGGCTCTCGATGTAGTGGATCTTGCTCTTGGATCCTATCTAGCCCTACCCGTAGGGGTCAAAGTAATCCACATCAGGTTCAGTGATCTTCCTAGATCAATTCTCATAATAATATGAATATGAACAAGGGGTAGTCGAGTGGGTTTGGGTACCCCACGGGTATACCAATTTTAAATAGGATAGGTTTGGGATTTTTGGCTAATTTCGTAGTTGGGTTTGGGACCGGGTCAAGTAGTAAGATTTTATTATGGGTTTAGATACGGGTAGAGGAAATTTTGCTAGTACGCTACTCAGTGCCATCCCTATTTCTGTGGAAGTTGACAAAACTTCAACGGAAAATCTGGAAAAAAAGAAAAGTAAAAGCGAAGTTGCTGACTTTTTCCAGTAGAGTCAAAATTAAAAAGAAACAGGGGCTATGGCCCTTGTTTCGATCAAATGAAGGCCCACCACCTCCGCAGCACCGCCGGCAGCCTCGATAGCCCTCTGAAGGTCGTTTCTCCCTTTTCCTTTCCTTCCCTACCCTTCTCATTCTTTCTTTCCCTTCTTCTCCTCTCCCTTACTTTGCTACGTCGGATCAAGGCAAGGCTCACCACTTCAGTAGCAGCAACAGTGACATCGCCGACCCTCCAGAGGTCATTTCTCTCTCCCTTTCCTTCCCTCCCTTTCCTTCTCTCTCTTTTCCTTTCTTTCTTTTTCTTTTCTCAAGTTCCTTGGTGTCTCGTTTTGAAGGCCGGAATCATCCCGGTCCATCGCCAATACAGTTCTGGATGGTTCAGCCATCCTTGATCACAATACTTGTATCACATGAACTCTCATCACTTCCATCTCTACTAGATTTATGATTACCATTCTCCTCATCTATATCCTTTTTGAATCGACCTCCTCCATTAGCCCTTTGTTTATATTGGCTCAACCATTTTTTTTTGCCCCTCAAAGCAAAGTTAATGTGACTTTTAAAAGAAGGGCATAAAAGGGATATAAAGAATACTGGAATTGAAGAACCAATTATCCAGGTGCCTCTTGCTTTTATTCAAGTGCTCACCTAGGTGTCTCCTTAAGTACTGTTAGGTGCTTCAAGGTTGTTGTGCCTTGCCTGAGCACCTAGGTGAGTGTCTGAAGCGCCTTTGACAATGCTACTTGTAGAGTGTTTTACATAGACTAAATTATTCATTTGCCATCTTGGGAAGCTAATTGGGGAATGTTGTTGCTAATAGGATTTAGGACATGAGTATGTTTTCTTTCTTTTATTCCCATAACTTATGGAATTTATGATGTGGTCATATAAGTCTTGATGTTTATCCATACTAAATTTTTGATGCCTTGCATGTAGCAGCCTCATTAATTGATAAAAACCATCAATGCTAGAACTACTATTTTTATGTTAGTCTTATTTTTGATATTTTATGCATATTAGTCTGGTTTTGTTGCACTTTACTAGGAATTCACAATTATGCTTTAATGTCGGTTTTCCAATCTTCCTGAAGGGATGGGTATTACTTCCATAACTATTTTCTTGTATACCAAGGCACTTTATCAGTTTTTTTCTTTCCTAGCTTACCTTAATATCATGGTGTCGATGAGTGCAGTTAATGAGTGCCTGCTTTATTGTATTCTTAAAGTTGCTTATCCTGTCCTTTTTGTCTTTCTTCCAATCCAATTTAGGGTATGGTAGATTTAATTGTGAGAAATCTAAGTAATCATTGGGCTAATATAATCTTTACAGGCATCTTTGCTGATTTATTACTGGAATTTGTTTTATTTTCTTTAAGTCCACTTTCTGGGAAAAATTAAACTTGCTTGCTCTGATCTTTATAAAGTTATCTTGCTCCATCTTTAGCCCTTCTAATCCTACATTAGCTTTTGTCCCTTGTACTTTCCTATGCCTCCCATTACTCAGGTTAGCAAAATGCAGTGTGCTTTTGACCTTTCCAGGGAAGTCCCTGCCATTGGTTGAGTTCTCATCTTTACCTCAACATGAAAGGACAAGTTTACAGTGAGTAAATTACTTGATGCTTAGGTTTTGCACCAAAATAGGACAAGTTAATGAAAACAATTTGGATGGCATATTTTCATGCAAGAATTACATGGTCGAAGCTTTTCTAAAGAGATGGAATTGAACCATCCTAAAGTTCAAATAAGATTAAAGAAAGACCAAGAAAAACATATGGGAGTCATAGAGAAGATTTATTGCTTAAAAAAGAGAACCTTGCACTAGTTGGAGATAAAGTAGATGCAGCTAGGAATGGTTGGGGCTTAAGTTTGGCGACCCTATGCCCGAGCTTGGTTCCAGGACTAGCTCGAAACTTTTATAAACACTAAGCCCAACCGTTGATTGATCTCCATCCAAATGTTTTGGTTCAAGCTTCAAGCTAGGCCTCTCAAAACTTTTCTAAGCACCAGACCCAAGCCTAGCTTGGGCCTTCGATCATGCTTGAACTGATAGCCATCTACGCCCAACATTGTCCACCTGCGTGAGGCAGCATAGGTGCAGAAGATGAAGGACATCTTTGATCAAGAGGTTTTGGCCAAATCTGCATTGTCATAAAGGTGCTTCAATTTCATGTGAGGGAATGGTAGTTTCCACCAATGGAGCAAGCAAATCTGATCTATCTCTCTAACAGTGTGCTAACGTATCATCTAACAATGTGTAGTTGGGGGGAGTGTCAATGCCAAGGACAAAACCAAGGGTAGGGTCAAGGTCAAAGTCAAGGGCTGGACCAAGGATGGAGATGAAGGGCCCTGGGAAGGTTCAAGGTAGAGAGAAAGGGTTTAGCTGCTAAGGCTAGAGCTAAGGAGTTGAGGGTGGAGAGGAAGGGATGAAAGGGGGGCCAAGGGGCCAAGGGTAGAGCGAAGCCAAGGATTGGGCTAAAATAGGATAAAGGGAGGAGCCAATGGTCAAGGATAGGTGATGTTGGAGGATGGTCTGTACAGAAGATGATGGGTGGCCATCCGTGAGGGAGGGCTTGACCAAATCTAGGGTATTCTAACAAAGCCTTGGGGAGACTTGAAGCAAATCTAGGTCATCCATCAAAATAAAATGGATGGCTGCACTATATTTCATTACATTTATATAAATACATACTATTTAATACCATTTGTGTTCCTTGTCAAGCTTAGGTCGAGCTAGTGGTTGCCCAAGCCAACTTGAATTTCCTCCAGGCCTTAATTTGTCAGCCCTTATATAACCTGAAGTTTGAAAAATTAGAAATTGGCCTATCTTGAAAATAGCCTGCCAAGATATGCTTTGGTCTAGCCTAGGTCCATTTCCTTTCCCTGGGATGAATAAAATAGACCATGCACATCAAATGAAAATTTTGACATTTTAATATTTTCTAACCATGAATATAAGCTCACAGAAAAAAACTGAATCAAGTGTTGTCATTGCTTGGTCTGATGAATTTCTCTATTGAATTACCTGATAATAACATTATGCTTGGGAAAAGTTAGGGATAAGAAGGGGCAATGTAATGTGCATGGAAGCTACACCTCCTTTGGAGGAAAGATCCTTGACGCTTCATTGAGAGTGAGCCTTGGTTTAATGGTAAGGTTGCTTAATTATGACTTAGGTGTCAGATTTGAAACGTAGAAATGCTCTTGGCACGTGGAGCTAAAGCTATACATGTCTGACCCTCTCCAGACCTTGTATGGTGGGAGCCTCGTGCACCGGACATCTTGTTTGTCCTTGATGCTTCTACCTCTCCTACCTTTTCCCCTTCCAAGATTAAAGATAGTAGTATGGTGAATTGAGGATTTGTAACCAAGTGCATACTCTTTTTAAACTGCTCTTTGAAGTGCTTGTGTTAGTGTTTTTTTTTTTATAATAATGTAGCTATCAAGGATTTTGTGATGCTTATGCTATTAGTTGGAATGACAAGGATTATTAGTTGGAATGACAAGGATTTATTGTGCTTGTATTTTATTCTTTTGAGATAAAATCAATGCGGAGGATTGTCATTATTACTTCATTTTGGGATGAGCTTGGGCTTGAGATTATTCTATAAATTATGCATACAATAAATTGTTATAATGAATATTATGCTTATGCCCCTCCCCGTGGCCGCCTGTGATGATCTATAGCTTTGAGAGCCATACAAACTCGTACCGTATTGAACTGGTCACCAGTTAGTATGAGTCCCAATACTAGTCTGGCGGACCTTGGTTGAGACAGTGATAGAGATGGGTTGCTTGGCTTGGCACTTTCTGTTTGTAGACCTAGGAAACACGTTTTGGGCCAAGTGATTGACAAAGTTGAAAGAACACTCTTATAGAAGTATACATGACATCTATTAAGGGAAGATAGAATTCAAAACCATAGGTGTCTTTCTTCCTAGTTAACATCTCCCTCTTGAAGATTTCAATCTGGATGGTGAGGCTTATGTGAGTCATAGCCTTCTGAAGGCTTTGGAAGTATGGGAAGCTAAGATTTTTGGAATGTCTATTTTGATGAACTTTGGAGTTGAGATGAAGGCAAAAGTAGCTACATTAGTAGACTCCTATTGCTTATATTGCCAATTTGAGTTTGAACAAACTTTCAGTTTCTAGGTATATTTGGTAGGGGGATGCTCATTTTCAAAATCTAGGCCTCATGGACTGGAATTTGAGTGTTTGATTGTCTCTCTCCAGGGTTGTGGTCTAATGTCCTAGGTTCTGTATGTATTTGCAGATGTGTAATCACTGGACTTCGGTATTTTCTTTGGTAACTGGTTGAACAATAACCTGTAGCAGGTTGGTAAAGAGTACTAATTTTCAAGTGTGGCAGGGTGTTGCTTGTTGGATGTGTGTATAACCTGGAAACCATGTCAAGACATTGAACCTAGTTGGATTGTACACATTTTTCTATGGGATTGCATCATTTGACCATTTGGCTTAATGCCTTTAGGTTGAACAGAGCTCTCTATATGAAATATTATCATCTTGTTCACCGGGACTCTTTGAAAGTCTGGATTGATTTTGGAAGGTTGTTGGTTGCATAAGCTTAAAGTGTAAATTAGGTTTTCCTGCCAGCCAGCTTACCATATAGGTCTCATTGCAAGCACCTCTCCTGCCTAAATTTGCCTTGGAGACTGCAAAAACAAATAATTGGCCAAGGCAAATTTTGGTATATAGTAATATAGATCAGCAAAAGCCAGTCTTCAAAGCAAAAGCTACATAGCGCCATGGATCAGCAAACAACTATGTTAGAGGGTTGCCATCAGGTTTACTGCTGGTCATAAGACCTCAAGGCAGAGCTCTGCATGGAGCCTTCTCGACCTAAAGTTCTGCTCTATAACCAAATCCATGTGTGATAGTAACAGGCTTGGAGGAGCAGGATGATGATAGTGACTTGGTCACTAACTTAAGGCAAAGTTTAATGATAGACATGCACAAAGTCTGACATTCATCGGGGAAATAGTTTGATTCGGTTTGTTTTTGCAGAAAAAAAAAAATTTATTTATTTGTGGAAAAAAAAAACATTCATCTGCATAATTCTTCAATGGATCCAGTCCTAAGTGGGTTCGCTTCACATATGGCTGCTTCCTCTAGTCTTCTGTGGAATTAAAATTCTTTGGACTGACCTTTCAGCAACTGTGGCCTTTGGCAACAGCATTGAAGTTAAGAATTTTAAACTTTTAAATATATACAATGATGAACCGTCGGAAGGGCAAGAAGGCCCTTTAGCCCCTCCTAATTTTTTTAATTTTTTTTTATAAATTAAGATTTTAGGTAAACTTTTAAATATAATATATATATATATATTTGGTCCTTCTAAATTTGAGATATTAAATATAACTTGAAGAATCTTAAAAAATATTTTAAAATGAAACAATACTATAAATCAGCTTTTCTTTATTTGAAAGTTGGATCACTACCAATTTCATTTTTTATTTTTATTAAATTTTTTTTCATAATTTTTTAGAAGAAGATAAAAAAAATTTATTACTCGACCAATGCACGTCTCCAGAATTTGCCATGGTCGAAGCCACTGCACACAGTTAGCACTATCTTATTCACCACACCGATGGATAAAATGGCGGTCGGACTTGTCATGTGATGCGATCGATGAGAGACGAGAACGTTTCCACGACGAGATCAGGTAGTTGTACATACATAAGGCTGGATACCATCGATGCGCTCGACGAGAGACGAGAACGTTTCCACGACGAGATCAGGTAGTTGTACATACATAAGGCCGGATACCATCGATGCGCTGGCTTATGACTACCATCTTGGTGGCTTTCATCAACCTCGTCGCACTAACGAATACTGCGTGCGGTGAAGCCATGCACTGTCTTAACGATAGGATCCATCGCATAGCATAATCGAATCTTGGAGGGCACAAACGGGTGGGCGCCTGTTATATCTCAGGCTCCTACCAATACTACTGCACTCACATCCCATCATCTTTGGCATCGTCGTTCGATGGATGTCACATCCCGTTGTGCAACACCGACAGTACTCGGCACGACGCTACCACTAATTTGGTCGATGCGTGCACATCCTCTATAAGTCCGTAACGCTTATTACTCTTCCGATTTCAACTATTACTATATAGAAAATATTTTCAAAAATGAAGATTATTAAGACCAGTTTATGTAACAAGATGGAAGACGATTTTTTTGTCGATTATTTAATCACTTATATCGATAAGGAGATAGCTGAAAATTTTATTATAGATTTCATTATCAATAAATTTAATCTTATAAAATAAGATAAGTATAATTTAAATAATATTTATAAAAAATATTTAAATTAATTTTAATTATTTATTAATATTTTTTTATATATTTTTTTATTTTTTTAGAAAAATTGGTGCGGTCCCTCCTTATATGTCACATGATTTCATGTGCACGTTAATTATGCTGACACGATGAATTAAAGATTAAGAGCTTGTTGACATGGTATCTAATTATGTTAACAGTTTATATATTCTAATTACCAGTAGGAGCCGTAATTGGCCATTGCTACCGGGGCTTGAGATGGATGGTGGTGCATCACATGATATCCCATTCTGGCATATCGATGAGGGACTTGCTTCAGCTGCCATATCGATCAGGTGTGGCCTAGGCTAGGACGGCTACAATGTAGTAGGGGGAGGCGTGTAGGTGGTCATGGCCCTATATAAATTTGCTGGCAATTCAGGCCTCACGGGGGCTTTAAGGAATGACATGGTGGGGTTTGCAACGATTGGGTCGACCAAATTGGGCGTTGGAGATGGGGGTGTTGATCGGAGTAGGTTTGGGCTGAGAAGGGGATGGTGGTTTTCAGATGCTGCCATGGTCAAACTTTTCAACACTGGAAAAGACTCGGTTGGAGTTCTCGGTGGGAGAGATGGTGAGAGTGGAGGAGGAGGAGCCAGTGGGGAGGGGATAGGTGGGAGGAAAGTCAAAGTCTTTGTAGCCCACGTTCGGCCACTGGTCGGAGATGGCGATGGCGGTGGAAGAGAAGCTCATGTGGGTGAAGTGGTCCTCAAGGTCGCTAATCGAGTGGGTGATCCTCCGAGAGAGTGTTGATCAAAGGGAGGTGGGATAAGGAGGGGGCAGAGGAGGAGGTGGTGTTAAGCATCGGGAGTCAAGGATAGAGGGGACATCTTAGCCGTGGTGGTCGAGCTTGCCAGAGGAGTCCCGGCACAAGAGAATGAGCTGACTCGGCTTGGAGGCGGTGGTGCTGTAAGGGTCTCTGCTATCGACGCCCACATCGTGATAATGGGTGGAGTCATCCTCGAGGTCGAGGAGGCAAAGTCGACGGAGAGGCTGTCGATGCCAATGCCCATGGCGCTATTGAGGGTGTCGATGAACCAAGTCTCGGACCTGGAGGGATCCGATCGGTGAGTAAGCGAAGTCCATGTTGGAGGGGAAGAGGAAAAGGCAAAGGCAGCTTGAGCGGCTAGAGCCAGTGTTGCCTCCGCCACCACCAGGGGCAGTGGCGCCAATGAAGGATGACTAAAGGATGCGATTGTACTTCTCGATCATGTTGTCAAGGTCCTCGTCGGTGGTGACGGAAATAAGGGGAGTCGAAGTCCTCGTTGGGTAGCTTGTACTTAAGGGAGAGAGCAGCCATCGAGGAGGCTCCGAGATAGTTTAGCGAAGAGTTCAACGAGGGAGTGGCATTCGACGATGATGATCGGTTTCTTACCGTTGAGATAGCAAAGGGACCTATCTGTGGGGTGGGAGATGATGCGACCACCGTAGCTTCACATAAGGTGGAGGCAGGATGTCGCGACAATGGCGGAGGATGGGAAGGGCTCGTCCTGGGACTTGCCATTATGGGAGCAGGGTTAAGAGTCGATCTATTTCGCGTAGCCTATCCCGCTATCACCGGCGGCCATCATTGGCACCGTCTGCATGGCTCACTTGCCCCTCACCTTGCTCGCAATCAAATGGTTTGGATCTGGGGTCGGAGAGACCGAGGGGAAAGGTTTTAACCTTTATTTCGCCACATTAGTATGATTAGCGTGAATAAAGGATCACGTGATAGATATACATGTAAGATCACGTAACAGATATGCATGTAAGATCACGTAACAGATATGCATGTAAGATCACGTAACTGATATGCATGTAAGATCACGTGACCTTTGGCAGTGATCTGGACGCGTGTACCTCTCATGCACGGATCGAGGCACAGAGAGGGTGCCGAGCTGGGAGTGGCTGGGGCCGACCTAGGTCGATGTGCCAGTCCGGCCGAGCTGGACTCCGGGCACGATTGGACTGGGCTGGCCTAGGTGCCGACCCGATCCGGCTAAAGTGGGCAGGCTATCGAACTGACCTCCACAGGGACTGATTCCTTCAAGTGGACCCACCGTTGTGTCAAGGCTGAATGGGTCGGTCACTACTGGAACAGATGCCTCCACTCCCTGAGTCCAAGGCGTTACTTCTCCTCGTTTTGGACGAAGGGAGTAGTTTCTCATCTATTCGGCCCTATGTCGTAGTATACCTACAAAACAGAAATAGGAGGTGGTGTTTTTTGAAATTCACTTTCCCGTAGGTACCTTGACTGAAGGTTAATTGCATCATGATGGTGCTATCACTTCAGTAGGACTCCTCTTTGACCGGGTAGAGGGCATTGCCACGGAGGAAGAAATGGGTGAGGCGCACAACTTGGGTGCACACATGTATGACCGAGCACATGGTTGGTCTCAGAGCATTCTTTAAAGCTTTTGATGAGGTTTTTGGCTTGGGACTTTCATCATTTCCCATTTTAAGGTACCAGTATCTTTGGTCTTGGAGTGCCGGGGTTTTAGATGCCGGGGCGTCCGGTCTTTAGGTGCCGGGGTATCCGGTCTTTAGGTGCCGGGGTGTCCGGTCTTTCTTTTCCAAACTCGGAGTTGGGCAGATGAGCTCCTGTAATGATGAAGAGTAAAGTTGCACCAAAGGGTAACTTTAATTATTGGGAGAGAGATTCTTACATCCTTCATGAGGTGGCAAAGCCACTCGTTTGGCATGCTGGGAGGCAAGCCGCAGATGTTTGGACCCCTAAACCTACTCGTAGGTATCTCCGGATGAGATTCAGGTGATAAATGCGGGGCTCAGTGAAAAGCCTGGCTTCAGCTCGGTTGGATCAAGGGGCATGATTCAGCTCGGCTGGACTGAGGATTTTGATTTCAGCTCGGCTGAACCAAGGGCTATGGAATTCAGCTTGGCTGAGCCGAGGAGCTTGAGTTCAGCTCAGCTTCATTTGAGGTCAGCTCCGCTGAACTGAGGAGCTTGAGTTCAGCTCGGCTTCATTTGAAGTTAGCTTGGCTGAACTGAGGAGCTTGACCTCAGCTCTTAACTTCGTCGGACTTGGAGTCGGACGGATGAGTTCCTGCAGTTTTGGAGAACAAGGTTGCACCAGAGGGGAACTTTAATTATCGAGGAGGGATTCTTACCTCTTTCTCGAGATGGCAGAGCCACTGGTTTGCCATGTTAAGAGGCTAGCCGTAAACGATTGGAGCTCCAGAGCTTCCCATGGACATCTCCAGACTTTGAGCATAGCAAATGCCAAACTGTCAGTTTTCTCGGTAGATGGCGAGACTTCTTGGAGTCTCCGCGGACATCTCCGGACTGTAAGGCAAGAGCTGAGCTGAGAGTCATGCGGTAGATGCGGGGCTCAGTGGGGAGCTTGACTTCAGCTCGGCCGAGTTGAGGAGCTTGATTTCAGCTTGGCTTCATTTGAGTTCGCTGGACTTGGAGTCGGGCGGACGTGTTCTTGTGTTGGTGAAGGACAAAGTTGCACCAGAGAGGAACTTTATTTATTGAGGAGGGATTCTTACCTCCTTCATGGGCTGGTAGAGCTGCTGGATCGCCATGCTAGGAGGCGAGTCATGAACGGTTGGAGCTCCAAAGCTTCCCATGGATATCTCCGGACTTTGAGCATAGCAAATGCCAAACTGTCAATTTTCTCGGTAGATGGCGGGACTTCTTGGAGTCTCCGCGGACATCTCCGGACTGTAAGGCAAGAGCTGAGGTGAGAGTCATGCGGTAGATGCGGGGCTCAGCTCTTTGGTGCCGAGGAGCGTGGGATCCGGGCTTTGATCAAGAATTCTTGCACTGGGCTGTGACCGGCTCTGGCAAGTCGTAGTGCTTGCCCTTGATAGTGGTACAGGAACCCTTCCTGTAAAATTGAAACACAGTTTTTTATTTTGTAAAGGTAGCGGAGAAGGAGTTACCTGTTGAACTCCGGTTATATGAATAAACAAAGATATATTTCTTCCTTGGGCATGCCAGGTTAGTTTCGCCGACCACCATCTTGGGAGAGAGTGAGACTCCGCTCGTTGCATGGGAGCATCGAACCCGGTTTCATGGGGGAGCAAGGCTCCGTTGGATGGGAAGACGGTCCTCCGTGGCATGGGAGCATTAGACTCCGTTGCATGGGGGGAGCTTCGTTGCATGAAAGCATAAGGCTCCTGTTGTATAGGAAGGTGGACTTCCACTGCCTGGGAGGAAGAGGGACCTCTGTTGCATGAGGGAAATAACTCCGTCGCGTGGAAGGAGAAGGCCTCGTTGATGGAGGAGACGAGACCCTGCTGCGTGGGAGAAAATGAGACTCCTGCAGCATGAGGGGGTAAGCTCCGTTGCATGGGAGGAAACCCCGTTGCATGGGAAGGAACTTCATGGCATGGGGAGGAGGCTCCGCTGCATGGGAGGAGGCTCCGTTGCATGGAAGTGTAAGACTCCCGTTGCTTGGGAGGGAAGAGGCTCCTGTTGTAAAGGAGAGTTGGAGCTCCGTTGGATGGGAGCAAAAGGCTCCTGGTACATGGGAGGGTGGAACCCTGTTGCATGGGAGTGTTGGAACTCCGTTGGATGGGAGCAAAAGGCTCCTAGTACATGGGAAGGTGGAACCCTGTTGCATGGGAGTGTTGGAACTCCGTTGGATGGGAGCAAAAGGCTCCTGGTACATGGGAGGGTGGAACCCTGTTGCATGGGAGTGTTGGAACTCCATTGGATGGGAGCAAAAGGCTCCTGGTACATGGAAGGGTGGAACCCTGTTGCATGGGAGTGTTGGAACTCCGTTGGATGGGAGCAAAAGGCTCCTGGTACATGGGAGGGTGGAACCCTGTTGCATGGGAGTGTTGGAACTCCGTTGGATGGGAACAAAAGGCTCCTGGTACATGGGAAGGTGGAACCCTATTGCATGGGAGTGTTGGAACTCCATTGGATGGGAGCAAAAAGGCTCCTGGTACATGGAAGGGTGGAACCCTGTTGCATGGGAGTGTTGGAACTCCGTTGGATGGGAGCAAAAAGCTCCTGGTACATGGGAGGGTGGAACCCTGTTGCATGGGAGTGTTGGAACTCCGTTGGATGGGAGCAAAAGGCTCCTGGTACATGGAAGGGTGGAACCCTGTTGCATGGGAGTGTTGGAACTCCGTTGGATCGGAGCAAAAGGCTCATGGTACATGGAAGGGTGGAACCCTGTTGCATGGGAGTGTTAGAACTCCGCTGCATGGGAGGAGGCTCCATTGCATATTGCATGGGAGAGGAAGAGACTTCCGTTGCATGAGGGAGTAAGCTCTATTGCATGGGAGGAAACTCCGTTGCATGGCTTTCTTCTTCACGATGGCCAGACCCTCTCTTCTTTTTCCCTTCTTCTCTTTTTTCTTTTCTCTCTTTCTTTTCTTCTTCTTTTTTTTTCTTTTAGTGGGGCTCCTGGATGGTGGCACTGCCGAGAGGTGACTCCATCCTTGGCTTGCTGCCGCTGCCCCGTTAAGGATGACGATGCACCTTCACAGCTTAAGGTTTTTTATCGAGGCCGCTCCTTGGAGCTTCAAGAGAGGGAGAAGTTCTCGTGCCCCCATCCCCGTGCCCCCGGTCTGCCCCCCAGGGACTAAGGACAAAGGTGGAAACCGTTGTCCCACCTTGTTGAGGAGCATGGATCTGCCCCCCTTCCTGGCATGCCAAAATGTTGCCGCCTAGATCGCCGTGGCCTGCAGCTTCCTACGTGGCCCGAGTGAGTGGACCCCCGCCAGTGTCACCGGGCTCGCCGGTCGGAGACGATCAAGGGGAACATAGTCGTAGTTGTGGGGATGAAGGGGCTTGATGCTGTGCTGTGGTCCTCCTGTGGGCCTCTCCGATGGGAGAAATCTTCACCGTATCATCCCTCTGTCGGGCGGACCTGCAAAACAGGGAAGACCCACGCCGGGGATTCCGGCAGAGGCACTCCGACGATCAAGTCAGTGGGACGATCGAAAGAAATAAGAGACCTCTGAGGCAGAGAGCTTGGGGGACTCTCTGCTGCCAGAGGGTGATAATGAAGAGGGTGTGTTGTTTCTTACTTACCTTCCCTTACCTCTATGACGATTTTTGTGTAGAAGGATGGCTCCTGCCATTCAGGAGAGGCGTGCTAGTCTTGATGTAGACTTGTCACTTTAGGATAGCCTATGAGGCTATGATGGGTTGGTGAACCTTCTTCTTCTAGGTGGTTCAGGAAGTTGGTGCAGGAGTACAGTACCTTGGGCATGGCATATTCACTAGTTAGTGTAAACGGTAGCATAGAAAACTTAAATGCAAACCTTTCTTTGCAAGCGGCGTGTCAAGCGGCGTGCCATAGGACCCACGTAGAGGGGGATCCCTGGGAAGAGCGTCGGGCCCATGCGGATGGGCCCCTCGGGGAACGTGCCAGGCCCACATGAATGAGGCCAAACTATGCGATGCACCCAGTGACCGAGCTAGGCTGAGATGCCGAAGTGCCGAGCTGGCTGGGATGCTGCTCCAGGATGTCATGCGGGTATGCGGACCGAGAGGGGGCCCGCGGAGACTTCTCATGCACGCTGGTCGAGGCAGAGCCTGCGGAGACTTCATGCAGTGGGCGCGAACCCACGCGCTGCGGACCCACATGCCGTCCTTGGTCAAAACCAGACCGCGGGAAGGCGGAGCTGGACCGCGGACATGCTAGGGCGCGAAGCACGTTCGGACGGAACTGGGTGCCACGCGGGTGCATCGAACTGGGCACGCGGGGGCGTGCCAAACTGGGCGCCATGCGCGGGTGGACCAGGTGAAGCCGGGCATGCTGCGGGCATGCGGGCCGGAGCCGGAGGAGCCGGTCCAGGGCATGATGCCGCCGAGCCGGGGTTCCACCGGGCTGAGGTGTGGGCGCGCCAGGCGGGCATGCCGCGGTGCCGAGCCGGGGGAGTCGGGGCTTGGTGGCGTTGGTCTCTCGCAGGTGGATGGACGAAGCAAGGCGTGGGGAGGCGCTGCCTTGGGCGCACCGCGCCACGCTCGGAGGAGCTGGGACCGCGCCGCGCCGGGCACGGAGGCGCCAGGGTGCCGTGCTAGGTGCGCCGGCGAGGTCGGGCGAGCCGGAGGAGAGCATGCGGACAGTGCCGGGCTCGGAGGCGCCGGGGCTCGGGGGCGCTGGGCATACCGCGCCGGGGTGCCGCGCTGGGCGCGCCGGCGAGGTCGGGCGAGCCGGAGAAGAGCACGCGGAGGTTGGGGTCGAGCCTCCCTTGCGCGCGGTCCGAGGGGAGGTGTAGAGCTGCTCTGGCACGAGCTTGGGCGGTGCAGAGCCAGGTGCCGTTTTGCACGAACGCGAGTGGGCGTGACCTTTGGCGGAGTGATCTGGATGCGCATACCTCTCATGCGCGGACTAAGGCACAGAGAGGGTGCCGAGCTGGGAGTGGCTAGGGCCGACCTGGATCGAGGTGCCAGTCCGACCGAGCTGGGCTCCAGGCACAGTCGGACTGGGCTGGCCGAGGTGCCGACCTGACTCGGTTAAAGTGGGCAGGCTGTCGAACTGACCTCCACAGGGACTGATCTCTTCAAGTAGAATCACCGTTGTGTCAGGGTTGAATGGGTCGGTCACTACTGTAACAGCAGTCATTTCCAAGCAATCTTTCAGAGAAAGAGACATCCTTGGATGGACACCGGTCCTCCAAATCTAGCCAACATCAAGATTCCTGTACGGTTCTTTCTAATATAGTCGATAGAGGTCCATTATCATAGCTCTCAGGGTGCAAGAGAATCTCTTGTTGACCCCTTGAATGATTTTGATGATAACAAAATATTGGAGCATGCATTTGATTACTGACTATTTGTCAAGTGCTTTACAAGTTTTTGTAGGATGATTTTATTGCACAACCACATTTGTTACAACTTTGTTGTATATCTAGTATTTTGTTGAAAGAAGTATTATGTAAAGAAGTGCCCAAAGAAAAATTACTATTGTATTCATGAAAATAGGACCAAGTCTATGTATTTTAGGACTTTAAGTTATGTAAAATAGTCTTTAAATTGAGTTGGAAGCATTTGAAATAAATCCGGAGAAGATTAAATGACCTTGTGGAAAAATCACTCGAGCCGACTCGAGGAAGAAGAGCCGACTCTAGGTCATGGCACAACATGAAGATTTCTGGCATGCAGACATCCGAGCTGACTTGAAGGAACCTGAGCCGACTCGTTCAGAGTATCAAACTCTTGAATCAGATAGACGAGCCGACCCGAAACAATCCGAGCCGACTCAAATATTTAGTCAGACAATCGAGTTGACCCTTCAGAGATCCGAGCCGACTCCTCCAGAGTTCAGTAAAAATCAGTTCTGAGAGAACAAGCCAAGCGAGCCGACTCAACTAAGAAGAGCCGACTCGACCAGAGTTCAGTCTTTGAAGACCTGAGAATCCGAGCTGACTCGATCAGAGTAAGGTTTCAACAATTCTGAGAATCTGAGCTGACTCAAAGCAACCGAGCCAACTCGAATGTCGATTCCAAGCAAGTAACGGCTAGTTCCATAACTTCGTTTTTAAATCCAAAAAGTGCTCCAACGGTCCTATTCGATCAGAAAGAAGTCCAGAACATATTTCAAAATCTAGGCCGAATTGCGAAAAGGGATCCAGTTCAAGCTCATACGGAAGTATAGGTACGGTTCAACATGTGTGTGCGATGCGCACGGCCGGCTGCAATGCGGTGCACATACATGTTCATGAACTGCATATTTTATATGGTCCATAAAATTTCCTTATATATTTTTCATGATCCACAGTAGGGATACAGGTCGGGTTTGGGTCGAGTCACCCAAAACCCATACCCGCCCCGTTAAAAAAGTATCCGTCCCATATCCATCTCGGGTCGGGTCGGGTCGGGTATAAAAAAATCATGTATAGATCAGGTCGGGTCGAATATACCCGGTCTCATAAAATTTAGTTTATTTAAAAGCTAAACAGGTCGGGTCAAGTCGAGTCGGGTTGGGTATATCCGTCCCATATCCAATTTACTTAAATATTTTATAAACATAATTTTTTATACATATAAACGGATCGGGTTCGGGTTGGAGCGTACTACTACCCGTACCCAACCCGAACCCGAGTCGGGTTTTTTTTATATAACTCATATCCATTTATAAATTAGGCGGGTCGGGTTTTATCTGTCCCATTAAGATCGGGTCGGGTCGGATACCCGTCGGATCGGTAAAAATTACCATCCCTAATCTACAAGACTGGATATAGATCGGACAGGCAAGAGGTGATGTAGTGGCTTCTGATTGGTGGGCACGGATTATGATTGGTTCATGCACTGGTTCATGATAGGGATAGTCTATGATGGTTTACAATGGTTCAAAATCTATTTTAGATGATTTAGAGTCAGATTTTAACATGATATGAACCTTCGAACTCCTGTCAAAGTGCTCCTCAATAGAAAGACTATAAAAAGGATAGAAGTCAGAGAGATTAGGTATGTAAGGATCCAGAGAGCTTTCAGGAAGTATGGTAGTGGCAGAGAAAGCATATAAGGACTATAGGGTATCCTTGAGAGTTGAGAGTTTTAGGATTTCTTATTAAAAAAAATTATATAGAATTGAGACTACAAGTTCTTACCTTGTGAGTGATTATTTTTTTATAGTGAAACCTTGCATGCTCTATAAATTATGTTCTCTATTTTATTTGCTCTTCTTCCTTCTCTTACAGCATCAACAACGATATCATATTCTTAGAAATAAAATTTATATTCCATATGAAGGATTCTCCAACAAGCAGTATCAGTACAGGTGGTACTACAATAACTGGTATCAAAGTCCTAAATTGTTCATGTTGATCGAGATTGAAAAAGATAGAGAACACAAACGTAATCAAAGTTGATATCAACCGGTTTGATGGAAAGCAGGGGTTGATCAACACTTTCATATTAGAGAAGAGGCTAGCCACCATGGAAAGTGACTCTAGATATAGATGGTGAATACGATCTGCTTGTACCTTGCAGATACATGGTGATTCATGTGCTAAGCAAAACTTTTCCGATGATGATATGGATGAAGCTTGAGAAATTGTACATGACAAAGTCCCTCATCAAGATACTTTTTTGGAAGCAGTTCTATCAATTATCGATGAACAAAGGATAAAGTATGCAGGAGCACCTGAGCAACTTCGAAACGATCCTCATCAATCTTCTCAATATAGGTGAAAAGGTTGAAGAGAAAACTAGGATGTTAGTCTTACTATCATCACTTCCATACTCCTTCGAGTCCTTGTTATTGCTTTTCAAGTAGGAAAGAGCATGATCAAGATAAAAGAAATCACTTCAGTACTTCTTCAAAACGAGGTTCTTAAGCGAGAGAACCCAGCTTCAAATTCAAGCGAGAACTCAGCATTGACAATTTCTGGAGGAGCTGGTGGCAGAGGATCATAGATAGATGATCTAGGTCCAAGTCGAAGGATACCAACAAGATAAAGTACTACCGGTGCAATAAGTTGGGATATCATGTCAGAAATTATCCGTAACTCAAGAATCGGACGAAGGCTACTATAGTGGTGGCTAATGGTAGTGACAGTAACGGATACGATGATGCGCTCATGATATCCGATGAGAAATTATCTTCTTTTGAGTAATAGATTCTAAATTCTGCATATTTCAATCATGTATATTGCAGAGAAGAGCTATTCGACTCCCTAAAAAGTAAAGAGGGTGCTGTCCACTTACCAGACAGATCGAGCTGTGCGATCAAGGATAATGGGATAGTTGGCTTAAAGCTTCATAATAGAAATCGAGAAATTGAACAATATCCGATATATATCTAGTTTCAGAAAAAATTTAATCTTACTGAGTAAATTAGATTCAAACGGCTACACCTAATGAGCCTATGATGGAATCCTGAAAGTTACCTATGGCAATAGGGTTGTCTTGAAGAAGAACACAAAGGACGTTAACTCTTAATAGAAAGTCTAGTACGATGTGGAGTCTTTGATATATATAGAAGCCCGGTGCAAGATGAAGCTCCAAAGCAAGTGGATCGGGTACGAAATAAAACTCGAAAGGATAACAAGTGACGTTGCACGGTAAAGTTTCTATTACAGCAGGAGGCTTTTCCAAGAAAATCTTAGATCAAGGTAAATACAGTACATGATGAAAATGGGATCGAGCAGCCTGGCTCAACTCTGATGTTTACCCATCTATGAGCAGAGGGCATTTTCTTTAGGACATGGAGGTGAGATTTTTCAAAAGCTCTTAAAGTCGGATGCCAAATATCGAGTCAAGATTTATTGAAGAAAAATATCTCGATTTGATCCAGAAGAAGCCTAGAACAGGATCCAAAACCTAATTCAAAATGTGAAAGGGAGTTTGGCCCAAGCCCACGTAGAGGCACACATGCGACCTAATGCACGAATGACCCAGTACACATGCACGCAACGCGCGTAACCCATCCCACAACGCGGTGCAAGCATGCAATTCATGCGTCGCATGTTTCACGTGGTCCACGACTATAATTCGTGCAATCCATGAAGTTTGCTATTTCATTTCTCACGATCCACACAATCGAGCATGGACCAGGTAGGTGAAAGGCGAGACGATAACTTCTAATCTACGGGCACTGGCCGGTTCATGATAGGGACAGTCTGCAGTGGTCTACAGTAGTTCAAGATTTATTTTAGACAATTTATAAGTCAGGTTTCCATGCGGTTTGAACTTCCAAACTTTTGTCAAGGTGCTCTTCAACAAAAAAAAAAGAACTATAAAAAGAGGGATAGGAATAAGGGAGACCGCATATGCGAGGATTCAAAAAGCTTTCAAGGAACATGGCAGCGACATAAAAAATCTATAGAGATTAAAGAATCTCCTTGAAAATTAAGAACTTTATGAAAAACTTAAAATTTTTTCTTGAAAATAATTATATAAGATCAAGAATACGAGTTTTTATTTTATAAATAATTATTTTTTTATAATAAAATCTTGCATATCCAGCACTTCGGGCACTCCTTGGTACAACTCAAGAATGCCAACCATAGTAGCAGCGCCGTCCCCCTGCATCGCCCGCCACCGCCCCCGGCATGTCAGTTCGCCAACCCGTCCATGGTGGCGCTTCACGTGCCGCATGGCACCTTCCGCTCGGGGTGGCACTGTCTACCTCCGGTAGCGGAGGATAAGCGGAGCGGCTGCAGGAAGGCATCCGGTACAGAAGGCAGAAGGAGCATTGCACATGGTATGGTATAGAAACTACAACATGAAATTGAAATTGGAGAGAGTCTCACAAAATTGGCAGCATCACATCAAGATTTGCAAGGAGCGTATCCACTATTAGAAGGAAGAATGTTTCAGAACTTGGATGATATGTACAAGATCAAAACTTTATTAGATGAAGATTTCTCCCTCGGGCTAGATCATAGTGTGTGGAGTCAATTTACAGAGCAAGATATGTCTTTACCATGGTTACCCCAGTAGGGTCGGAAAGGAGATGTTTGAGAAGGCACATTCTCAGGCTGTTAGGTGCTATTGCAAACATGTAGAAGGCGAACAATATAAGTTCCACTGATGAAAGTGTGGACCCCAGAAACCCTTGCCACATCCTGCATGGCAAACAGACTCCAGGTGAAAACCAACAAAATCAAGTACTGGCATGAACTGATGTAAATTTAAATATTTCTTTATAATGAAAAAAATTACACTGCCAAATACACATGGCATTGATCAAGTTACCACAAAATACTCGATCACCAGGCTAATTGCTTACAGTGCCAATAGTTTCGGCGCTAAGACCATGACGACACAAACTATTAGGAGGTTAGAGATCTTTAAAACTCCAACCATCACAAAATGTCAGAACCTTTTACATTTAAATTGAATGAATGCCAAAAGCCTGAAAGATAAAAGGAAGATGTACCAATTAGGTAAGAGAAAAAATGTCTGGAAAAAGGTTCTGATGCCTTCAATATCGAACTGTGATATCAACGCTAACCCAAAGAGAAAGAATGACCTTTGACGTTTTCTTTCTTGCGGCCAAAGAGTTCTCCATGCTGAAATGGGAGGATTGCATAAAATAGGAAGAAAGTCAGTCACAAACTAAGAATTCCAATGAGTATTCCATGGGAAAAAAAAATACAATGATGCAAGAAATTTTGGAATCTAATTATAGAGGTAACATATGGTAGATTCCCACTAATTTAACTGAATGTTGTTCATAGAGATATGGCTTCTATTTTTCATAAAGTTAATCGAATATCTCATGGACAACCTATTTAGAGTTGCTTTTTGCATGTTTCTAGTATAGCATTGTTCCACTTACATCAGCACAGTCAGATTGTCAAGTAGCTTAAATATTTTTCAGAGTTCATACGTCAAATAGCAAAGAAAGTCAAGTAAATAGGATCACAAAAATTGCTTAATGCTTGTTAGGGAATGCAAAGTAATGAGATTATTCATTCCTATCGTTATCAATGCTATGATAAAATAGAACCTACAGATGTTACAGTGAATGATCTCACATTCTGCAAGCTTTAATATAAAACACTGAACATTACCACTGGGTTCTATCTTAATATTTTATAAAGAATTAATGACATTAAGCTACTAGACTATGAATTGGAGGGGATTTAAGAACCCGGAACACAGAAAACTCTTATTCTACATAGCACAGAAGCAAGTTCTAACTAATATTAAGTAGATCAAAACATTAGCTAGTGTGAATCATTCATCTTTTAAAAATTTTCAGTTCTTTGGGCTACATCAATTCCGATTATCCCAAGACTTTATCTGTCACACAACAACACTTTTGAATGTGCAGTAGAAACCAATTTCACTAAAGAAAAAATTTTACTGCAGTTAATATCCTTTTCTCTTCCAAATATTCTGTACTTAGATGAAAGTTGGATTGCATTATATCTTACCAAATATTTGCTGAGATTTCTGGCATAATTGCAATTTAAACTAGTCTATGTACAGAAATATCTCCATTTTGTAGGTCCCTAGAAGGGACCATAAGTGGTGGACCATATAGTTTCAGTGGGTTCCCAGCTGGTCTTTTGAGAACCTCTTGAGTGTATTTCTTCATCCTGATCAGGGTTCTCTGAACCGTGCCGAGCCGGACCGGCGGCTGGCCGAGCCGGACCGGCGGCTGGCCGACACGGTTCGGAGAACCCTGATCAGGATGAAGAAATACACTGGCCGGCACGGTTCGGCTTTAAAAAACGGCACGGCCCCTTTAAAAAAAAAAAAAAACCTTACCGCACCGAACCGGGCCCGAACCGGTGCGAACCGGACCCGAATCGGTCGAAATGGGCCCGAACCGGCCGGTTTGGCTCGGTACGGCTTGTGAACAGGGGGGCAAATTTTTTTTTTTGGTGTCACATGGCTACAGTGTAGCCATGTGACGTTTTGTCCAAGGGGGAAGATGCCTTTCCTTAATTATAAGGAAAGGCACAGAGAGCTCTTACGAGCTCTCTGTGTTCTCTGCTGCAACGCACGGTAGAAGGAAAAGTAGAAAAAAAAATTTGCAGGATCAATTTCAACCCAATTCAACCTGAAAAAATCGAAGAGGCAGGTAGAATCAAGGTCCGTATCCTTTCTTTTTCCGTATTTTCGTCTTTTGTAGTATTAAATTTTGTTAAAATCCGTGCAAATTAGAAAATTAAGAAGAAATGCTGTCAAAATTTATTTGTTGGCAATGGTTTTAAAGTATGTGGTAGATCTAGGATAGATCTACACAATGATACTAAAATCTTAATTTTTTGTTAAGTATATAATTTTTTAAATTAAAAATTAATTTCGGATTAATAAATTAATTAAAAATAATAATTAGAAAAAAAATATATAATTATAAATTATTAATTTAGGGCTTGTAAGCTACTCTCACTATAAATTTCATGTCGATTTATTCAAGTTTTGTGCATCTCATGAATAGTGCCCGTAGGTCTTAAATTGAAAAAAAATTGACTTTCAATGCATTTCTAGGATCTTAAAAAAATATATGTAGCAGCATGTATGATGGAATCCTACATGAATCTAAAATTTAATTTTTTTTATTTTTCTTTATTTTTTTGAAATTTTTAAATAAAAATTTAAATTTTAAAAATTAGGTTAATAAACTGTTAATTAATAAAGATTATTATTGACCTTATATGTAATTTAAATATTCAGGTATGGATCCATCGAGGAAGAAGGATCCGGAGCGGAACATTGGCTGGTTACATGAAGAGATGCTCTCGGGTCGGCATCACTGGAGGTGTAAATGGTGCAATACCGAATTCAAAGGTGGGGGGTAACAAGGTTAAAGCAGTACTTGGCTGGCGGCTATCCTAATGTATCTGCATGCCAATAGTGTCCACAGGAGGTCCGTCAGTTTATGAAGAAATACTTTACTGATTTTAAAACTGGGAAGGAAAGAGCAGCAAAGAAGAAGGCAGAGGTGGACCGCAGAGCCGCAAAACCACCTTATCACTCCAGGGAGTCAGAGGAAGCATCTATTCCTTCTGATGAGGAGGCACAGATGGAGGCTACTATTCAGGCGAGCTTGTATGAGCAGAGGCAGCAGCAGGAGGCAGCCAGGCATAGACAGCGATTCGGGCCATCAGCTTTTGAGTCAGGATCGGGATCCGCTTCTGCTAGTGCTCCAAGAGAGTCTGAGACACAGTTTATGACCTCCTCAGTCAGAGAGCCCGTCAGGAGAGGCACCAGCCGTATTGCATCCATGTTGGGAGCATTTGGCAGTAGGAGGAAATCTTCTAGGCCCAGGGACATTCCAGAAGGAGCCACTATTCATGATGTCGATCCACATGCATTTTCAAGTAAAGATTCCAAGCAACAGAGGATTGACACAATGCTGAAAAAAGATAAGAATAAGGATATGTGGCGGGCCATCTTCTCCTAGTTTCATTTCAGTCATATTCCAGCCCATGCAGCAGACAATCCTTATTATCGCTTTGCTATTTCATCTATACAGGCTACTGGTGAAGGTATAGATCCTCCAGCATCGAGGGATATCTATGGTCATCTTCTAGACAACAATAAGGAGCTAGAAGGATGGATATCCTCATATCAGAGCAAGTGGCCTGTGTATGGATTGACGGTGATGTGTGATGGTTGGACTGGTCCTACTAGACGAAGCATCATCAATTTTTTGACTTATTATGATGGGAAGACTTTTTTTCAGAAGTCTATTGATGCTTCAGATCAGGTGCACGATGCCAGTTATATCCTCAGATTAATGGAGGAGGTGATTGATCAGGTGGGAGAGCATAATATCGTGCAGGTAATCACTGATAATGGACCACAGTACAAGACCGCAGGGCAAATCTTGATGGAGCGGCGGCCGTATATTTTCTGGACCCTTTGTGCTGTACATTGTATAGACCTCATGTTGATGAATATTGGTAAAATTCACAGGGTGCAGAAGATTGTTGAGCTAGCACAGTCTATCACCAGATTTATATATAACCATACATGGGTCTTATCATTGATGAGGAGCTTTACGGGAAGGAAAATATTGAGACCGGGGGTCACACGGTTTGCAACTAATTACATTGCACTTGATAGTCTTCTTAGCAAGAAAGTAGAGCTGCGTCAGATGTTTGTGAGTCAGGACTGGCAAGAGAGCAGATATGCCAAGACAAATACTGAGGGAAGCAATGTGGAGAATTTAGTGACGAGACAGACATTCTAGCAGCGGACTGAGAGGGTAGTGGAGGCTATCAAGCTTCTATATGAGGTACTTCATGCCGTGGACTCCGAAAGGTATGCTCAGATGGGCTTCTCATATTTCATGATGTAAAGGGCAAAGAAAAAGATCTAGGAGACAGATCCATCACATGCATATGAGTATATCCGGATCATTGATGATGGGCTTCTCATATTTCATGACGCCTCAACGATCTTGTGTATGTACATTATAATTTAAGGTTGAGGCTAAAATGTATCCAGGAAGAAGTAGAATTGAAATATCATGATCCCACTGCAAGTTCATATGTTGATGAGGATGAAGATCCAATGATTGGGTGGGTCATGGATCAGCAGCAGACGCCAGAGCTTGATGAGCCAGGATCGCCTCCTCGACCAGCCAATTTTGTAGCTAGTGAGGCTGGGGTGGATGCTGGACAATGGGCAACAAGTCATGTTCCTCACAGGGCTCCAGCAAATACAGCACATCGTCCGTTCCCACCATCTAGTAGACCTGGAGACAGAGGAAAAGGAAAGGCAGTTGCACCTCCATCGGAGCACTCAGTCCACTCAGATTCAGATACCAGAGACAGTAATGATAGTGCTTCAGATAGTGGAGGATCTAGTGATCAGTGAGGGGCAGGAGGACAGGAGTCGCAGCCACCTAGTCCTATTCGATTCACTGGGAAGTCGCAGTTTTTCCATGCCACGCAGGATACAGATCATGGAGCACCATCTGATAGACCTCGTGATGATACGATTCCATATAGGCGACGGATTCCACGTGGTCGTTCGGGACACGATACAGCTGCAGATCTTGCACGTGGAGTAGGATCCTTGGATGTATCTGGATCATCCTCATATTCAGGATCCTCTTATCCGCAGCTACCGGCAGCTTCTGGTCCATATGATCCATATGATGCATCCGAGACGTCAGCATCCAGTGGTTATTATCCCGGAGCATCTTATGCATCTGATTTTGTTGCTGGTATATTTGGATTCCCCCCTGCACCTGCATTGCCATATCGTCAGTCTCTGGACAGCTCTCAGAGTCGGGACATCAGAGAGGGATCTGCGATTAGTTATGACCCATCACGCATACCTCCTGGGATGAGCTTAGAGGAGTATCATGCTGCTTGGCAAGGACATGCCGAATTTCTTACAGAGTATATACATGATCCCTATATTTATGGACATCGTCACTCTACCCGATTCTAGATATTGGTATGTAATTATATGTTTATGCCACATTTTACTTTCATTAATTACTGATAATCTTAATTTAATTATCATTTTTTTTATTTCAATTAAAAATAGTCCTAAATATTAGTATTTAGTCCTAAACCCTAAAGCGTCCTAAACCCTAAAGCGGTATACCATCCTAAACCCTAAATCCTAAACCGGCCTAAACCCTAAATCCTAAACCCTTAAAAAATAAACCCTAAACCCTTAAAAGTTAAAATAAAAACCTTAAAATTACAAAAAAATTAAAAAAAATCAAAAAAAAAATTTTGGGCGTACCGGTTTGGACCGGCACGCCCTGCCATACCATGTGTCGGCACGGTACGTTTCGGTACCGAACCGGTACCGGCCGGCCACCGGTACGGCACTCGGTACCGGTACCAGGAACTTTAATCCTGATATTGTTAACTGAGACAATTTTTTGACCTTGTCCCCATGAATGCATTAGTTGACGGTTTAGAAGCAAGAATGGGAAAACACCACGCTTCCTCCAACTTCCTCCAAACCCATCTCATCTATACCCTAGACATCCATACCCCAGATTTGTCCATTGTTAACAAAGGCCCAATGTCCCAAGGAAGGATGCCAAGGTTCCAGCACCACTAATGAAGCCTGTGCCGTTTTTCATTGGAATGATACCCATACAGTGCAGGTACCAACCGTACATACTGAAATTGATGGGATCAAAAAAATTTGAAAAGCTATCAGTACTGACCGGTACAATCAATACAATGCCACTGGTATGCACCAGTAAGGCCTGGTACATACTGGTACAGCTTGGTTTTGCTTCCTGATACCAGTATTAGTGCCAGTTTCACATCAGAATGGTACGGTACTAATCGTACCATCCTGTTCCAGCTTTAAAACCACAAAGGATGCACTATATTGTCTTCATTAAACAATATACATTGTAAAAGCCATTTGAAGTTAGAACAGTAAAGATAGTATCTCCTAACAACAACTACAAAAAAAATTCTAGCAGAATCCCTAAAAGGGCTGTCATCTTGAACTAATACTTTGATCAGAGAATGATAATATCAAAAGAGAGAATTTTCAGACAATATCAAAGAAAAGTTTTTATTCAACACTTCTGAAGAATAAAATTATGAGAAAAAAGGTGCATAAAGTGTCTCTAGTAAAATGTAAACATTTGGCTACCTAGTATCGAGGGAATCTGTGCACTTCCAACCAGAATATTCTGTCTGGAACACATATCTTTCTTCAAAATATTTGCTATTACAGTAGCATAACTTGGAGCTTCTGACAAGGACCGCACAACTGAATATCCTGTTTATTATAAATAATCTACAATTAATGTGTATGTCCTTTAAAAAAAAAAAAAAAACCATGGTGCTCTTACCTGTAGCTGGATGCACCATGCTAGCTGCAGCACCAAATGCAAGGTTTTTTTGTTCTGTGTTTGGCAAGGATCCACCAACAGGAATATAGGACCATTCCTTTAGAAGAAATCAAAATTTAAAATTTTTAAAAACATATGAAGTCCTAACATTGTAGACAATAAAAAATGCTGTTAATAAGTCCCATATGAGATTATTCATTGGCATCTCCTTTGATTCATGAAAATTTTAGTGCAACATGCTGTTTATAATAGTCAAACAATTTTTTTTTAAAAAAAAAATTGTTTTCTATGTATCCATATTGATAATTCAATAATAAAAAAGTTATTCAATAAAATATATATCAATTACACCAATGGCTTGAAGTCACATAATAAAGACATGAGAAGCACAGGAAATACAAATACAGGAAATATATAAGGTCAATAATCAACCTTTATCACATTAGATCACTAATATGGTCGATGCAACTTTTTTTCTTTTATTGCTTTAATGTCCCCAAAAATTTGAACAGTTTCTAAACAGGCCATCTTTCAAGCTTTTCTTTAATTCTTTCCTTTCATAATTGTTTAGCAGAAAGCAGTAAAGTACTCTAATATTCTTCATTAAGAAAGGCTAACAAATTAATTTTCACCACCCCCTATTTTCTCAAGATTAATTTTGATGGAAACGTGCATAATCAAGGCAATAGTAGTGGGTTTATTTCGTTATTCTTAGTGCTATTAGCATATTTATTGTAGCAGGAGGTACTTAATTCCTATGACAAAATGGCATGCTGCATGGGAACGTTTTATATATACCAAATTACAAATTATGGGCTTCATAAATTTGGGTGAAGGGTGATTCTATGACAGTTGTTTGATGGATTTCTAATCCACCATTGGATGATAGTAGACAGCATCCATTATTAGAGGACTATTGGAGAATGTTGAGATCTTCGATTACTTTTGACATTTCTCATGTTTTTTGGGAGGCCAATAGTATTACTGATTGGATGGCTTTTTTTGTAGATGAGCATTCAAGATCAATTTAATGAGACTCTACGGCTACTCTTCCTATTCAATTTTTAGATTTTATTTTTTTGATTCTTGACTATGCATTTATTCATGTTTAGTTTAATATGATACATCCATTTTTACCCAAAAAAAAAAGCTAACAAATGGAACAAGAAAAAAAACATAAAACTTCAGTTCTAGCTATTTTAAGAGGTTTCATACATCCACTCAAAGTAGCTGACCTCTTCATATACTTTCAATACTCGAACACCCATAGCTTCCAAGCGAGTCATCAGTTTTTTTTTAAGGAGATCAAAGGGCATGGCATCTTTTGAAGCTAGACATGTTTCCTGTAATCAGGTTAGCAATCAATATCTTCACTATGACAATAAAATAAAATAAAATTAAGAAAAAAAAACCTAAAAATTACCAAAAAAACAAACATTAACCAACATAGCAGACGAACCTCAAAAAAGACTCTTGTAGGTGACATGGGCATGACATAAAGAAATGTGGGATATTCTGCTTCAGGGATTTCTCGTTTTTCTTTCTTGTAATCTCTGTAGTCCATGAAAACCATTAAGCTGGGATCATATGGATTGTTTTCCACCTGAAATTTAAGAATCATACTGAAAGAACTTACATCTAAAAGCAAAGATAAAAGGCTTAGAGTTTTGTTCAATAAAGTGGAAAAAAATAATAAACAATGGGAAAAAATCGTTGTGTTCAAGAGGCAAGAGAACTATTCACAAGCTATTGCAGTGCAAATTATATATTAGCACAGTATCTTTTATGGTAGATTCCTGCTACATTGCCAGAATAAAGGAGAGGCCTAATATGGTTCATTATTAACACTTCAGAAAATATATGATAAGCACCAATCTATCAAACACTCAAAGATCAAAGGTTAGAGGAATAAATGATTAGAAAAGTTGGATCAGTTAGGAAAATATCCAGATTTACATGCAACACCTCAATAAATTGCCCTGATTCAGCAAAGGTAAGGATACCTGCATTTTAATTTATGAGTCTTTCTCATATTCTGCAATTACCCTCTAGTCTATAATTTATATGCCAAAGAAAGGGACTATTTTTAAACATCTGGTTCATCTGTATTCAAAACAAAATATAAAAGATAAGAATTTCCTTAAACGTCAGGATAACAGCATGATGTTTACTCTCAAGCACAGGTAAACAGAATCTCCTAATTAAAGGAAAAGGAAAACATATTCTAGACTCTCAAGATCATTTCAATATGGAAGATAAATATAATGGCTATAGAGATGGCATCAACCAGATACTAAACGGATCCTCATCCCATCTATGCAAAGGAACCGAGCTTGAGAAGAGAATAAATATGCAAAAGATCTAATTAACTGCTGCACGGGAAGCATGATACCAATTACATATTAAATAAATTTGCACAAGTATTTTCTACCTCAACTTCCATTCCATATGCTGTTTGCACCGAAATCCTAGGACCTCCTACCTCATACTGGAGAAGTTTTCCAGATGCTGCTCCAGAAGCAACGATGGCAAGCCTGTACCTCTAGGACTTAGACATTTATAACATAAGCTAATAATGTTTCTTTCTTTTTTTTCTAAAAAAAAAAACTGTACCTGCAAGGAATCATTAGATCTCTTTCACATGCAACTACGCTACACCCATCACTTGCTTCAATGATCTTTTCCACTTTTGAATTGAGGTATGTGACACCAGAGTCATGGCACCTGAAGATATTATACAGATCTTAGTTTCTGCAAAATGGTTATCCATATAATTGAAGACAAAGGAACACATGATTACCTTCTCAACAACTCTTCATGCAATAAATGCCGACTAACTCTACCATATGCACGACCAACTAAAATTGGATCATCATTATCAAGATATACAATTGTATCCCGCCAAACATGCTCTATACAGCTTTGTAACCCAAGACCTAAAAGAATAAATTGTTAGCACCTCACTTTATCAAGATGAAGTATGTAGAAGAATTTCAATTGTGGTTGAAAGATGTAAATAGACATCATTAGTCGATATGTATGATCATAATCCAAAAACTTTATCCCATTTGTATCAGTCAGCTTTATGAACTCAGTGTTCGTGGGCACAAACTTGAAAAAAGTCAGACAGGAATGCTAAACATTCTCTCCCATGATCTTGAGACTGTAGAACAAAAAATATGCATATATTATTGATGTGTTTTTATCTATAACCACAAGCATGATTGACTCATCTGAACAAACATAATGTGCCTCAGGTTGCACAAATTATGCAGGCAGTAACACCAAATGCTGTGAAAGTTAATAATATCACAAAAGGAAAAACTTTTTGGCATTATTTCTAGGAAAAAGTTTGCCAAATCATAAGCTGCTACCAGACCAGACCCTAGTCCTCTCAAACAGAAAATGGAAATTCAAGTTTAATCAAATAGATTGCATTACTCCACCATGGATCAAGTAGTTACCTTTAAACTCGTCCGCCCATACACCATAGTTATTTGTAAAAGGAAGATCAGGTCCTACAAGACCAACTTTCAGTCCTTTCTTAGCTGATTCTGCAGCCAAAGAAAGACCAGCTGGGCCACAACCAATCACTATTAAATCTAGTATAGAATCTCCAGCAGATATAGGGGACAACTGCAAGAAGAATATGTTAAAACTTACCATGGAATTAGATTATAGATTTCACACTTAAATTAAATGGATAACAAATTTAAAGTGCAATGGAACAAAAAGAATAGTGGAAGTACTAATAAAGAGGGGGAAAAAATAACTAAGAGACAATAAAAAAGCATTCAAATGTTTTCCTTTTTTTATTGGAAAATCACCGTTGCCGGAGATTGAACCCGGGTCACCCATGTGATGGGCAGGAATTCTCGGCACTACAAAATCATTAAAATATTTTTCATACAAATAATTTTGATAGGATATGAATTATGTGACAAATTTATACATGTTAGATTACATTCCCAGCACATGAACAATTTTTTTCATTATCCAATAGCTTGGTGCGCGATGTTAGACAATCAGTGCTGCACATGAAACACGCAGATGAGATAGAAAATCAAAGATACATCTCCAACTGGAAAGCTCACAACTTTGAGTTGATTGATTAGAAGGGTTGTCCACCCATTAGCATTTTTAGGAAAGACTGAAAGCCTCAACGCCCTTAGACACACCCAATGGATGATTAAAATTAATGTAAAGAAGCATAGAAATATCTTTATGGACTGCTCAACTCCCAACAAAATCAGCCTCAACGAAAAGAGGAAATTTTATCCCATGCCCAGTCAAAGAATAAAGAACAAGAACGAAGCAGATAAAATAGAAGATTTAACAGATAAGGGGCAGTATTGGGTCAGAGTAAGAAATTAAACTGAAAGGTTCGGCCAAAATTAGGAGTCATTCACTTGAGAATATCTGGTATTTTCCATGAAAGGCCATTCTTTTCTTGCTAAGAGGTCCACATAAAGAAGGAAATCCTCCCTCTACAACAGAACACAACATGCGGTCCTTTAGTTTCATTTCCCCACAAGTAGACAGTGTTGCAAGTCCTTTTGTGGACATCACCGCTAGGTTCGATGACTCGGATCACAGAATCTTAAACCATGAGAAGAGGGCAGAAGATATTCTAGGCATGCTTCATGCACTGATGACATGATCGGATCATGGATTTCAAGTATATTTTATAAAGCCAGGACAACTAAAGTCTGACGATCATATTCTTCAAAAGATGTCAAGTAGTATGGTCATGGTTGATTTCTTTTTGAGAGATCGTGGCTACGGTTGATTGCAGTAGTCAACCATCATATCTCCAGGAAATTCCAAACTGAAGTTGCTAATTTCCAAAACTAATTGAATCTTATGACGTTTTGACAAGACCATGATCACTGACAATAATTTTAATTGGAAATGCACAATGTTATCCGTAGAACGCACCTAAGTGAAAATGTTGAAACAACATCAACATATCTATCATGTTATCAACCCAAAATCAAATTCTTGAATTCCCGACATTCACCGCAAGATTCATCATGATTAACAAAAATTGTCAATATTATAGAAAAAAATATCAGTATGCCTCCTACATTGAAATATTTTTATCAGCACCATGCATAAGTAGGATTGATGCCGTGCACTTTAGAGAACAGGGCAATATCAACTCCAAGATCAACTATTGGAGAGCGGGAAAAGATCACAGAAACAACTGAATAAAAAACTGACAAGAAATCCAATTCTTGAATTGCATGCACTCATGCGGAAGAAGTTATTACAAGATTTCTTTTATTGGTATGACTCATACAACTAAGGTTAGCATTTGTCCGGACGTAGTTATAATCATCAAACAAAAATTCTCCAGGAGGGTTCAAGAACTGCATCCCCATCAAGAAAGCAGAGCAACACAAACTCCAAAACCGGTTCTTGAAGAAACAAAATCATAAAATAGACCAAGAAAAACTCGAGAAATAAAGAATTCGAAACAATAATGAAATCATAACAATGCCTAGAGGTAGAGGAGAAGAAAAAGACCTTGTCGGCGATCTTGCCCTGCTTCTCCATGGACTTGCTTGCCTGCATTTGGACGTAAAACAGCTCGCTGCCTCCAGACTTTATGAAATCCTCCTCGTCGGAGAACTTCTCCTCCCCCACCACCGTCGCCGCCGTCACCGTACAGCTCTCCCTTCCCGCTCCGTCGCCCCTCACTCGGAGACGCCTAACGAGCCCAGAAGGCCTCTTCCTCTGGTGGAGGAGCTGCTTCCCAGCGCCCACCCACCTCCGCCGGAAGCTCCAGTCGTGGAAGGAGACCGAGAGCGCCGCATAGTTCGTGCCGCCGAGGCACTCCATTCCTGCTCCTCGTCGGATATGAAGCCAAGAGAGCGGCTCTTCGCTTCCAGGATTCGTGCCGACAGCTTCTATATATATATATAGAGAGAGAGAGAGAGAGAGGGAGAGAGAGAGATTGAGAGAGAGATTACTAGGGTTCTATGTGGGGAGGGAAAGAAGGCGAGAGGAGAGAGGGAACAGGGGGAAGATCTGCGTCTGAAGGGAAATGAGCGGTTGGTTCCATCCGCAGAGAGTCCACGTGGCGGGAAGGGGTTGGATACGGTCGTCGGAAAAGCCCGGGTCTTGGATATGGTTTGCCTCTTGTTTTTATTTACAATAATTACGTCACGGGAAACGCAGCAGCAAACTTTCTTGGAAACCAAATGGTATTTTGGGAAACGGAATTGGGAATCTACCAAGTTTGTAACGAATCCATCAACATATGATTATCACGTGACATGAGTCACATGACTTAACCCTATGCCCTATAAATATTTTTCTCTTCCGGGTTTGAAGAGATGTTAGTATTATCAAGGTGGTAGCTCTGCTTAAAAAAAAAAAAATTATTATCTCGTGCTTCACACGTTCTAAGTTTGAAAGATATTGTGATTGACCTGGATAAATTTTAGATTAATTTCTGGAACCTCGATCTAATGTTTAAATGAAATTGGAATAACGGACTCATCACTCGATAAGAAAGGACTGAGCTAAGAAAGCTGAGCGTAAGCCGATATGAATAGATACATGAAGATAGAAGAGAAGGAAGCTACTATTTAGATGGGAAGGAATGATGATATAGTGTTGGTATGGAGCTATCGCATAGAATTTCTCTTGTAATGTTGAGCAGAGGGATGCTATGATTTTTCAAAGGAAATTATACTATAGAAAGCTATTATAAATTTCCCATAAGAGAGGATGGGAATGCTAGTGCTGATAAAGTCAGCGTGAATACACGAGGGGGCAACCATTCAAAGAAATACTCTTGTCATATTCCTTTCCAAGAAGATACGGAAGTTATTGCTAAAATGGTTGCTCCTTTTTTTTCTGGCTCTTGTTTCTGGTTTATATATAAGTTTACAAAGTATGTTATGAATCATAAATCCGTTTTCAAAATTATGTAATTTAATATAATATATGTGGTTAGTACATGCATGGATTGAATTTGACAAGTTTGTTGAAGACGTGTTATAACTTTTTGGAGATATGGTTTAATATTGGAAGTTATGTCTTGTAGTTAATTTAAAGAACTCAGCTTTGATAATTTACTCGTTTATTTTCTCATATTTAAAATTTTTAGCATGTTAGCAATTCTTCCTATCTTACTTGTAGAAATATTAACTCTACTGTTGTATTCAATGATAGATAAATAACTAGAGCTTTCTAGGGTTGAAACCGGGTTCGATACAAATCGAATACCAGTGTATCCATATCCGTATTTATTTTATTTGATGAATATTTTTATACCGGGACAAGGCATCTAGCCGGCTGACCCGGGTTGAGGCTCCCACTGATCGGCTCTCATGGAGGTCCTGACTGGTTCCCTACCGGAGGTCCAATGAGCCGACTGGTTTGGAGGCCGACCGACCTGAAGATCGGCTGACCCATTAAAGGCCGACCCACCAAAGGCCGACCTACTGAAAGGCCGGCCAATCAGAAGACCGGCTGATCTACTTCTGCTGAGCTTGACGGACTTATTCCCACCCAAGGAACCGTTCGAAGGTTCTGGAAGGTTCCCTCCAGCTGGTACCAGAATTCTATTGCAACGGACTCCACGACGTGGCCACGACTTTCTGCCACCTCGCCATCACTCTGATCCTCCCAGGGACAAATCAGGGACTTTTATTCTGCCCTCTAATGGATTTTGGCAGTATCCCATGCCCATAAAAGGTGTCCGGGAGACCTCCGTCGAGGTAGGTGGTTCTTCTCCCTCTCCACGCTACACTTCTCATTTTTTCTCTCGACTCTGTTGGTCCGGACCCCTTGCTAACTTAAGCATCGGAGTGTCCCCCGCTGGAGCATCTCCGGCACCCAGGGGACTTTGTGCAGGTTAACCGGCGGAGGAGTTCTCCAGTGCAGCGAGCCGAGCCCGGTCCAAGTGGAAGCGCGCCAACATATTGGCGCTAGAAGGAGGGCATGAACCTCCGTTCCGCTCTCTACTCTAAAAGAAGAGATTGACTGAGAAAAGCGATCAATGATAAGGGGAAGAACGCGAAGTATCTCCGCCAAAGAGAGACATTCTCCCCACCGGTCTGAAGCACCTCGCGAGGAGGACGCCACGGCCACTGTCGCCGAGCCCACCATCACGCTGGGGCTGCAGCAGTTTCAGATGCTGGTGAACCGCATTGAAATGCTTACCTCAGCGGTCCAGCATTTTCAGGAAGCGGTCGACGACCGATGGCAGCCACCCGCGGGGTCCTGCATCAACCATCAACCGACTGCCAAGGGGAGTCAGCTGCCAAAGGTGCCACCACCTCCTTCCCACGCCACTCCGGAGCCCCGAAGGTCTTTGGGGGCTCATGCTAGCGGGAAGAGGGCGAGATCGGCTTCCCTATCTTTCGCTGACTTCGCCCCTCTCAATGGTCAGCGCCCTGCTGAAGATCCACATGATTATGGCAGTAAGATCATGCACATGGAAGAGCGCATGGCGGAGATTATCGAGCACCAGAAGGCCAAGGGGGGGTAGGCGTACGACACCTGCCCACCTTTTTCTGTTGAGATCTTGGGGGAGCCTATCCCCTGACACTTCAAAATTTTCCAGGTGAACCTTTACGACGGTACCACCGACCAACTGGATCATTTAGGCACTTACAAAACCCACATGATGGTACAGGGTACCTCCGACGCCCTTTATTGCATCGCCTTCCCAACCACCCTGAAGAAGGCCACCCGGATGTGGTTTACAGCCATCCGACCAGGTACGATCTGGTCTTTTTCTCAACTTGAGACTCTTTTTCTTTCGCATTTCAGGACATGCAGTCGGGCCCCGAAGAACACCGACTGCCTCTTCCTCATATCCCAAAAAGAGGGGAGACCCTCCGGTACTACATGGCCCGCTTCAACTCAACGACCATGTAAGTCCCAGACTTGAACGAGGTGGTAGCGATGTCAGCTTTCAAGAGAGGGCTCCGATCATCCAGGCTCACATTTTTCCTGGACAAAAAGTTTTCAAAGGACTACACCGAGCTGCTAATCAGGGCTCACAAGTATGCCCTGGCAAAGGAGCAGTCTACAAGTCGCCACCAAGTGGAGGGAAAATCAGCCACCAAGAAGCGGAGTGATAAAGCCCCTACAGTCCGACCTCCCGGCGATGGCAACTGACCCACTCGGCGTCGAAGCCCGAAGCCGAGGGACTTCTTCAAAAAGTTTGAGACTTACGCGCCCCTCTCCCTTCCAAGGGAGAAAATTCTCATGGAGATTGAGAACGATGCTTACTTCCAAAGGCCTCGGCCGATGAGGGGCCCTCCTGCCACCAGAAATAAGAACAAGTACTATCGGTTCCACAGGGACCATGGACACGACACTGAGGAGTGCCTCCAGCTGAAGGATGCTATTGAAGACCTCATCAGGAGAGGGTGTCTGAGCAAGTACGTCCGCCCCTGCTGGGATCAGGCTGAAGCCTCTACTGTTAGAGACCCTCCGAAAGAGGCTGAACTCCCCAATCAGCGTCCGACAGGCGGAGGCGTTGGCATGTTGCATCGACGATCCGACTGGGGGTGTAAAGGGGACCAGGACATTATAAAGAGGCCCAGGGGCTCCGGTGTTATCAGTTTTTTTGATGAAGACCTCTTGGAACCCCATCTCCCAGTTGATGACCCTGTCATTGTGTCGGCAATCATTGCCAATTATGATGTAAAGCGTGTCCTTATTGATAATGGAAGCTGTGCAGAAGTTTTGCTGTACGACGCCTTTGTTCGAATGAACTTGTCTAGGTCAAGGCTGCGGGACTCCCTGATGCCGTTCACTGGCTTTGGAGGAAACTCCGTCAGTGTAGAAGGAGAAATCACCTTACCCGTAACCCTTGGGACGGAGCCTTGCCAACGGACTTTCCCCATCAACTTTGTGGTCGTCCGTACGACCTTGGCGTACAACGCCATCTTAGGCCGACCGGCTCTTAACAGGTTCCGTGCTATTGTATCCACTTATCACTTGCTGGCAAAGTTCCCGACTCGTAATGGGGTTGGGGAACTGAGGGGAGACCGCAGGATGGTCAGACAATGTCTGGCCATACATGACAAGCAGCTGGATGGATGCCTCATACTTGAGCAACTAGACCCTAGGGATGAAATCGATGACTGCGGTCAGCCTGTCGAAAAGATTGTGTTTGTTCTGCTCAGAGAGGACGACCCTACTAAAGTACTTCAAATCGGGAGTATGCTAAGTGAAGAAGCCCGACAGGAGCTAGTGGGGTTCTTGAGAAGCAATGCTGATATTTTTGCCTGGTCGGCCTCGGACATGCCAGGCATCCCGTCGGACGTCATTACTCATAAACTTAAGGTGGATCCAACATATAGACCTATCCGACAAAAGAAGAGGAGCTTTACTGCCGAAAGGCAGAAAGCCATCGAAGAAGAAGTGAAGGTGGATCCAACATATAGACCTATCCGACAAAAGAAGAGGAGCTTTACTGCCGGGAAGAAGCCATCGAAGAAGAAGTGAAGAAACTCCTCGATGCCGGCTTCATTAGGGAGTCCCACTATCCGGAATGGTTGGCCAATGTCGTTATGGTGAAGAAGGCAGTGAAAGTGGAGGATCTGTGTACACTACACGGATCTCAACAAGGCTTGTTCGAAGGACAGCTTTCCCCTGTCAAAGATTGACCAACTGGTGGATGCTATGGCTAGCCACCAGCTCTTGAGCTTCATGGACGCCTTCTTTGGGTACAACCAGATCAGGATGCATCCCAAGGACGAGGAGAAGATGGCCTTTGTCATAGATAGGGGGCTATATTGTTACAGGATGATGCCTTTCGGCCTGAAGAATGCGGGTGCCACCTTCCAACGGCTGATCAACTGAGTCTTTGAAGAGCAAATCGGAAGGAATATGGAGGCGTACGTCGATGATATGATTGTTAAGAGCCTTTGAAGGGCTGACCACATCAGGGACTTGTAGAAATCCTTCGACGCGCTGAGACGTCATCGGATGAAACTAAATCCTGCCAAGTACATATTTGGGGTGACCTCTGGGAAAGTTCTTGGCTTCCTGGTCACTCAAAGGGGTATTGAGGTCAACCCCGAGAAGATCAAGGCCATTATGGACATGGCACACCCAACCAGTAAGAAGCAGGTGCAAGAGCTCACGAGCCGTATCACCTCTCTCAGCCGTTTCATCTCCCGGTCGGCTGAGAGGTCCTTGCCCTTCTTCAAAACTTTGCACTGGTCAGACCGCTTTCAGTGGATCGACGAGTGCCAGTCGGCCTTCGAAGCCTTGAAGGACTATCTGAAGAACCCTCCACTGTTGGCCAAGCCAATGGAGGGGGAGGTGTTATACCTATACTTGTTGGCCTCTGATGAAGCCGTCAGCACCGTCCTTGTGCGAGTGGGGGAAGACAGCCAGCAGAAACCTATTTATTACATCAGCAAGGTCCTCCACGATGCCGAGACAAGATATCCCAAAGTCCAAAAACAGGTTTATTCATTGGTTATAGCAGCGAAGCGCCTCCGGCCCTACTTCCAGGTGCATCCAATCGTTGTGCTAACTGACCAGCCTCTTAAGGCAATCCTCCGAAGCCCTGACACCTCCGGATGGCTCGCCAAGTGGGCTTTCAGGCTGGGCGAGTTCGACATCTCCTTTCAATCCCGATCGGCCTTGAAGCCCAGGTAATCACTGATTTTATTGCAAAATGCACCTGGAGGCCAGAGGCCACCTCTTCGATAGTCGAAGTACCTATTGCTGATTCAGCAGAAGGGATCGAGCCCACCTGGACTCTCCATGTGGACGAAGCTTCCAATCTCACTGGATGTGGGGCAGGCCTGATCTTAGCCGACCCCGACGGGCAATGTCTGGAGTATGCTCTTCACTTTGCATTTCAGGTATCGAACAACTAGGCAGAATATGAAGCCTTACTTGCAGGGTTGAGGATAGCTGGTGAACTAGGCATCGGTAGAATCCGGGCCTTCTCTGATTCCCAGTTGGTAGTCAATCAAGTGAAGGGTGAGTTTGAAATGAGGGACCCTGCCTTGGCTAAGTACTTGGACAAGGTACGAGGCTTTATATCTCAGCTTAAGTTTTTCGAGATTCTCCATATATCTCGGCTACAAAACTCCCGAGCGGATGCCCTGTCGTGGTTAGCTATAGCTATGGTCAGCACCTCCGACCGGACCTTTGTGGAGCATCTAAAGCACTCAAGCATTGCTGAAGAGCCAACTGAAATCCATCAGGTTGAGCAGGAGGTGTCATGGATGGACCCGATCCGTACCTTCCTGGTTCAGGGCACTCTTCTGAATGACCTGGCTGAAGCTAAGCGTATATGCTTGACAGCCTCTAAGTACATCGTCCTCGAGAAACTCTCTACAAGCGATCATTTTTGAAGTGCTTGGGGCCGACCGATGCAGACTATGTGCTCGGGAGATACATGAAGGCATTTGTGACGACCACCTTGGAGGAAGATCCCTGACCTATAAAATTATTCAGCAGGAATATTACTGGCCCACAATTTAAAAGGATGCGTCGGACTTCGTGCGGAAGTGTGATGCGTGTCAAAGGTATTCGGGTGTCCAAAGGAGGCCTGCCAGCCAGCTGACCCCGCTTACGGTGCCGTGGCCATTTGCCCAGTGGGGCATGGACATCCTAGGACCCTTTCTCCAATGTCCGGCCAATGGAAATTTTTCCTTGTGGCCATCAATTACTTTACCAAATGGGTGGAGGCTGAAGCAGTGGCACAAATAATGGAGGCCAAGGTGGAGAACTTCGTCCGAAACTACATCATCTTCCGGTTCGGCATCCCACGGACAATCATTACTGATAATGAAAGACAATTTGATAACTTAAGGTTCCGGGATTTTTGCTAGCAATACCATATTTCCCATTGGCTCACCTCAGTCGGCCACCCTCAGTCCAATGGGGAGGCTGAAGTCACCAATCGGACGATCCTGCATGGGTTGAAGACCCGACTGAACGAAGCCAAAGGACTTTAGGCGAAAGTGCTTCACTCGGTACTATGGGCATATGGGACTACCACTCGGACAGCAACCGGAGAAACTCCGTTCAACTTGACCTATGGGAGTGAGGCGGTCATCCCCGTAGAAATCTCCTTGCAATCCCTGCGGGTTGATCACCTCACTGAGCCGATCAATTCAGAGCAACGAAGGGCTGACCTGGATTTGTTGGAGGAAACCAGGGTCCGGACAAGCATGAAGATGGAGACCTACTGACAGAAGATGGCTAGATATTACAACTTGAGGATTAAGGCACGAACCTTCCAAGTTGGAGACTTGGTCTTGCAGAGGATGGAGATTTCAAGACCGACCGAGCAAGAAAAACTTTTTCCTAATTGGGAAGGTCCTTATCGCGTCAACAGGGTGATCTGGGCTAGGACCTACCGACTCGAGCATTTGGACGAACGACAAGTATCACGCCCATGGAATGCAGACAACCTTCGTAAGTACTATCAATAAAGTCCACAGTTTCTTCCATCAACACTCCGAAAGTCTAACTCCGATCGGCAAAGGCTCTAGGACAGCCAACTCCGAAAGTCCGACTCCAATCGGTAGAGGCTCTAGGACAGCCAACTCCGAAAGTCCAACTCCGATCGGCAGAGGCTCTAGGGTAGCCCACTCAAAAGTTCGACTCTAGTCGACAGAGGCTCTAGGGCAGCCCACTCCGAATGTCCGACTCCAGTCGACAGAGGCTCTAGGGCAACCCACTCCGAAAGTCCCACTCCAGTCAGTAAAGGCTCTAGGGCAACCCACTCTGAAAGTCCGACTCCGATCAGCAGAGGCTCTAGGGCAACCCACTCTGAAAGTTCGACTCTGGTCGGCAGAGGCTCTAATGCAACCCACTCCGAAAGTCTGACTCCGGTCGGCAGAGGCTCTAGGGCAACCCACTCCGAAAGTCTGACCCCTGTCGGTAATCACCGCAAAATGACCCATGCGAAACAGCGTGGAGAACAGGTGGCAAACCTGAGCCAGCCAACTGACTAAGCTTGGGGCAAATTTTTGGGTTCATGAGCCCGGACTAAGCTGTCGCCCCTTCCGGCCAGCGTATCAGCTTCAAACTCCAAGAAGCCGACCAGAAATACTTAGAAAAATTTTGAAAGAAAAGAAAGGTGACCTGCGATACCAAGGAGCCGACCGGAAACACTTAGAAAAACTTTGAAAGAAAAGAAAGGTGACCTGCATGCCAAGGAGCCGACTGGAAATACTTAGAAAAATTTTGAAAGGAAAGCGTTCGCTTCACACCTATATACATCAAAGATAGCCAAGAGGTCTTTTCATTAATATCAAAAACAGGTGTTTACAAAAGGTGGGTCAGACCTTTACAAACCCCTTAGGTCGGACCCACGGAAGATGCATTGGGGGCCCAACTTCGGCCCTGTCCACTACAACCGGAGGGTCAACAGGAACCGTAGCACTTAGGGGCTCGATCGGGACATCCGTCGCCCCTACTTCGGCCCTGGCCTCCTCCATCTCACCTTCGGCCTGGGGCTCTCCCTCCTCCGTAGGTTCTTCCAGCTCCGCGCCCAACAAGTCCAGCTCCGGGAAAAGTAAGGCCACCTTCTTCAAGCAGTCATCGTAGCCTTCTCGGTAGAAGTCCGACACCGCCTCTTCAACCTCCTCATCAAAGTCAGTGGAAGCCTTGTATGCTGTCACTGCATCCCGGACCTGCCTCGCGGCCAGCTCCCTTGCTTCCTCAAGCTGGGCGTCAGCTGTACTACCATTGCCTGCTCAGCCTGGGTCCTCTTGTCGGCCTCGAAGGATCGACCCTCCTCCTCTTGCAGCCGGCGAGTGAGGGAATTCACCCTCGCCTTCCTCTTCTTCAGTCTGGCCTCCCGGTCGGCCAGTTGGCTCTCTGCCTCCTTCAGGGCCTCTTTCAATGATCGGCCTCTACTTGGATGGCCGATAACCTCTCTTCCGTGGACTTTAAGGATGCCCCCATGGCGGCTTGAGTTGCCTCCATGGCTGCCTGAGTTGCCTCCAGCTCCTGCACCCTTCTGGCAGAGGTCTTGGCTGCGTGAAGCACTCGACCGATGCCATCGTCCATCAAGGAGATGTCATGAAGGAGCTGCAAACGCAAGACTAAGTTAGGACTGTAAGAGGGAGGAAAAGATACGAGGAAGCAAGTTGGATGCCTTACCCTCATGAGGTTACGGTAAGACTCCATGGCCACATCACTCAGGTTCCTTTGAATTGACCGCTCCCAGTCGACGTCGGTCATCGCCCCCCTAAGTAGGCTCCGCGCTCTCCGGGGGTGGTCCAGGGCATTCCAGTGCTGGAACTCCTCCTGACAAACTTCTTCGTTAGACTCTTCTTCGATCGCCTCATCTTCGGCCTCTCCTCCTACAACCGCCCCCTTTCCCCTGTCCACCGAGGGTTCCGCCTTATCTAGGCCGACGGGTGCAGGGGCTGACATTGCCACTGTACCATATGGTTTTGACTGCTCCTGCCCCCGCGGGGCGGCCGACCCCTCGGCAAGAATCGAAGCCCTGGGCATCTTCTTGGCTAACACCTCAGTGAGGGGGGTGTCATCCTCATCAGACTCTACCTCCACAACGGGTGCAGGCTGTTTCTCCTCCCGTCTCTTCTTCTGTCTTTCGGCAGCTGGTATTGGGGCCGACCCTGGAGTAGGCCTCTTCCGCACTGCCGCTGAATGACCTTGGCCTTGTCAATTCTCTTCATCCCCCTTCCAGTGATAAAGAGATTAAAGATTAGCCAAAGAAAGAGAAGCAGCAGGGTCAAAAGGGCAAGCCGTAAAGAAAGAGTTCGGCCCTTGCCTAAAAATCTTTGGGAGCTGATCCTTGCCCAGTGAAGGCGGTCTTCTCCCAGCAGCTCAAATGCCACGGTCGGGCTAGCTCCACTGATCTCATTAAACTTAGCCTGGTCGGCCATCAGGATTGACCTCCCCTCACGGAGCCTTACCCACGGTTCCCTCCACAAGGGCTCGAACCTCCAGGGTTGGAGACTGCTCACAAGGAAGAACCGGGCCTTCCACCCATGGACGGTCGACGGGAGACACTTTAAGATTTTTTGGTCGAGACGGGGACTGAACATCCACCATTCCCGGCTCCTAAAGTCTTTCTTTAAAAGAAAGAAGTTGTCGAAAAGAGATAACCTCGGTTCGAGTCCGACCCTATGACACAACACGACGAAACAGCATATGACCCGGATGCTGTTCGGGGTTAGCTGTACCGGGGTTATCCTATAGAACTTGAAGACCTCTACAAAGAAGGGATGCAAAGGGAACCTCAAACCGGCTTTGAGGTGCGATTCGTACATTAGGAGAGTTCCCGGTCCCAATGGACTGTTCGCTCTCCCCTTTTGGCCTGGCAACGCGAGGTGCAGAGTAGTGGGAATCCTGTACACTGCTCTAAGGTTCTCGACCTGTTCTCGGGTCATGGTCGATGGAATCTCACTCAGCCCTCGCTGCCTAGGTCTATGGACTGGACCCCTACTAGTGGTCACCATTAAGACTAAAGAAGAAGGAAGACTAAGGGGCTAACCTGAAGCTGAACTCCTAAGAGCCGAGTTTCATGGAAGAAGAAGGAGGAGCTCTCTCTCCTGCGGGGCACAAACACGACTGGAAAACCCTCTCAAAGCGCCTCGCCCCTCCTTTTATAGGTCTCTGGAAGGGCACCGCCTTTCACTTCGTGGGCGTCCCAACCGCCTCATCGGAAGATGCGACCGTCCACATATGGGGACCGAAGCGACGGGCCGATCCCAGTGGCAGACGGCGATCCGTGTAAGTGCCAAATCAACGGTACGAGAATCGCCTAAAAAATGGAATCGGCCACCCAGATGCTGCCATGTGGTGCGGCGCGTCCCTTCGTTCTTTCCAGTACACTTGCCAGCCTGACCCTTCATCATGACACCCTTTCAGCATCAACTGCGACCCCTGCACCCCAAATACGAGGCTGACATCTGTCCAGGAGGCCGATCGTGGGAGATTTGAAGCGATCCATCGTGATGATCCCGGATCAAGCCTAAACGGACACGATCTGTACCAAAAATGATGCTCCTGCACTTCGAGGTCACGTGCCTCCTCAAAGCCTAGCAACGGGGGGGCAACTGTTATACCCGACCGGCTGACCCGGGTTGAGGCTCCCACTGATCGGCTCTCGTGGAGGTCCCGACTGGTTCCCTACCGGAGGTTCAATGAGCCGACTGGTTTGAAGGCCGACCGACCTGAAGATCAGCTGACCCATTAAAGGCCGACCCACCAAAGGCCGACCTACTGAGAGGCAGGCCAACCAGAAGACCGGCTGATCCACTTCTGTTGAGCTTGATGGACTTATTCCCACACAGGGAACCGTTCGAAGGTTCTGGAAGGTTCCCTCTAGCTGGTACCAGAATTCTGTTGCAACGGACTCCACGACGTGGCCACGACTTTATGCCACCTCGCCATCACTCTAATCCTCCCAGGGAAAAATCAGAAACTTTTATTCTGCCCTCTAACAGATTTTGGCAGTATCCCATGCCCATAAAAGGTGTTTGGGGGACCTCCGTCGAGGTAAGTGGTTCTTCTCCCTCTCCACGCTACACTTCTCATTTTTTCTCTCGACTCTATTACTCCAGACCCCCTGCTAACTTAAGATCGGAGTGTTCCCCGCTGGAGCATCTCCGGCGCCCAGGAGACTTTGTGCAGGTTAACTGGCGAAGTTCTCCAGTGTAGTGAGCTGAGCCCGATCCAAGTGGAAGCGCGGCAACAAATATAATTACAGATATAGATATTAATTGGATATAAAAATTTATATCCATGTTTGTTTTAAGTGAATATGGAATAAATCATATATTAAAAATATGGATAGAAATATAGATAGAAATCGGATACTTAAATTATATGACTATAAAATCAAAGATAACTAAGTAAAGGATAAATTAAGTTAATAGCATGTTAATATGCTTATATATATTTTTAAAATATTATGAATATTATATAAAATTAAATAAGATTACAAGCAAAATCTTGGATAGTTGTCAATCCATATCCATTAATTATTTTTGTGTGGATATGGATACAGATATTATTGGGATACGACACGTTTGGTCTATTTATATTAATCTGGTGGAGGTTGAATCTAATTAATGCCCAAGAGGTATAAGACCGATCAATGCCCAAGAGATGTACAGCCGATCAATGCCCAAGAGGCATAAGGTCGATCGACGTCCAAGATGCGCAAAGCCGATCAATGTCCAAGAGGTATAAGACTAATCAATGTCCAAGAGGCATACAGTCGATCAATATCCAAGAGGCGTACAGCCGATCAATGCCCAAGAGGCGTACAGCCGATCAATGCCCAAGAGACATAAGGCTGATCGATGCCCAAGAGGCGCAAAGCCGATCAACACTCGGGAGAAGCAAGGCTGATCAATGTTCAAGTGATGCGAGATTATTCAGCATCTGAAAAATAGCTGATCAACTATGGATAATGCTTGCTTCATGTGCTGATGCCTTAACAAACTAACCAATTACAGCTGGGTTGGCTGGAATTGGTTAAGTTTAAGGTCTATAAATACCAGTGAGCACGACAGAGAGGGGGATTCTTTTTCCAAAATACCTTTCACTTGATTTTTCTTCAGACCTCATTTGTCTAGCCCAGACTCCATTGATGAACCTGAGATCGAAAGCATTGCAATACACAGAGCTTCCAAGAACCAGTTCAACTCGACCTTCTTTGATTTGATTCGGGCTTAGGCTTCATTGTAATTTGTCTGGACACAACAGATTGGCATGCTAGGTAGGGGAACTTGGTGAAATAGTTTCAAGAATCTGGAAGAAAATACGATGAAAGGTAGGAAACAGAATCTTCCCATTGAAGACATTCCTCATCCCCCAAGAGAGAATGATCTAGTTCTTGGCGAAAGGATGGAAGTTCTCCCTACTAGAAACATGGATCAAGAAAGATTAAATACTCTGTTGGACAAGGTAGAAGTACTCACTACGACAGTGCAAAACCTCCAAGAAATCGCTGCGAATGGACCATCACAACCTGTTGCATCAAGAAGTAGCCGGCGACCTTCTCTTCAGGTAAGTAGGCATCTTAGTCCAAGAAGACATTCCTCTTATCAACATTCTTCAGGTCAACAGTCTCCTTCAAAGCAACATCACCGATGTCATCACCACACCAAGAAACGAAACAAGGGGAAACGTCCACGATCTCATTCGACATCCACTGGGGAATCAACTCCCGACAGTGCTCAAGTTCTAAATCCTGCGAGGGCAAATGATTTTGATAAGAAATTCAGAAAACTGGAACTGTAGATCACCAGAATCGGCGAACAGAGGAAAGTAGAGGACATAACACCAAACTACAACATCTTGTCCCCTTTTTCCACAAAGATTATGGAGGAGAGAATTCCTCATCACTTCAAAATTCTATAAATTGAGATGTATGATGGATCGTCTAACCCCTTGGATCATCTGGGTAGCTTTAAAGCCCACATATTGATCCAGGGAGCATCAAATACACTCCACTGTCTTGCTTTCCTAGTAACCTTAAAGAAATCTGCGAGAATATGGTATTCAAGTCTCCAACTGGATACCATTCATTCTTTCAATCAGTTGAAAAAGTTGTTCGTCTCTCACTTCAGAACGAGCAGGAAAATGCCCAAAAACTCTGATAGCTTATTCTTCATTCAACAATCAAAAGGGGAGTCTTTGAGAGACTACATAACAAGGTTCAATTCTGCCATGTTGGAGATTCCAGACCTCAATGAATATGTGGCAATGTTAGCTATGAAGAAGGGATTGTGAGCCTCCAGGTTTACATTCTCCTTAGATAAAAAGTTTCCGACCAGTTATTCCGAATTACTGGCCCGTGCCCAAAAGTATGCTTAGACCGAAGAATAAGCCTTGAGCCGGTGATAGGTAGAAAGAAAATCGGTGCCAAGTAAAAGAAATACCAAAGAAGATGAATTCTGATCTCCTGGAGTCCGATCAATTCAATGGCAAGGTCAGAGGCCGAGGAACTTGGTCAGCAGGAACTACGTCAGTCGATTTGACGCCAATACCCTCTTAACTCTCTCGAGAGAGAAAATTCTGATGAAAATTGAGAAAGAAAATTTTCTTCAAAGGCCAAGGCCAATGAGAGCCCCACCTGCTGTGCGTAACAAAGCCAAATACTGTCGGTTTCATCATGATCATGGACATACTATGAAAGAGTGTATCCAACTGAAAGATGAGATCGAAGATCTGATCAAATGAGGTTATCTGGGCAGATATGTCCGAAACCAAAATCAAAACCAACCAATTGAGGCAGCAACGCCAAGGCCAGTGGCCCCAAAAATGATCACTGATGGGACGGAGCTTCCAAATCAACAACCGACCGATGGATCGGTCGGAATGATTTACCAAGCATGTTATGAAGATGATCGGAGCACCAAGAGGTTTCGAAGGAGTGTTATCTTTTCTGATGATGACTTACAAGGCATTCAGATGCCACATAATGATCCTGTAGTGATTTCCGCAATAATTATGAACTATGATGTACATAGAATTCTGGTTGATAATGGAAGTTCTATCGAAGTCTTGCTTTATAATGCTTTTGTCAAAATGAATTTACTAATTATAAGCTACGAAGAATTCACATGCCACTAACAGGATTTGACAGAAATTCTATAGGAGTGAGGAAGAAATTACACTTCCCGTAACCCTCGGAACAATGTTGAAGCAAAGGACTTTTTCTCTTACTTTTATGGTTGTTCGGATTCCTTCTACGTATAATGCAATCTTGGGAAGGCCAGCTCTGAATATGTTTCAAGCCATCGTGTCAACATATCATTTATTGATGAAGTTTCCAACCCAAAATGGGATTGGAGAAGTGAGGGGAAATCAACAGATTGGTTCGTCAATGTTTGACAATCTAAAATCAACAATCAATCAACAACTCCACTTCCGAGCAAATAGATCCACGTGATCCAACCGAACAGGATAAACTTGCTCCAAATTGGGAAGGCCCTTATCGCATCACTGAAGTTGTGCGACTTGGGACCTATCGACTTGAAAGTCTGGATGGTTATCCAATGGCTAGACCGTGGAATGTAGAGAATCTTCGTAAATACTATCAGCAAAGAGATTTTTTCTCTTTTGTTCCTTTCATATAAAGGAAAAGTATAAAGTCAAAATATTTTTTTTTAAAAAAAAAGAAGAGAAAAGAAAGGTTGGCCTGATAAGCTGACCATAATTCGACAAATCGAGTTGGCCTGATCCACTAACTCATCGGTATTCTATGATCAGGATAACTGATCAATCAAAAGGTTGGCCTGATAAGCTGACCACAATCCGACAAATCAAGTTGGTCTGATCCACTAACTCATCGGTATTCTATGATCAGGATAACTGATCAATCAAAAGGTTGGCCTGATAAGCTGACCATAATCCGATAAATCGAGTTGGTCAATCCACTAACTCATCGGTATTCTATGATCAGGATAACTGATCAATCAAAAGGTTGCCCTGATAAGCTGACCATAATTCGACAAATCGAGTTGGTCTGATCCACTAACTCATCGGTATTCTATGATCAGAATAACTGATCAATCAAAAGGTTAGCCTGATAAGCTGACCATAATCCGATAGATTGAGTTGGACTGACCCACTAACTCATCGATATGCTAACATTGAAATAATCGATTGATTGAAAAGTTGACCCGATAAGTCAACCATGATACAAGTAATGAAAGTTGATGTGATTTACCACTCTGTCAATGATATTATCTCAAGATATCCAAGATATTGAAAGAATGGTCTAGTATATTGAACTGATCATTATAGTTAGTTTGATATGCTAATTGTGTAACATTAGATGGAGAAACAAGGATTTCATTGATGTTCTGTCAAAAAAAAAAAAAAAAAAACAACAACGGACATTGGTGAAGTTCATGACTACAAGCTAGTCAAGTTTTTCTTGATCAACTTGATTACAGACAGTTTTTTCTTGCATGGATGTCGCTTTATTTGTTTCTTCTTCTTCCACAACACCCTCTATGGAGATAGAGAAAATAACAAGGTTGGGATATAACTTCTTGACCATGTTGATGCAATCGTCAAAACTGAATTTATAGCCTTCTACTCCTGCTTCGTCTATTTCATCATTAAAGATTTCAGAATTTTTGAACTCTTCAACTACAAGAAGGCTCTGTTGAATTGCAGAGGTAGTTTCTTGTTTGCTTTTTTCCAATTCTTGCTCAAGAGAAGCTATTCTTTCTTCCATTTTGGATTTTTGGCCCAGTACTTTCTTATATGCTGAGTCTTTTCTTCTATGGCTGTATCAGCCTATCGAAGTATTTTCCTTTTTTTTTCTGCATCGACCAAAAGATCCATAGCGTGTTTTTCTATTATTCTTAAGTGATTCTACAATGACAAGATCGTTGCAGTCAACCGGACAACTCTTGACTCTAAGGCTATCCGATTAGCATCAGCTTTGTCTTTTTCTTCCTTGGCTAAAGTAAACTGCTTTTGAAGATCTGCTTGAAGGTTAGTTGTTTGGCACCAGCTTTCTTCAATCATGGAAATGTCATTATAAACTGAACAAAAGATTCAGGATGACATTAGCACAAGAATAAGTTGTTTTGAAAGAAAAGAGACGGTACCTACATTCATTATTTCTGGATAAATGGAGGATAGAATCTCTTTTACTCCATGTTTGATTATTGTCTCTCAATCTTTCCGAAGAATGGTGGATTGTAGTATGATTTTTGCCAGCTTTGGATTGTTAACGCTCATATCAATGACGAGCACTTGAACGTCTTTATCTTCATTTGGATTGAATGACTCTTCCATAGGAGCTTTACCTTTTTATGTTGAAGTATGTTTAATGGATGGGTCACATTCTGGTTCTTTTGAAAGAGGAATGGATGGCTCTTGTTCCTCTTCCTCGGATGAGGATGCAATATATTCAGGAGATCCTGGCTTATTGGGGGTGCTTCTTGACAAGCGGCTTCTTCTTACATACGATCTTTCTTCTCTAAATCATACAGGTCTGGCTTTTCTCTTGAATGTTTGATGAAGTTTCTTGCCATCGGGTTCCATCTCTCAGGTATGATGAAGATTTCTTTTTGGAAGTATTTCTCGCAACAAAGAGTTTCAGAGGAGACAAAATTCAAAATACTTGAGTTAAACTTGGTTTGAGAATCGGGCTTGAGGTTTCTTTATATAAAGAACCTCAATGGTCATGATTCAGGATTCAAATTCCAAGATATCTTGTGATCTTGACATGTTTGAGACCCTGATTTGGTGGGAATCCGTATGCCATTTTTGGATTTTCAGAAAGTCAGTTATAGAATATATATATATATATATATATATATATGGTATTTGATTTGAATTTGAATTCAAATCATATACGGATTCTGAAATACTGACAAATGCAGTTATATGACCTGCCGAAAATTGCTCTTCTAATAGGAAGATGACATTTGGTAAAGTTGATATGATGATTTATTAAACTTTATCTGGAAAAATCTCTTATGAAATATTCTTCTTCTTAAAATATAAGAAGAAAGAAGATGTTTGGTAGATCTGATTGAAATATTATACTATCTATGATTAATTTAAGGGTTTGACTGATTTAAAGATTAATTCTCCTATATGTTCAGTAAGTGCTAACTTCTTCCTTAGGAGAAGTTGAAGATTGTCTTCCGATCAACTTATCTTGTTAAAGATTTTTGTTTATTGAACTTGTTCGAAATTGATTTGATTGAGTTTTTTCGAATAATGATCGGTCCAATAATATTAGATAATCACTCATTTTATTCGATAACCTCATAATTAAATTGATCTTTCTGGAAAATTTCTTTGTATGATCCGATGATTTCGTACTTGGAAATTTTTTTCGTTTATAAAGATTTGAACTCTTTGATTTTTTTTAATCCATCGTATCTGTTTTCATAAAAAAAAAGGGAGGAAAAGGTAGTTGCCTTATTCAAAATCTATTAGATATTGTTAAAAGAAAAGATTTTTCATTCCATGTTAAAAACAAACGAGTTCCTACATCGTTCATACGAATTGATCGTTTATATTTCTTTCAATTACAGTTTCTTCTATTTCAACTTGGCTTACAGTAGGAACTATTACTGTTTCTTCTTGAATTTGAGAGCCTAGTGCTGGTTCTTCAATTTGATCGCCGACTAGTTCTTCAGTTTGGTCTTCGACTGGTTCTCCGACCTGATTTTCTTCATCAGAATCCTCTTCATCAGAATCTTCCTCTATTTTTGAAGTATCTAAATCAGGATAAAATTTCTTTACTTTCTTTAGATAGACGACGCGACCAAGGTCGTAGCTCTCGACTCCCGCTTTGTGAAGTTTGTCCGCAAAAGCTTTTGATTGAACATACTTTTTTACAGCTTCATTAACGGCCTCTTCAATAGCTTGTTCAGCTTTCTTTGTTGCCATTAAAGCTTTTTCTTCAGCCGCTAAAACTTTCTTTTCGGCCATTAAGATTTTTCCTTCGGCTTTTTCCAAATTAACGGACATCTAACGGACATCGATCGAAGTTTCTTTTTCTTCTTTTTCAATTTTAATTCCATGATGCTCATTTTTTATCGTATCTCATTCAGCCCTGCTTCTAGAGCTGATGTTTTGGTTGCTGTCTCTTCTAACTTCCTTTTCATGGTATTTTTTAGTTCTTCATCAACTTCTTTTTTCACCTTTGCGACGTTTACCTCATTGCATTTAGTTTGACGAAAGTGATCAAAGTTTTTCAAACTTTCATCCATTATGTTGATCCCATGGATAAGGTGTATATTTGCATGTCAAATTGATCATATGTAAAAAAGAAAGAAAGATGATTGACTCTTTAATTGTTTAAAGTGCAATTTAAAATCCATACCTTCAATAGTGTTGCATGAAGCAATAGAATTGTATCATCAATCTGCTGGGACTTGGTAATTTCCTAGTCTTTTGGAATAATGATAGATCTCAAGAGGCGACGAGCCAGCATTGGATCATTTAGACCCAAGTCGTTGGCATATACATGAAAATCGGTTGTGACATCTGCAGCCGGTACTCTTTCTTCTTCCTCCCCCTCATCAGAGCTTTTCCCTTATCAGTTTGATCAGTAGGAAATGATGATGGACCAGCTTCTGAAGTTTCAATTGACAATCTCTCTTGTATCGGAGGTTGAAGAGATGCTGATAATGGCATTTCATCGTCTTTCGATACACTTACTATTAGTATCGAAGTAGGATCCGTTGAGATTGCTGAAGCTGTTGAGGCAGTCGGTTTTACCTTCTTTGGTTTCTTAATTCTTATTTCTTCTTGGTCGGATGGGGTAGCTTTTGCTCTTCTTTTCTTTGACAATTTTCGAAGTTTCTGAACGTCCACCATGACTGGTGAATCTGCAATAATTAAAAGGTCAAATGTTGGGGCTGATTGCCAGTAAAGAAATGAAGAGGTAACATCAGCAATAAAAATACCTAAAGAGGGAAATCAGCCGAAAAAAGTCCTTTCATTGAGAAGTCTTTCATCGAGGGAATCTCCATCCCTGTGAGCTTTCCATAATCTTCTTGGTCGGCTGTCAGGATTTTCTTACCATCATTGGGAGTTAATCGGGATTCCCTATGGCTGATGATGAAATTCCAAGGAATTTTAGAAATGATATAGAAGAAGCCAGGCTTCCAGTCATGAATGGCCGAAGGAAGTCCAAGGATAAACTTTCGACCATGGCATGGATTAATTACCCACCATCCATGGCCATGGAAATCTCGCTTCAATACGAACGAAGTAGTAAAAAGGAAAGTTTTGGGGGTTATATCTGCATCCTTGCAGAGGATCAAGAAAGCATAAATTATTCGGATGCTATTGGGTGTTAGTTGGGCTGGTAATACATGATATAGCCTAAAGATCGTAAGAAAGAAGGGATGAATTGGAAACCTAAGACCAGCTTATAAGTATTCTTCATAAATTATCAAGTTATCGGGAGGAGGTTGATCTCTTGGGTCTTCAGAGTTTGGAAGAACTATAGCATAATCATCATAAATGTTATAATACTTCTTCAATGCTAAAATTCGATGTTCTGTTAAAGAGGACCTAACGTCACTATCTTTACTGATTCAGCTAGTGTTTTCTTCTTCTTCTGAGAAGTGGATTCTTTGGGATTATCAGTATGACTAACTTTTAAGATTCTAGCCATAAAGAAAGGAAGGAACAAAAAAAGATTAACTTAAAAAGAAGGTAAAGAAGAAAGGAAGCCGACCTAAGAGATTTCTTTTGCTCCTAAGGTGAAGAAACTGAAATGATGAAAAACCTATTTTCCTGGAGAAGGTGATGTTTATATACTGTTCTTCGATGGTTTAAATTTCTTCTCGAATAACGAGATTAATTAGATCATGCCACCTGTCCATAACATCCGACGAAAAGATATAGTTTTTCGAAAAGTCGAGATGACTATTCATAATCCGACAGCAATGTGCTGCTAATGGGATATTTACATTTATTCTATGATGAAGATCTTTCGGTCTTTTGTGAATTTTCAAAAATTGCAATAATGATGGCAGGATATGACTGTTAGTTTTTATAACCGCTTCCCCTATCAAAGATTGACACGTCATCGAAGCGTGCTGCCCAAGAATAAAAGTTTCTGACAGTTTCTGACTTATAATTAATGAATTCAGAAACTAGGGAGACTAGTATTGGGATACGACACGTTTGGTCTATTTATATTGATCTGGTGGGAGTTGAATCTGATGAATGCCCAAGAGGCATAAGGCCAATCAATGCCCAAGAGGCGTACAGCCGATCAATGCCCAAGAGGCATAAGACCGATCGACGCCCAAGAGGTGCAAAGCCAATCAATGCCCAAGAGGCATAAGGCTAATCAACGTCCAAGAGGCGTACAGCTGATCAACGCCCAAGAAGTGTACAACCGATCAATGTCCAAGAGGCATACAGCCGATCAACGTCCAAGAGGCGTACAACTGATCAATGCCCAAGAGGCATAAGGCTGATCAACGCCCAAGAGACATATAGCTGATCAACACCCAAGAGGTGTACAGCCGATCAATGTCCAAGAGGCATAAGGCTAATCGATGCCCAAGAGGCACAAAGCTGTAATTTGTGATTCTAGAATCATAAACCAAGTCATTGATGATAGGTATTACGGGTAGAAGGGATTAGAAATATTTTAATTTATATTTTTTGCATGGTTATAACTTTTGAACTAGGGTGTCGTAATTTTTGAACTAGGGTATCATAATACGCAAATTCATCATAATTCTGTTATCCCTATTTTACATTTGGCCACTTAAAGTAGTACTAAAATTTACATTTGAAAATAAGCAGATTCAATAACATTTCTAATACATTCTATTTTAAATTTCTTCGGATAATCTAAATATACACAAGACTGTACATACACAAGAATGTATGATAATTCAGTATTTTATATCCTCTCCTGTGTTAGTTGACTACATATATAAGTATAAAATTTATCTAAAAAAAGATTAGAAGATGGTATAGTGAGTTCAATTACTTGTTCTGGTACTTCCACTATAATATGGGAAGTCTGCCTCTTACTAGTACTACCTCTTCTTTCATTTTATACAGGAGTGTTAATTGAAGCCTTATCCATATTTTTTCTTGATCTATTTGATTTCTTCTCGACTCCACTCTTAATTCTATTCTCTCTTGGATGACCTTTCGTAGTAAGTTGGTCAAGATCTTGGATTAGAAGTTCTGTGCTTTGCTTAGCTGTACAGTTAGCATCCACAGCTCTTCTAAATAATGGTGTAAGATCTTCCATCACTAAATTGAATACATCTTCGGACATGGAGGCTATCTCTGCAAGCTTCATCATTCGATGACTCATCAAAGCATATCTACGATCAAGAAAATAAATATTTGTATTAGAATTTCATGATATATGATAGGTTTATGAAAAATATAAAATAAGAGATTTGATTTTAAATAATTTCTTGAATGCGTACCGAGATTTTTGTATGCTTTTATCATAAAATTGAGTGTTGCATTCGAGATTGTCGAATTGGTATTTTACGTCCTTGCACCATCTATTCAAGAAGTACTTATCTGGGATAGGAAATGCATCGCTTTGATGAAAAACCAATAAGGCATGCCTATATAAGTAACCCTTATATTGAAAGGATCTACACTGTCATATGAATTCTCGTAATTTTTTATAATCTCTTTCTTGATTCCATCAACTTCAATTCTTTCAAATGATTTAACAGAATATACATCACGGTTGTCAACTTTTTTAACTAATTTGGCATTTGATGTTGCTATTTCAAGGACCTCATTCTGAAATTTTTTGAATATATGCCTTGTATATTTTCCTACTGCTTGCCTCTCAAAAGGAGGGGATGTCTTTAGGAAATCATTTGTTTGCAATGTTTTATTGTCTTCCTCATTTTCTACTTCATATCTTTTTTCCAAGGCATCTTCATACTTATCGATGAATTATTTAAGCATAGTCTTGGAGTTTATAAACCCATCAAAGAAGTGATTGATGCTCTCGCTCTTTGTGAAGTTGACATCCCTATTCATAAATATTAAAAAAATAGAAGCATTAAAGATAAAAAGCTTGTTAAAAATTTTTAAAAAATGAACATTAATCAATCATAATGATTAACAAACCTGCGAAGAATGCATCTTTAAGGTAAACTGGAATCCATTTATCTTGATATTTATATATATCATTTAACTAATATATAGCCTTGCATTCTATATATTTCTTCATTAAATATGCCCACCTTTCCTCGAAAGGCACTATGGTAACTGAATCATATATCACCTCTTCAAACTCTATCATAAATTTAAGATTTGCAGTACAAATATGGCGAATCTTTTCAGGAATCTTCTTCAATATATGCCAAAGATAAAATCTATGTCATGCATTGAAAAAAACATCCCTAACAGCAATCTCGATTGCCTTATCTTGGTCAGTTATGATGGCATTAGGTGGCTAACTGCCATTTGCATCCAGCCATGATTAGAATATCCTTTTAAATATCTCAGTCATCTTATCTGATAACAATGCACAACCAAGCAATGTGGACTATCCATGATGATTGACTCCGACAAATGGACAAAAAGGTATTTGATATATATTTGTCAAAAAGATTGAGTCAAAGGTCAGTACATCATTAAAGTAAGTACTTGCCAATCTTGATCTAGGATGGATCTAGAAGACAGTCCTGAGCTATCCATTATCATTCAGGTCCAAAGTATAAAAAAAAATTAGATTTTTTACTTGCATTTGTATGAAATGGATTACCATGACTGTACATCTTGATACGGGACGACTCTAAAATTGCTAAACATGCAGAAAAAATAGTAAACTATTTTTTTTATATTTTTTTATAATTTTGATTTACAGGCTACATTCCCAAAATTAAGTAAGAACTAGCAGGAGAATAGCAATGCAAAGAATCATCATAATCGCAGGCATGCTCATGCAAAATAATAAAAGTCAGGATCAGAGAATTAAGAAATTTCTAGCTTAGGATAGCTAATCTTCAACAAAACAGAAATCAGGAGTTAGGAAGGATATTACCAGACAGGGATTGAAGAATCTGTAATTGAAGAGATCACTCACACTCTGACTGGAGCCTGGATGATGAAGCATCAGTTCCCTTGAAGTAGATGGCTGTTTGGGGCGATCCTGGAGGCAAAGGAAGCCTCCTCTGGGGAGGAGAAACACCTCGGGGATCCTGCAAGCGTCATAGGATGGTTAGAAAGCAACAACAAAATAATAGAAGGGAGATTAGGGTTAGAAGAAGATGGAATCAGTGTTTGGATGTGAGTGGCTTGAAGAAGGATGATGCTCCTTGCTTGGGCGGCCTAGGGCACTCCTCCTTTGGGCGTGTGAAGGCTTGGAAGGCAGCAAAGCTTGGGTGAAGAAGAAAGCTTGTAGCAGGGTTCGGCCAGGCAAAGAACAAACACTCAAACAACTCAAGAACACCAACACAAGAACAATACTCAAGACAAAATTTCAGCAAAGTTTAATTCATATGATAAAAAGATTCTTACAAGAGAAAGAGGGGTGGGGTATTTATAGAGCTCCCATGCCCTCTCCTAACTAGGGTTACACTTAGGTTAGGAATAACTCTCCTTAAGGTATTAGGAAAAGTAATCCTTAATAGGTTAGGAAAAAAAGCCTTAAGAGGTTAGGACTTTGACTAGTCTTCTTCTTCCTTCATGCTTTGACCTAGTCTTCAACCAAGCTTGGACTTGGTCTACCTTCAAGGATGCCAAGGGCTTGGTGTGTTGGGCTTCAAGGGCAACAAGTGGGTCGACCAAAAGGTGAAGGGCGCATGGTCTTGGGCCTCCTGGAAGCTGGGGTGCCCTAGGCTTGAATATTCTTGGAATCTTGGTTCTTATGGACCTGGGGATTGAATCTTCTTTGGGGCTAGGGTGCCGGTACTTCCTTGGAATCATGGGCACCCTAGTATTGAAATATTCTCTGGCATATGGAGGGAATCTGATATCTAAAAAGCATCTAGAGGGCATCTAGGCATCTTGCAGGAATCTTGGACCCTGAGATGGCATACAAGGTCCAATTGGCTGATATGAAGACCTCTGGCTCCTGGTGAGGCCTGGTGAAACTCCAAAATAATGTATCCTCTTCTCTTGCACCAAAATTAACTCTCACTGGATTCATGGCTGAAACACGGGACTCAATAAACTAGACTAGGTTGAGACAAATCAACAAGCCTTAACTTATTACAGGACTCAATCTTAATTGATTACAAATTTATGATACATGACTAAGGTTCTAAAAAAAATTCTAATCAGTAAACCATATAGGATCCAATGATCTGTGTCTGATCCTGGTGTCCCCACCAATTCTTCCAGGACGGGAGGAGCTTGACCCCGTCGAGTAAGGGTCAATTTGGCTCAAGGAGGGTCTGGGTTGAGGCGCTGTAGATTCGCATCAGCATTTCACAAGTCCTCAAATTCTGGCCGACCTTGCCACCGGACCATTTATCGTTGACAGTCTCCATCCCGAATGCTGATGGCTTGATCGTTCAGGGTTCTCTCAATCTTTTCCTCACCAAAAGGCCAAATTATATGTGGTCGCTCTGGGATGGGTTCACTCACAAAGAAAGGGAGTGGCTCAAGGGGCTCGCTGGGTATCATTGCTGGCTCCCTAGACTCTACAAGATCTGAGATGATGAAGGTGGAGCTAATACCTAAATCAGGTGATATCTCAAGTACATAGGCATTGGGTCCATTACTCTTCATTATTTTGGATGGGCCAGCTTCGCGAGCATGAAATTCCTTTACAATCACAAAATCCTTTATAGAAAATTCTTTCTCTCTTTTGGAAATTAGCCAAGTTGTTATTTAGTTCATTATTTAGGTTATGCTTTTAACTAATTTTATGATGCATATGCCGTGCATAGGCTAGTGTAGGTGCAGACAGATAAATCGAATTCGTGAATTCAAAATCAGAGGTTATTTCATTACCTACACCTTTTTTTTTTTTGTTGTTCTTTAGGGATTTGATCTTGTGCTTTCTCTATGAACAACTCTTGTAAATTCTTAGTTTCACCTATAATATTTGATCCTGGCTCAATTACTTCTTCAATTATTATAGTGGGTTCAGGATCAATTCTCATTAATTCCTCGGTGGATTCAAAAGGGTATTCGTCTAATTCTTTAGCCATAATTAGATTAACTCCTAGTTTTTCTCTAAGGCTACTAGAATTTCTCTTGATTGAATTTATGGGCTGGGTGGAGTAAATCACAAATTTCTTTCCATGATGATGAAAGGTACAGATGTTGGTTCGACCAAATAGGGTAGCATCATGATCATAAAGTCATGGTCGACCTAGAATAACATTGCTAACCTTCATGGGAAGACATCGCACCGACATTGCTAACCTTCATGAGAAAGACATCACACCAAATCTCTTCTTCATATGATTGCAATTTAATTAAGATTTGGCACCTAGACTTGATTGGCATAAAGGTGGAATCTACCCACGATACTTTATAGGGGCTGGGGTGTGGAACTAGAATCAAGCCTGGGGATTTAGCTATTTCAGTAGCAATGGTATTGACACAACTCCCACTGTCTATTATAATCTTACATACTTTATTCCCAAGTTTTACAAAAGTCTGTATGATGCTAATCTTACATACTTTATTCCCAAGTTTTACAAAAGTCTGTATGATGCTAGTCCTATGCCAATCTTTCTCAATTTGGGTTTGGGTCAAAATACATCTAACTATCCCTATTTGATCAAATTCCTCCTCATCTCCTTCGTATTCTTCTACCCAGTCTGGTTCACCTCATAAATTTCTTCTTCTACATCCTCATTATTGGATTCAAGCTCTTGTTCATCTAGCTCCCTTATGTGTAATGATCTAATGGGACACTGGCTAGCATAGTGGCCTACCTTATTACACTGAAACAAGCATTAGGGCTTGGACTTGGGACTTTCTGAAATGTGTATGATCATGCAAATTTGGAATTCTACAAATAAATATATATATATATATATATATATATATATATATATATATATATATATATATATATATATATTTATTTATATTTGTTTACATCTTCCAAATACTTGCTTCGATGCTGACTTTAATGCCGATAAATTTGGTCTCCTGTTCTGAATTATGGATTGCATTTAGGATGCACACCAGGGCAATGGTGAAAACATAACATTAATTTAGGTCATTACATTTGGTCAACTTAAAACATGTAATGCAGAGTGAAAAGAAAAGGAATTGTTACATAATTTTAAAGATTATATTTAAATGATTTTGCGGTAAATTATCTACCCGAGGGTCCCACCAAAATGCTACTACGGCTCTGTGGCTCCCAAATCCAAAAGAAAATGGTCACGGAGCTGCATGCAACCGTAGCCGCCAGGGACAGCAATTCCTCATTGTCAGATTGTCCCAGGAGATTCTAAGTTACCAGTCCATAGGGCATCACAATCAGCAAAACTATGATCCGTGTTAACAGCTTCCAAAATCTCCCAACAAGCAGAGGAGAGCACTTAATAAAATATTTAAGAGGAAAGTTTGCAGCTCCTCCCCAGCCATCTTCAGCAAAATACATTTCCATAGACTCTTTTTGAATCATCCACGCACGCATGAATACCTAGAGAACAAAGATATTGTTAAGGATTAAAAAATTGGCAATGTAAACGCATTCCACTCAAGTTTTACCGAAACCACATAAATACTACATGACAAAGTACTGGCAAAAAAAATGTAGGATAGATCTCCTAACAATAGTTATCTGTTGTACCAGACATTGGAAAATGCAGTTTTTTTTGCTACAAGACAGGAACTGTAGTTAACTACAAAGAAATCATCATGCTCCGAAGTGGTGACCAAGCATTACAGAATCTGTAATAAATAAATAATGTATATGTGCTAAATCATTGAAGTCATTGTACTCATTCCCAAGCTCGGTAATAATCTCACATCAACTCGAAAGAAAGGTGCCTCATGGATTTATTAGATTGGGCTGATCCACCAACCAAAAACATTTGGGCTAAATCTATAACAAGTCGTATTAAAGTTGTGCTTGTGCATTATGACCCTTATTAGCCATATGGACCGACCCCTCACTATGGGATACCTAGATCAAGGAGATCCCCAAGCCATGGATCCCTCGGCCCCCTCCCTGAATAGGAGCCAACCCTCACGAGAGCAACATGAGGTTGGATGAAACAAATTGTGATGATCCCACATCGACCAACAAAAAGAGTGCCACATACGTTTATTAGCTTAGGCCAGTCCTCTGACCAGGCCACACAGCAGCAAATGGTAACAGTTGAAGCACCTGTGCATATATGTCCATGTTCATTCCCTAGCAATAGAGGTAAGAAGCTAGGCAGTGCTATCCATGAAACAGATTATCAAGCTCCAGCATCTTAGCAGTCACACACACACACACACACACACACACAGCGAGAGGTGCCTTGAAGATCAGAATTAACAAAGTTCTCCAGGCTCTTCACAAACTTCGCCAACTGCAGAACAATCAGACAACATTGTAATGCAGTTGCACATAAAAAGGTTCAAACAATTGATAGACTAGTGTTTCTTACCCGGAAGATCAACTGCTAAACTTGCTTGAGCATCGGCATCAGAATTGAACTCCTTCAACAGTGACAGATAAGCCTAAGTCAGTACAAGAGGCATAAAATGACAGACAAAAGCATGTCAGTAATGAAATGGTTAGCAGTTTTTTAAAAAAATAAAATAAAATAAAGTCTCTAGTTACCAGAAAGAAAATTAAAATTATGTTTTCCCAAGAAACTAAAAACTTCAGACTAAGGGAACTACAACCAATATGTTAATTCTGACATTATTCCTATGACTAAAAACAACCATAACAAGTTCTTTTTTCCATAAAAAAAGGGGTTTTTTTGTATAGAACCTCTTATGCATTATTATTGCATTTAACTCCCTTTCCTTTTCTTAATTGCTGCCAAGCACCTCTATTACCACATAAAATTCCACACACCTCTGCCATTCAGCAGTCTCAGTAAACAAGGAAAATTCTTGGAATATTACGAACACTAACAAGTAGTAGCATAATGCCGCAATTTTACAATGCAATCCCTTGAATACACTGACAAATTATACAGCTAGAATGGATGGCGAGAACATCGTTTGTTTAGTATCTTTGGACCTGGTGTCCTCTTGTTATGTAGTTACTGGTACAGTACAGTGGATAATTAATACATGGTAATTAAATTTGGTTTTTCTTTTGCACATGTAGTTCAATTTTATAAACACTTACTTTAAAAGGTAAAGGCATTTGTGAATTTAAAGAAACAAAGGGGCAACTGCATCATTTGCAAAGTTATGCTATTAATATTCCAGAACATTCCTTGTGTACTAGAAAACAGGTAATTGGAAAGTCATTTGGGAATTATTGTGGCGATGGTGTCAGTTGCAAATAGGAAAAAAAAGGGATTCATATAAAAATAAACAAAAATCTCGGGGGTTCTGTTTGCCCTCAGCCCACCACAAGCCATCCCCGCCCCTCCCCACCCCTTAAAAAAAATAAAAAATGAAAATAAAAAAATAAAGGTTATATTTCCTTGTATCAGCACAACAAACAAGGATTGCCTATGTATCTTACCAAAGAAGAATTTATTTATAAAAAAAAAATCTATTCTGCAGCCCGCATGCGAATGTAAGGTTTCCATTGTACATATACTTGGCTAAAATTTGTGAATGCAACAACTTCTTCAAAGAGCAGACACCAAAAAAGACAGCCTGTTGACATAAAATCTCCAGATTCTAGTATATAAAGTTTAAGAATATTCACTAGAACAGTTCTCTCTCATTTATGTCATGGCAGTTTGTACAGTAACATGAAGGGATGAAAGAGGAAGCATTTGCCTTGTGCTGAACAAGAAGAATTTGGCTTATTCTTGAACACAAGATACAAAACTGATTGAATGAGACAGAATTCCTTTTACCCTTTTAACATGGCTGATCTTGAAGGATAAAAACATGTCCTTCAGGCCTTTTACCTCTTTGCACAAGTTAGCCATATTCTGGTTCTTAGTTTGCCAAAGATCTTGTACCTGTTTTCAGGAAGTACACAATGTCAGTGCATCACAAGAGATAAGGCAACACAGCATTAGATGGTAAACAAAGTTGTAATAATAAAAGTCTCAAAACTTAGTCAGATGATTGTTTTGCAGAAGGCAGGCTAGATGGCAAGTGGATGATAATGGTATTTCTTGAACAGTACTGAAAAAACTGAGAGGACACGTACTACAGGTTAGTTTTAGATGAGACTTATTCCAGTGATGGATACCAAGGGGAGGATATTAGAGGCTCAAAAGATGATACAAATGTCGCACCTCAAAAAGCTTATTGAAGGAGAAAATATTCCACTCTTCCAATAAAGCAGCATCCATAAAATTCATTAACCATAGCAAGTGCACACAGTGATCATCTTCACTAAAGGATAAATTTCAAGTATCACCAAACCGATACTAGAACCTGTACCAGATACTAGCCAATATGGTACGGTATGATACCGTACCATACCAGGATTTATACCGATTGCTGTGAAAGTCATATTAACCCCCCTACATGGCTAGTATCTCTCACCTGACCCGGGCCAAAATGCACAGTTCAGGGCTGAACCGTACCATTTTGGACCGGTTCGGGACTTTTTCGAACGGTCCGGCATCCGGACCACTTTCCACGGCCGAACCGTGCTAGTTCTTGGCCGATAAAGTTCGGTACGCCTCAAACAGGGCGGTTCGGTATGCCCCGAACTGAACGATTCGGTCTGGTTCGGGAAACCTTAACGAATTCTCTTTTCCAAATTGCAACCATAATATACGAGTGATAATACACGATATAGGACTTAATTTATACTAGACTAGGTAGGATGAAATCCTGCTAGATTTTGTGATCCTACTAGATTTCTCAGCTACTCTTCTGTTTGGCACAATGTTAAATATCATAATAAAAACTAAAATTCCATAAAACCATCTTTTAAGAAAAAGAAGTTTTCAAAAGAACATTCACCCCAGAGGAGTCGGTGCATTTCTTTCAAGCCTCTAAATGATCTTTGAGAAGGTGTTCACTCCAAAACCAGTGAGTCCATCCCAATCCCCTTTGCTCCCCTACCCCCCAATGAAATCCTAACCCTCCTCTCAACATGGAAAACCTCCAGATCTGCCACCCCCTGCCAACTTGCACCACCTGTGCCCCCTTTCTTCGGCTAACCACCTTCCTCAACATCTCCATCATTCCTAACCTAAGCCCTTCCATCACTATCAGCTGCCCCTCGGCCCCTAAATTCTCCTAGCCCAACACCCCTCACTTTTTACACCCTGAAGGCCCACAGCCATCCTCAGCACTGGCATCGCTCTCATCAAGGCATTTCTATTGGATGCAATGAAGCTACCAGCAACACCTTACCTGGTTTATTCTTTTTTGCTCTACTTAGGTCTGATCCTGGGTCAACTTAGGGCCAGGCCCAAAAAAGCCTCTTGGGTTCATTTGGGCAGGCCCCAACCTGGTCCATGGCCCATGCTACCTCCGCAATAATCTTGTCCTCTCTCTATCTTGATTTCTCTCCACCATGCCTCTCCCAATTAGTACGGGTGTAAATGGTACCTCAAAACCTGATAGCTTAATGATTATATTATAGTAATTGAATATGGATCCAATTTAAGTTTCTTATATAATTGGATCAAAGTCAGATGCCATACATGGGATCTGATTTCTTACTGCATAAATTTGGACATGCCTAAATTCAAATCTGAAAAATCAATAACCCAAAATTATATACACATAATGTATACATATTATATATAAATATAGAAATATAAATAGGATTGGCTACAAGACATGAGTTAATTTCTTTTTTCATGTTTTGATTTGTGCTTTTTCTCTCGCCCACTTCCCTTTCAGTACCCAAATCCCAGGTGACATTAGATTTCAATTCTATTTCAATCAAGCTAAGCATAAATGGAAAGTTAATTTTGTCCCTAAAGTGATTGGATTCTTTCAAAACCAGTCATTCACCTCCAATGTCGTGTTCATTTCCCATTGCAATTTGCCACAATTTTTCACTATGTATGAAGGACTATAGTCTATAATGCCAAGAGTTCTTTCAGTTTTGCAAATCATTAACACTTGGCCAGTTAATCTGCTAGAACCATATGCTGAATTGAACCCCAAAAAACTCAAATTCACACTTGAATATGATCATTATTCGAGTTTGGATGCAATTTTGGAGCTTAGTCATTTTAATAGAACTGAACCTGAATAAGAACTCAAAGTCTTACTTTCTATGCATGTACAACATAGATCTAACCCAAGTCCGGCACATTTATCGCCTACCAAGTACTCCCCACATCATTCGGTGCCTCTACATGGCATGCTCTACTAATACACAAATAAGAGAGTGATCAATGTACGGGAGAACCTTCCCTGTTGATATGGCCCTCATGACCTGCAACCCACCACCCTAAACCCCGTAGTCCATCCCACACCCCCATCCCATCCCATCCCCCCCCCTTGTCATCACCAATGAGGTTCTTAGAGATCTTGATAAAGAGTGACATGGTGACACCAACCCTTAGGAGAGTCTTCTTCTACCCTTTTGCTCATAGAGGCATCATGCTTAGACACTTCTCATCATCAGGCACCATCCTCGGAGATCGTGGTGAGTAATAGTCACCTAGGTGATTGAGAGGCTATTTATCAATGCTTCTCGAGATACGTGCAGGTCATCCATAAGAGTGGTGGTGCCACCGCTTCTTCATCAATCACGGTCCCAGCAGTCCTCTATAAACACCAAAGGGGTTGGACCTGTCGCCTTTTTGTAGATAGGCTTGGGCTGGAATTGAATCAAATTGGCTAAAGCCTAGGCCTAAGGCAAGCCAGCCCAAGCATAGCCTATTACGAGCCCTCGCTATACTTATCCCTTCACTACAACAAGAATCCTACCGCTCCAAACATCCCAATGTTAAAAAAAAAGAAAAATAAAATAGAACTTTACACTTTCCTCCTAGATCAGTCAAGTTAACATCCTATTGGATTTGAAGCTAGCAAAGATATTCTCCATATTATCCAACATGTCCCTTAGGTTGCCTACCCAATCTATTGTAACAAATCTCGAGGATAAAGCTTTTACCAAAAAGGAAAAAAAAAGACCAATAACACAAACCAATAATATTTAAAACTATGAGTTATTGAAAACCATAATGATCTAGATGATTATGTGGTCTTATAGTAGCATGGCTATATAATAGGTGGAGAGTAGGATCATCATCAACAATAATCTAGAGAACTAGTGGCAAGATGCATCAATAGAGCTTCATGGTAGAGACATAACTCAGGTGAGAAACGTTTCATAAAAAAGTGTATCGACTCAATGCTATAAACCAAACTAAAAAGGGTTCACTCTAGAAGCAAAATATAAGTGGATCATAACAAGGAGCAAAAGATAGGGAGTGGCAATTTATGACCCAACCTGCAACTAACACAATACAAGAGGGCTTGGATTTGTCCTGACCCAACTTAACATGTTTGTTAAATCAATTGGGTTCAGGTTAAGAGTCTGACTTGTCTAATATATTTCGACCCATTTAATAATCGGGTCAGATGTATAGTTGCAACCCACCCCATTTAACCAACTTGACTCGTTCCAACCCATTTTTTGAACAGGTTGCATGGGTTGGCTCAGGTTACCTATTCAACACATAAGTTGGGTTTGATTTTGGATTTCTAACTCAATAAACAAGTCAGGTTCCAGTTAATAAGTTTTCGTGACACATTTCTTGAACTGAATCAAACCCATTCTACTACCACTAGGGCCAGAAACAAGCTAGGATAGGCCGGACTACTCTCTTATCCAAGCCGGCTCAAAAAAAAATTTTGGAGCTTTGGATTGGGCTTAGGCCCAAAAACTTTTAAAACATCCCTAGCCTAAGCCCAAGCCCGAGCCCAACCCAAGCCAATTGGGCCAGTCCAAATTATCTGTTCGGGCTAAAAATTGGGTTGGCTCAAGCCCAATTGAAGCTTAATCTTTCCATCTTTCATATTGTAGCTTCATGTTTTTGATGAAATATTGTAGCTTCACATCAGCAACCATCTGATGATCAAAAACATGTTTACCAAAAAAGCAAATTGACAATACAATTGGAAATGCAATTCCTATTTTCTAAGCAATTCATAAACAAGTATCTAAGTTCAGGCTCCATTCCAGGCCTGAATTCAGGTTGGGTCTAAGCCCGGATTTGGACTTTGTTATAGGCCTCATCTAGGCTCAAGCTTGAGCTAAGCCTAGGTCAGACCAATGATATACTCAAGCCCAACCCGAAAAACATATTAACTCTATATTTAATCCCAAACCTTATCCAAAATCTTTCACGCCTAGCCCGTAGCCCAACCTGAAGTTGGCCCAGCTCGATGGGCCTCAAGCTGGCTCAAGATCAATTCCAGCCCTAACTGCCACCCCTAACAAAAGGTGGAGGAAGCTTTGAACATGTAACGGTGGCAGTGGGAAAAGCAAGTCTTTGGAGAGGGAAGAAAGGATAAATGGTTAAGGAAGATGCAAGAAGATGGATAGAGTGACCATTGGGATTAGCTAGAGTAGCAAATTGCTCACTCAACAGGAAAATACAAAGGATACAAAAGCCAAGGCAGAGGAATCATGATAATAATTGTCTTTGTGCCAAAAATGAATGGAAGTGGGGCACATCCATATTCGAAAAGAATTGCTAAAATCAAGATTTTAAATCCCGTGGGACAGAGCTATCCCGATTTTTTCCTGGAACGGGATGCATCGGCGTCCCGCCCCGTCCCGACACTCGGGACAGGGGATATCCCAAGGTATCCCGATTGGGACACTGGGACACTGGCGGGATGTCCTGTCCCGACATATGGAATAATATCCCGTCCCGGTGTCCTGTGGGATATCCCGCCGTGACCTGAATTCTTGGCTAAAATAGAGCCTTGTGATGCACAACAAATTTCTTGAGAATGGGAAATCAAATATAAAAAGTCACATGTATGTAGGCTAAGGCTTGCAGATCATTTCTAAGGTCAAGGTAGTATACCTAAAGGCACAAAGATAACAATAAGCAATAGAACATGAAAATACATTCCTAAGGCAAGATCCAAATTAAGAAGAAACGAAAAGGTGTTGCTTAATAAGCAAAATAATTTTTTAACACCAAAATTATTGAGATAAAATACATGAGCAATAAGATATTTTCTCTAATAGCAACATAATAATCCTTGTCAAGTTGCCATCAATGAAGCTTAGGAGTGAACCGATAGGAAGAGACTAGCTATTGTCATCAAAGTGGACAGATCTTGGTTACTGGAATCACCTGTGGGTGTGATGCAAGGAAGCAGATCTTTTTAAATGACTAATGTTAAGGCCACTTTGAGAAGCCACACCTATATTTGAATCTCTGGCTGCTGAAGGATAGGTCCGATAATTAACCAAATATGGTATCAACCAAAAATCAAAAATTGACTACCCCAACGGTCACCATGTTGAATTACTTTAAGTCATGTCCTTTACAAAGGATTTTGGTCTCCTATCATAGCCATCTAAATGTTCATTTAAATATGCCAACCAATGTTTTCATAACAGGAATCGGACCCGTTCCGGCCGGCCGGCGGTACAAGTTGGTATGGCCCGCATAGGACTCGTGCGAACCAAACAAACTGGGGAGGAGGAAGAAAGAAAAAAAAGGAAAAGAGAGGAAGAGAGAGGGGAGGGAAAGAGGGGATGACATTACCGGAGGGCCGCGAAGGCCTCCACGGCTCCATGTCGCCCAATAGGACTTGATTTAATCAAGAAAGATAGAGAGAGAGGGGGAATGAGGGTACTAGAGAGCGAGGAAAGTATCGAAGGGCTGTCGAGGGTCATTGTGGCAGCCGGGCAGCAATAAACCTCCCACAGCCTCTGTGGGGTCAGAACAGGGGCAACAAGCCCCTGTTCATCGGAGTTTTTTTAAAAAATTGCAATTCACAGTAAAGTCGACAATGAATGTACTGGCTTCTTTTTTTAAAAAATGGAATTCACAATAAAGTAGGCAATGGGTTTACCGGTTTCACTTAAATGAACCCGGAAAATCAATTGCCAGCTTCACTATTCATCATCCTTTTTAAAAAAACACGATGAACAAGGCCTTCTCGTCCTTGTTCCGTAATAGTAGCTTTGCGGGGGCCTTTTCCATCGCCTCGCAGCTATGGCGACCCCTAACAACTTTCCAACATCCTCTCTGATGCCATGCCCGCCCTCCATTGCTCCCCCTCTCACACTCTCTCGATTAAACCAAGCCTTATCGGGTGACACGAAGCCACAAAGGCCTTCACAGCCCTCCAACAACCTCGACTGGACACCGCTGGCACTTCGGTGTTGTCCCCTCTTTCCCTCCCCTCCTCTCTCTCTTCCTCTCTTTCCCTATCCCTTGTCCGATGTTCTGATTCAAAAGGCGGAACTATCTCGATTTGCCGCTGATATGGCTCGAAACATCCCGAACCGGGCGGTTCGATCCAGTTCTGAAAACGAGAGGGAAATGTTTTATCGTCAATAGTTATTTAATTCACTTAATTATTTAAGCATTCATCTAATATGAAATTCTAGTATGCAATATCACACAAAAACGTGCATGCATGTGACAACAACAGAGTAATTGATGCAATTGTTGGAATATGATATCTATCTATGATGATGCAACAATTTATATTTCTTATAATGCTGCCTCCTTTAAATGAATGCAAAACATAAAATGTGCTGCACCTAAGATGTAAGACGAAACTAATTCCAAGGCTTTCCTTCCTTCCAATTACACAATTGAAGATTACATTCCTCTCTCTCTTTTAGTGTCCCTTTATATATAATATTTTTATAAATATTATTGCCCATAATGACTAAAGTTAGCATCTAGTTAGTCAAGTAATTGTATCTTATAGCTATTTTTCATAACTATTTCTTATATAAAGTAGCTAAACAAAAAATGATTTTTCCAATTGCTTAACCATTTGATAGCTCATTAAAAATATAAGGCTATTCACTGTGAGAACCAGATAGAGTTTAAAACTTGTCTTGACAACCATAGTGCAAACTACTGTAGTGGAGTCACAGTATATGCAGGAAGCATCATACTTAAGGGAAACAAAAACAGACTAAAACATCCAAACAATCTCTTACGCAACAAAGAAGACTGCTTATAGAAGCCAAGGGGTGGAATTACCAAGTCACAAAGTGAACTTAGCATGAGAGTGAAAAGTCCTTGTTGTACATCAGAGAAAGTAGAAAAAAGCAAGTTTTTGCCAGCATTGCCAACCAATATACAAAATATGAGAACAGCAAGTGCTTTGCCATATGCACTTGAAGTTCTGAAACTCTAGATTATTAGTGTTAATATGCCACCTGTGGATGTTTTCACAAAAATGTGAAATATGGAAAAATGTGATAAAAGTAACTAGTAACCTAATAACATGAATCAAACCACATACCTGCATACAGACAAGATTAGAGTCACCTTGCACACGAATTTGCTTAAATCCTTTCTTAAGAGCATATTTCATTCCTAAGATCAATGCTCGATATTCTGCAACATTATTGGTCGTGACACCCAAACCTTCACGGAGCCGAGAAATCTTCATTCAAACAAGGAACCAAGCTTGTCAAGGCAATAATAACTCCTCTAACATAGAAAAATGCATAGGCAAGAGTTCTGTGCATCTTTACCACAGTTCCATCTTCAGTTCGAAGTATTGCTCCAGCACCAGCTTTTCCGGGATTTCCTTTTGAAGCACCATCAAACTCCAGAATGCAAGACATCTGGATGTATGAGATCAATTTTATCTCCTGTTGGATACTCGATGAGAGAAATACAAAATAATACTGAAAATGGAAGGCCAGGCATATATAAGCAATAATGTAGCGAACATATATTATTGTTCAGGAGCAGGGTGAAATTGAATCATCTACTATATAAATACAATTGATTACAATGCATAATCATGGATTACTTATTAATACAATGAAAGATTTTCAAACTATTTGAGACACAAGATCAATATAAATACTAGAGAGTCAAGAGGTTGGTCTGATTCATGTCCTTAGGACCATAAAGTTTGAGATGCAATTGTCCAAATTCCAAGAAACAAAGTAAAAAAAATGGCAGATATAGATTAACGAAGGATATAAGTAATGCTGGAGGTATCCATTAATGGTTATAATTTATGCAAAGCAATGATTGCTATGCAGGTACCAGGACCCGTATCGGTTGGCCAGCAGCAGTTTGGTATGCCCCCATGCCAGGCCCGTACCAACACAACAGAGAGGGTGGGGGAGAGGGAGAACAGAGCAGAGAGGGAGATGAAGGGAGGAAGAGTGAGTGAGAGAGAAGGCCCGTGGAGCATGGCCCAACATGATAGAGAGGGTGGGGGAGAGGAAGAATTGGAAAGAAAGAGACAGACAGACAGACAGAGAGAGGGGGGGGGGGGGGGAAGGGTGATGGAAAGCCAACGAAGTCTGGGGAGGGCCGTTGAAGGCCTCTTGCTGACTTCACTTGATATGCTCAAAATAAAAAATAGGGCCCCATCCATAACCCCTGTTTCGAATGAAACAGGGATCCGAAGAGTGGAGCACCTCCTTTGCCTCTCCACGGCCCTCCCCGGCCCTCTGGCAGCCTCCACTAGCCGGCCATCACCCTCCATCTTTCTCCCTCCCTCCCCCATCTTTATCTTCTTCTCTTTCCTTCTCCCTCTCCCCCTCATTCATCGGTATCTACTTTTGAATGCAGAAACCATCCATATCCGCCACCAGTACAGCTCGGTACAACCCTGCATCAAGTGGTTCAAGATGATTCTGCATTCGATATAGAGATACAGAGATGCTTCTTATTTTAATCACGTAATAGGGAAAAACACACGACTAACAGAACTCGGATAGGAAAAATGCATGAACAAAACATGCTTATGCTCTTTTAAGATGAACCTGCTAAAGACAATTAGAAGTATGAAGGAAACAAAATGTCAATACTCACAAGAAATTAAAAGAAAAAGAAAAAGAAATGAAAAGGATGGTAAAGATAAACACTATATGCAATTTCCAGGGTTATACATGTGCTTTCCATACGACTGCTGTTTTCTGGGCTTGAAAGTTGTTCTTTGTAGGTTGCTTGGGGACCCAAGCCATGCTGTCACAATCAGAGAGGAATTTGAATGAAAAGGTTATATAGGACAAGCCCAAACAAATAGGCCCACCTTGGATTTTCTCTGAACCAGATGATGCCATAGCATATATATATGCTAATGCAAAATTTTATTAAGCAATAATATAATGGCAGAATAATGATTAGGCCAATGTGTTCTTTTGCTGAAGACTCAAACAAAGTCAAACAAAGTGTGCATACAAAGATTCTTTCAGTGCCCTTCCCAGAGGTATATGGTTAAATGATTATATCATTATATTGGTGTGACAAAGACTTGAACTCAAGATCTCATGAGATCACTTTGTTAATTTCTTAGTGCACATGAGCATTTCCATGGCTTCAAAATCACCTACTATTTTCATCAAAAAGGTGGCCAATTTAATTGGTTGGACTTCTTTGAGAGAGGAGGCATATAGATCAAGCAATTTTAAAGGATTCCCCACCTGATTCCAGAAAAGATGAAAATACATTTCATTTCCAGTCAGACCACATTCAGCAAGATTGCTCCTCAAAATATTAGATTACATACATACAACTGATACAAGGGCATACAAAATCCTTAAATAATTGCACAAAACATGAACAAAATATGCATTCTGCCTGGGATGGGCACAGGATGAAGTTATAAGTCAACATAGGCTACTAGAGAAACTAAGAATAAAATAACAACTAGAGGCCTAAACCTATTTTTTTTAAAAAAAAAGAAAATGAAAGAAATGAAAAGACCTAAAAGTGTCTATATCCTCATCAAATTCAGTTTGCATAAACTTGAATTCAGAAACAAATTTCTTTAAGTTAATCCAGCCAACAATCTTACAACACAAAATGATACAAGTTTGCAAAGCATGTACGCACGAGGAAATATCTCCATACATGATGGAAGATTGATTGTGGGCGGTATAGAAGAAAGCTTTTTCCAACCACAGAAGGAACAGCAGAACTACATGCTTTGTTCATTAGCTATACAGAAACTCACATAATTATGTGACATTGGTTGTGCCTTGACAGAGTGTCCTAGTTTGAGATGTTTATTTGCCCGTTGGCCCTGTTCAGTTGAGATGGATGTAAATCCAACTGCATCCTGTTGGTCAAAGCATATATATTGAGCCAAGTAACCAACCATGAAAGTATGAGAAAACACCATATGCAATAGGTAAAAACATAGAAAGGCTTCTCTTAAAATCAATCTAGTTGCATGCCTATGCCATTACAGAAGCAGAAAGAAGCCCATCACATGGTTGGCTTCATAGAGGTTGCACAAAAGAATAAAAATGTTACAGGCAAGTTCTGCTAGGCTATTAAACATACATCAAATTATTTAAGTTCCTTGTGTTTTAGAGGTATACAAGAGTTCAGATCAGATAAGCAGTTAAAGCATTCATGCATCAATAATATAAACATCATAAGATTTTTTATAATTATTATCATTTCATTACATATGAATTTCAAATCTAACTTGGATCCCTTGAATTACCTCATAGCCATATTGCACTGAACCAAATTGTCAAGTACTACCCAACACTATAATTAATAAAAACTTCTAGCTAAGGAGTCAGAAGATTAAGAGATGTGCTGGCCACTCAATCCATAATTCAGTTTATATGTCTTTAGATACTTAACGATCCAAAATGAAGTCCTTTAAGCAGTTCTGAACAAGTGTTGTGTAAGCATTCACAAACCTACATATGTGCACATGTGCTAGCCTTTTAGCAAATTTATCCTACCACAAGTTTGGATGCAATGAGCAAGTTCTGGTCACCACAGAAACGGGCAGAAGTTCTCTGAAGAAAAGGCTATTAAAAAAAAGGAAATCAAAGAAAACTCATCAGAGGGAGAAAACATAGCAAACAAATTTGATGCCAGAGTAACCTACAATCATTTCACAGGGATATAATGAGAAAGATAAGATCAACATGCTTGAAAAAAGAAGCAAAATAAACATCGGTGGTGCTGGCTCTTCTGTTAATGAAAGTGATATTTCTTCTAAATAAGCAAGATCTCTCTCTCTCTCTCTCTCTGTGTGTGTGTGTACAATGAGCAAGATCTACATAATGCATATGGAAATGTATATATGCATATGCGTAAGTGATATTTCTTCTAAATAAGCAAGATCTCTGTGTGTGTGTGTGTGTGTGTGTGTGTGTACAATGAGCAAGATCTACATAATGCATATGGAAATGTATATATGCATATGCGTAGGAAAAACACCATAACAAAAAAAAAATCATCTTGCTAGATAAATTTGCTTTTTCTGTTTAAAAGGAGCTGTACAAAATATACTAAGAGCAGAAACTCACCTTTTCTGAAGAAAGAACAATTGTATAAAGATAATTGATAGCATGGTATTTGGCAAGAGATTATCCTGCATCCTTTTCCAACAAAATGGACAAGGACCACAAGAAATGAACTAAGCAATGATTTATAAGAAGTCATACAAAGCTAATAACTGGTATGATAAAAATCTTAAAAGAAACAATTCCAGAATGAAAGAAGTCAGAACTCTAACCATCTAATCTTTTATCATCCAAAGCTCAAACGATTTTTTTTTTTTTTTTTGCCTTTGAGGTGTAGGTGGGTGGATGAGGAGCTTAAAGTGTGGGTGGTTGGATACTTAAACAACAAATTGAACCCAAACAGAAATCAAAAATCAACCCAAAAAAAAAGGCAAACTATATATCTAGATAATCAACATCCTTGATTCATCACTTTGGCCTCTCCAGGACATTTTGACATTTGGTGATGGCATCTCTCCTGTAAGAATCACTTACAATCAGCCCACGAGAAGAATTGCCAAAGGTGGAGTTAACCAAGTGATTGCACAGTATACTAAGATGCTTTGCACTCAGTAAGGGAGAGAGGGAAGGTGACAGGAAAAAGCAAGAGAGACCAGTGACAGGCGATAAAGTAAGAGTTGAAAAGATGCCAATAAAAACAGGTGAGAGAAATATAAATATAGCACAAAGATAAGAAAAAGAAGAGTTTAGGTAGGTAAGCAATAAGCATGGGCAAGAAAAGGTAAGTAATTGTGCCACTACATAGGTGACATGTATATACACGTATATAGAGCAAATGGCAATCTATTGACTGTCAAAATTAAATCTTTGCGAAGTTTCTGAATTTCTGATCCTCTCTAATACATTAGACAAAGATCAAAAGTAAAGCACACATTGTTGTGACATATGAGGGCCAAAAATTAATAAAATAAAAAAGGGTGGCCCCATGCACAGAGCACCAGCCACTGCAGGTCTGGGGAAGGTCCAATGTACAAAGCCTTAACCCCTTTGCAGAGAGCATTTTCCATGTTTCAAATCAGTGATCAAATCATAATGGAGCAACCTTATCATTGGGCTAAGGCTCACCCTCAAATTAATGAAGTAAAATAAAATGAAATAAAAAATTGCTACAAAAACTTAATGAAAATGGACCCCATTATATTTGTAACAAGGTTTATTAACAAGCACCAAATAAATAAAAAAGAAGATACTCTGGAACCTCAATTCTTACAGAAGGATGAAGTTAACTTACAAAGGCCACAATTTTTAAGGCACGGATTAATTCAAGAGCAGTGTTTTATTGATAAAGATTAGATTTTCCACAAATTCAACTTTCAAATCAAGAGCTTTAGTTCATGAGTTTCTGAATATCCACTTTTTGTTAACTTTCATTGTGCTTGAAGGTCCATGTCTTCATATGGTTATTTATGAACTAAATGCTAACCATGAAATCATGATTCTATGCTCGTGGAGACTATCTTACACCTCAACCAACCTATCAAGCCCCCGCCCCACACAACCCCAACCAAAAAAAAAAAATCTTAATCCATACCACCACACACATTTTACACAAACATAATTTGTTACTCAGAATAATGAACAATTACTTCCAAGTTGAGGTTTCCCTATTAATTAACAGATCAAAAGAGAAGCGGCAACAATAACATTTATGCTATCAAGTTGAGGTTCCTGACATTTTCATATATTGCTATTAATTATATCGTTGAACTATGTACCATTATAGCATCCTTCACATTAACAAAATATTAAATATCTTTCAACACAATTTCAATTTATATTAATGAACAATACTTTCTTGAAGTGTCAAAATTTCTTGACAAACTTGGACACAATTTTAAGTTTGTAGTACTTCTCAAAGTAACTAGAGCTGGGGAAGAAAACCTAACTGTTAACAGAAACACATGAGGTTAACAAGGATTATTGTAATGTAAACACAAAATATTAAAAAAACTCAGTCAATTAACTTTTTGTTGGACGAAATTGGTTTCTTATGCCTCCACCATCACTCTATCATCCCTGGTAGCAAAACTCCATCCATATAGGACTGACTCAATTCATAAACAGTAGCCTACAATTATCAAAAGCTTATAAAGAGAAAGGGAAGAGAAATAAGGGATGGATGGAAGCATGTTAATCCAAGCGAGTTAGGCGTGACACAAATTTTGAAAGCGAAGTATTGATTGCAAGCGGAGGAACCTGCTACAACTCATGCACATGGTACGTACTGAGTGACAGTAACTTACGAAGTTATTCAGTACATCCTTCAATCTTTTCTGAGAAGATGTCTCTTTGGCTGTTTTATCCTCCAAAGAACCAGGTCCATCAGGTTGCTGAAAGCAAAAAAGACATTAACCTTCAAGACTACATACATATGTGTGTGTATGCAATAGGATCCATAATCAAAACCATTTGATTTCATTCATAAAGCCGTCAACTTTCTTTTCTACACATTCATCTGGTTCTATGGATAGAGATGGTTATCCCCATCTGGAACTGCAGTCCCAAGGATAAGATGCTTTTTTGCTTGATTCACATTATTTCTGCTGAGGTTGCCATATGCAAGTATGTGAGCTTTAGTTGATTTTGAAGGATAAGAGTCCTATGATTTTGAGAGCCATGCCGAACAACCTGGCCTGGCCCATACCGAAGAGCACCAGGGCGGGAATTTCGGTCTGCGCTTTGGAACGACAGAAACCATGCCAAACCGGGGGGTTCGGCCCAGTTTCGGCAGAACCGGATAGTTCGGCCCGATTCCAATTTTTTCTTTTAAGGTGGTTGAAATGAGAGGAAAAGGCCCAAGACTTCACATCTCCTCTTCCAACTTATTTCCACTATGAAACAAAGAGAAAAACATAAAAAAAATACGAAGAAATCAAAATTAATTATATGAGTTTTTTTCTACTTTGTCCTGGTAAAAGTCTATAAATATATTATTTCGCCCATATGAAGCTTTTGAAGTACTTGATTTTAGATGACCAATTTATCAAAAATCTCAATAATATCATAATCTAAATCTACCAAACATGACTAATTCCACAATCTGTCCAATTTTTAAATTGATTTTTATCAAACAAAAATTTGTTTCTTAATTTCTTGGGACAATTTTGGTGAAGGTCAATCCATCACATCTAGAAGGATTTGCAATAATTTATTTCTTGTTTTCATTTAAAATTTCTAGTAAACTTTTAGATCATGAGCATCACGATTATCAAAAATTATAAGTTTTTTGCATAAAAAATAGTTACTTGCATAGAGTTTCTTGCTTGAATTGGCTAGTAGAAGCTTATGAATATCCCAACCTGACCATTATTCTATGAAAGTAATGTATCACTATGGCTATTATATAAAAAATGGAGGAAAGCACAACTATGATTATATAAAGATGGAAAGGCATCAATACATTTGAAAAAAAGGGACAACACGAGAAACTCATATTTAATTATTTCATAGTAATCATTGATCAAGACGGTTCAGCCATGGCTATCATATAAAAATGGAGGAAAGTATATTAGATAAAGATATAAAAGCATCAAGACATTTAGGAAAATAAGTAGCCATATTATCCATTCATACCATGATAAACATTTGGAAAACAAGTGATTATATTTTTTCTCATGGTATCATATAAAAATAGAGGAAAAAATATTATATCAAGATGGAGAGTTATCAACACATTTAAAAAAAGAGCAGCATAAAAAAAAAATCATATTAGCTATTTCATACCATAATAGTATATTTCATAGTAATCATCTATGATTCAAGATGATTCGGCTATGCCTATTATATCAAAATTGAAAAAAGCATGTTATATAAATATTGAAATATATCAAGACATTTGAAAAAACAAGTAACCACAATAGCCATTTTTACCATAGTAGATATCTTGAAAAACAAGTAACCATATTTTTTTTCTTGCTATCATATAAAAATGAAGGAAAGTACATGATATAAAGATGGAAAAACATCAACATATTTGAAAAAAAGGACTGCAAAAAAAAATCATATTAGCCATTCATACCATAATAGTATATTTCATAGTAATTATCGATAATTCAAGATCATTCAATTATGACCATTATATAACAATGAAAGAAAGCACATTATATAAAGATGGAAAGATATCAAGAAATTTGGAAAAATAATTAACAAGATGGAAAAGTATCGATTTAGATTTAAAATCATTTAAAAAATCCTAAAAAATTGATTACATATTCTAAGAAACAAAAAAGCTTGAAAAATATATAACAAAAAAAAATGGAATGCCGGTCAAACTAGCATGCATGACCGTAACGTGTGTTAGTACGATACTGAACAGGTAACGTACCATCCGGCTACCAGTATAGGTACCAGTACTGGTTCAGAAAATCGTGGAAAAGAGACATGGAAAAATTCATCTTACTAAATGATAACACTGCCCTTGCTCTCTTATACATGGTAAATCATCTTTTAGCTTAGAAAAAAATGGCCAAACCTATCCACCTAGGCATAGCTAACCCTCATGCGAACTTAGCATAGTCCAGCTTAGCCATCTCAAACTCATATATGGACTAAGGCCCCAATTGGCACAGTTGTAGGAGGACCAAAAAGCACTTCTTGGAGGGCAAGAAACTCTTTTGGATGATGTTGAATTATTTGATAAAACTTTTGAAACAACTTTCTAGTTCATTTAAAAGGCAAAAAATGTCTATCAGGGAATTTGGAGCTTTTCAACAAAAGATCTATTGAGATGCATGATGAATCTATTTTTGGCATAAAAAGCTCACCCAAGAGACCCAGATTCTAGTCTCATCAATGAAATTTTAAAAAATATATATAAATTTAGAATATTGTTAATTTAAGTTGGTTCTTTTTATTATCATAACCATGCAACTAAAATTTTGAGATTTATCCTTATGATGATAAGGAGGATTTACTCCCTCCCAAATGTTTAGAGATTGATGAATCACAATATGGAACAAAGTCAAGCATTGAATAACGTGAGATCGATGTTATGCATGATCGTATTATGGCTCTTCTTATAAGACATTTGATTGTTTCTTTTGGATATCGTACTTGTAACATGGATATTGAGAAATGTTGGAGAACACTTATGTAGCTATCAAGGTTTACAATCTAGGCGCCAGGTACCGTGCCAATACTTTTTCAATTCGATAAAGTGTGCACCCCAAACCAAGACAGCTTCCAATCACTTTTTTATGGTACCATTCAAAATCAGGCAGTACAGGTTGATAACGAGTAGTTCCACTCAGTTTCAAATTGGTTCACACTAGTATGAGCAATTCTCATACCAAACCAGCAAATTGATCTGCTTCCACACTGATTTGGTATGGTACACCTCGAATTGGATGGTCTAGATCAATTTTGCGTTCCTTAATTGCTATTATGGTTGTTGATAGATGTACAATTTTATTGCCATTTTGTAGCTACATAAACAAAGGCAAGCATTTATGTTGCTATTAGTTATTTCACTATAACATAGTTAATAGGTTAATGTACCTATAATAAGTTAACAATACTTATAATAACAATTTTTGATAGTACAATAGAATAATATAATACAGAGTTTTTGCATTTTGTTATATTATTATAACTATTATTATTATTATTATTATTATTATTATTATTATTATTATTATTATACAATAATCATATTATGATAATATAATATTATTGTATTAAAATAATATTATAATGTAATGCTATTAAAATATTATAAATAATAATATCATGTTATTACATTATATTAATATTATTATAATAGAATAACATTATAAAATATTTTTATATTTTATGATAAAATATAATATTATTATTACATATTATATTATTTAAATTAAAATATATAAATTATAAATTATAAATAGTCTATATAATAATAGTTTTTGATAGTACAAATAGTTAGACAATTGAAAGCAATATATAATATCCTTTATTATCATTTTCTAATATTAAATACATTTTCTTAATTTGGTTACCAAAATTGATATTAAAGTTCCACAACACTTCAAAAACATATTTACCAAACAACAAATAGCATTTTTCATTAAAAGCTCTACTAGTGAAAGCTCTATAAACAAAAACTCTACTATCTACAGCAATGCCAAGAAAGGCCTAAAGATAGTTGCTCACCCTATGTGATACCTACATTTAGGAGTCAGCATGGTCTCACAAGTCATATTTCATTCACGGATTGGGTAGGAGTGGTTGTCCATGGCTCCAAGCCACCTTAACCTCATTCATTGGGCTAAGCATGACTGCTTAATCATTTCACCTTCAGCATGTAAGCTAATGAAACAATAAGTTTAATTTATAACTAATGCAAAAAAACTTACAATCTTAGTTTGACATTTCATGGGAATGAACTTCAATTAGAAATCAATAACCTATAAAGACTTATGCACCATTACTGAACTGCAAGTCATAGGAACCAAAATTAGAAGAATGACAAACAAGAAATCACCAACAGCGTTTATAATTAAATATCCTTCTTACATTGTCTTCAAGTGGGACAAGTGGAGATACAGCACAAAGCAAAAGAAAAGTATTATGAGTTTATGACCAACTACAAACACAAGCAGGTACCAAAAAACCTGCAAACATAAGCAAGATGACAAGAAAAATAAAGACCATACAATTCCCAAAATGGCAACAAACATAAATGAATAAAAATATAAGGAATTGAAACATATTTTTATCATGCATTTTCGCTTTGAAAAATGAATTCTGCAACATGCTTGGAAAGACAATGCCCTCAGAGTTTTTTCAAAAAAGAAACATCTTTTTACAAGTTTCATAGGTATAAAACAATTTTCTTAAGGCTAAAAGAATAATCATCATTAAAATGTTATTGAAATTTTAAACAGCATAAAATATCAAAATATAAACTCCTTTTAATGGAACTAAAAAAGAAAATCAGGGCAGGGTAGAAATTAAGATGTTATACCATTGTAAAACCATGGTAACTCTTCAAGAATAGATAGTGGCTTCCAGTGCAACTATTGGAATCGTGACTTTTGAATGATAAATATTGTAAGGCTTATGTATGCATTCTTTTCCATTGTTTTATTCACTTCGAAAAGTAATAGTTATTGTCATTTGTCATAAACAATAATTAAGTAAAGCACCAACATTTCTTATGATAAACAGAAGTTCAAAATTTTCAAGAGGAAGAGAGAGGGAATAGTGCCATCCAAGATATTTATGTCTGGGATTATAAGACATGATCACCATCAAATGATGCCAATGAGAATTAGCTCTACCATCACAGCTTTCAAACTAACTGAGGTCAAGTTTCAAAGCAAATATCTTAGATGTTCAAGTGGAAGGACATGAACTTTCACGAGCCTTCTAGTATTATGTTATAACTTCAAAAGCACTCATTTAAAATCATCATCTAATTTATATTTCAAAGGTTTTGATAAATTCAAAATTTCTTCCAAGTTTCATGTTATTAGAAACGGAATAAAATATGAGCATTGACCCAATAATCTGTTAAATAATGCTAATCTTTTGTATGAAACTGATACACCATGGGAGAATCCTTCATTAAAACCTTGTCTAAAACCAAAGTTACATGTTTGAAGAATGAGACCATAATACAATACTTATGGACACTGTATATAATAATACCTAATGGAATAGTCGATATGAAGCAAGGAACACGGTACCATCCCGTACTACCCGGTACGGGGCGTACCGTACCATACCGGCAAGGGCGGTACGGGGCATACCGTATCGTACCGGCAGATAGCCGATACGGTTCATCCCAATAAAACGGTCTGGCCTCCGGACCGTTAAAAAAATAAAAAAATTAATTTTCGTACCGGTACAGTACGGTATGGTACCGGACGGTACCGCCGGTTCAGCCCGGTTCAGCCCATTTCTTGCTTTGGAAGGAGAGAAAGATGGTTTTTATATTAAAAAAAGGCCTGGTGCACATGCCGATACAGTATGGTACAGACCGTATCGTCCTCCTGCCGAAATGGGTCCCGGTATCGGTACTGGGAACCCTGATGAGAAGTTTTTCTCATGGATAGGACTTGTAAACCAATTTTATTAGCAAATGCATACTTAATTGATCATATATGAGCCTGAAACACTATGAAACAAACATGGATGAACTATTGTTAATTTTAAAATTTCCTTTTCTGAAAAAGGTTACATTCAAAAATCAAGTTTTAAAAATTAGTTTCTCAATTACCTATTTAAAATTTTTAAAAGAATTGATGGACAGCGCAAAAGACAACAAAAACTTTAGTTGACTTGCAATCTGTGTGATTATTACTCCGGAAAAAAAATTACATTATGCATAACAGGCAAATTATACATGATTATGGCATAAGAGACATAAAAAGACAGACCATGTTGCCAATAGCCACTATATTGTCAATCAAGTTACACTGTCAAGGTAAAAAGAGGCAAAAGGCATATGAAAATCATCTCATTCTCCCAATAACTAGTTTAACATATCCAAAATCCAAAGTAAAAGAATTCCAAGAATGGGAAATCTCAAGAAGAATAATGATTTATTAAAATATTTATCACAAGAACTTCTTACAGCAAGATAGAAGGTGACAACACAATAAGAGTGGGTGTATTGGTATCTACCTGAAAAGGACAAGGCACAAGGGTTCCAAACAGATCATCTTTCAAGTCAACTGCATTCATGGAGTATAAAGCATTTTTCAGTCCCCGAGATGCAAGATACTCCTCTGTTTCTTTACGAAGAGAGTAACCTTTGTACACACTGACGGAAGGATCAGATACCTAAATGAGAAACACTCGCTGATAAATATTAGGAAAATTTAACTATTCAATAGCATTATATATACCATGTCCATTGATTGTAACAGTCATCATAGGATATAACCAGAGACAGATTACATCTAATTTGCAAGATGAACATAATTGCTAACTAGCCAACAAAGCAAGCATCATTTGTCAATAAACTTTACAGGAATTAGAAGGGAAGGAGTGCTTGGATCTGTAATAACCAGGATTATGAGCATATGGTAGCAAGAAAAAATATCCATTCATTGTCATGTAGAAGATATATTTTAATTCTTAGGTATTTGTTGATGACAACAATATAATACTTGTGCATGATAAGTGGAATGACACACCATTAATGACCTACTAATCCTCATAAAACTTTGAAACAAAAAAGGGTTCATTATGACTTCATATGGTGAATGCCCACCTTCTAGTTTTTGGATGTTTAGAGCCTTCACCATAACCTTATATTTTTAGTCGGAAATTGGTAGTGACATCTACAATCTACATATTAATTAATGTTCTAGGCATTGTATGATCCTATGATAATATCATTAACATAAGATATTACTAGAAGTAGGGATTTTTGGAACTCTTAGTTCTGCCTCTCCCTCCACATCTCCTGCTCCTCTATTATGTCTCCTGAAGACCCATCTTACCTCCAGCAGCCACCAGCTTCATCAGTTCCTTTTCCACTGCCTCCCCCTCCCTCCCACCACCACATAAAAGAAAAGGAGGCCCAAACATAAACTCATCAGATCAAACTCTGCAACACTGCCTCACTCTTCCTTCCACCATGTTCCTCCTCTCCTCCCACCCCCTCCCCCTACCTCCCCCTTTTATCTTCCACTAGCACGTAACCCATGCTTCACAGCAGGCCTTAGCTTCAAATATATATATATATAATCAATATAAAAATTTTGCATACAATATAATATATAATATTTTTATTAATCAATAAAATTTATATTCATGCTAATCTTCATCAACCATAATCTCTTCATCTAAATTAGAAATACAAATGATAAAAAAATTTATTAGAGTATTACTGAATTGAATTGAGTTTCATAAGAAAATATAAATCAAAATAATTAAAGAAATAAACCATAATGTTTGAAATTAAATAGCCTCTAAAAGAATAAAAAAGAAAAGAGAAATATTAATAATCACAGTACATTACTAGGCTGTGCTTGATGATTTTTTAGGAGGTATTTTTGGAAAAAAATCAGTATGAATCTGTTCATCTGGTTTTGAAATAATATATTCTTGTTGAACCTAAGATGAAAAATATTTGGAGCCAAAAATTTTTGTCAAATTATCAAGCTAAAATTCACTTTCTTGAAATATAGTGGTGACTCTGAAATTATACAGACTATCATTGAAACTTTGTAATTCAAATATAATTTGAAGTACGTAAGTATCATTGAGGATATTTTTGATAACAATTGGTAAATTAAATATATCATTTTTTATGTCAATTGTAAGATTAAGTGCTAGAACACTAATTAATTGTTGAGCTAATTTTTAAAAATATATAAAAATTATTATACCAGTTTCATAATTAATATTATTATTTAATTTACATCTTGAAACAATAGATGTATTAAAATTATTTTTTAAATACAAAATAATGTATTTATTTTTAGTAAATAAAATATAGCATTAAAAAAAGTATTGCAATTTTATCATACTAAAGGAGGCTAATCAAGTCTCGCTGAGTACGGTTGTCAGTCGCTCTAACTTGATTTCCGTGCTTCTCTTCAGCTCGCTTGGGATTTCTTCAACCGACCTTGGTAACGGCGGACGAGAAGGAGATGGGGCCGGAGGAGACCAATAAAAATGGGTCTCCATCGCAGAATAGCCAACCGAACAGCGGCCTTGACGGGAAGGAGTTTCTCACTGGTGAAAGATCGTGGGCAAGGGTGGTTCAGGGACCGCTCCGCGATCCGTCATGGACGACGCACAAGATCTCGCCATTGATTGATTAGCTGCAGACCTACTTCTCCAAGGTTCTCGACTTGCCGGAGGAGATGCTGGAAGACTCCCGCCAGCAGTGGGATGGCTTGGCACTACTTGTGCAGATCCTCGACCACAGGGTCCCGGCGGAACGGGTCTCCAAGGAGATTAGAGCACGGATGAAGCTCGACCATGAGCCCGAGACCTTTCCCCTCGCCGACGACCACTTCATTCTGCGGTTTCAAGCTGAGCGGGAATGTGCCTTGGTTCGAAACACTGGGCCCTGGCTAGTAGGAGGGTAGCTGCTGGCCATTGAGCCTTGGGAGCCTGACTTCGCTCCAAGCCGCCGGTCTGTCCAAAAGACGGTTGTGTGGCTAAGACTACCGGAGCTTCCACTGAAGTATTGGAAGCCAATAGCTATCTCGATGATAGTAGCGGAAGCAGGTAACCCCTCACTGTGGATGAGTTTATTGATTGCCTCAGGAAAACAGGGTACGCCTGGATAAAAATTGAACTGGATGCGGCTGAGCCTCTTAAACCGGGAGTCCTGATCCGGGGCAAGAAGAAAGCCTTTTGGCAGCCCTTCGTGTATGAGAACCTGCCGCTTGTTATTGGTGTGGATGCATCGGTCACACGGACTAGGGCTGCATCGTCCTGGAAGGTGAGCTCCCACCTCCTGGAGACTGTTCACTAAGGCCATAGAACTTCATGGCTCGGGAAGGGGAGGGCGATGCTGCAGATCCAGCACCGCTTGTTCCAGAGGGAAGGGTGAAGCAGGAGGGGGTCAGCCACGTCTGGGCCCTTGACTGGTCACTTCTCACATCCGGCAACCTCGACAGCCACGGCATCGATGAAAGGGACGACTGACTCGAACAAGGGGAAGGATTCATGTCCATCGTCATCGACTCCCTACTCTTGCTTCCTCCCCACCTCGAAGCTCTCCTATGGCCATAGTCTCATCACCGAATTCACCTCCTGACTCGGATGGCTGACAGAAACCATCCAAGATGGCTCGCCGCCGTCCGCCAGAAGCAGCTAGTGAACCAAGATCGGGGCCGGCTATGCCTTCTGTTTTCGGTGCTCTGGGCCAACTGGGTGATAATATGAAGTTGGGCCGTTAGGAAAAGGCCGGCCCACATAATCTGCTGATGCTCGAGTACGGAGCTGGATCTCTGAAACGGGGCCGCAGCCCACCAAAGCTGCCCAAGCCCACTCCAGAGTCTTCTCCCCCTACTTCTCATGCCCCTTCACTGAGTGCTTCGACCTCAGTCCAGGTATGCCCGACTACTCCGTTACTGGTTGGGGGTTTGGGGGAAAAGGGTTCCATCTTTACTCCTAAGGATTCTATGCGGTCAACCCCTAACTCTCCGGCTCCCGAAACCATCACCTCGCCGAAGGATACTGTATCCAAGAGAGGGGCCTCTGTTAAATCTGGGATGGGAGTCCAGACCATTACTAGTCTGGTGGGAGACTCAACTGGGGGTGGGGAAACTATTAGGACCTTGGGGGAGGGGGAGACACTGGGAGGTGAGAGTCACAGGGGTCATGGGGTTCCATTAACCACGGGTGAGGGGAGTACTGTGGGAGCAGGGGACTCTGTGAAACCTTCTGCTCGGGTGAAGCTGGAGGTGACTGCAAGGGAGGTGGGTGTGGCTCCTGTAGCGATCGGGGGACCTGTTCCTGACCCTGCGGTTTCTCAGCAAGGCCGACGGAGAGGTGGTGTCGAACCTTCCACATCTCTAGATTCTCATCATGTGGTGACTAGCCAACTGAAGGAGGCATTATATGATGTTCCAGTGTCTCCTGAACTAACCAGTGTGGGTAAGCATAAGTCTGTTGAAGCCAAGGCATCTAAGGTCAAGGCTAAACTTCTTTAACTTTGTTTCAATGAAAATTCTGCTATGGAATGTTAGAGCGAGGAAACTGGCTTTTTTCCCTCCTTTTGTAGAATTGGTCAATTACACTATCCTGATTAGTGCATCTTTTCGGAGACAAGGCTGAGTGGTTCTGCTTTGGAACGCTTTCGCCATCATTTTCCGGGAAAGTGGGGTTTCTATTCTATTCAATCCCAAGGTTTGTCTAGAGGGATGGTGGTGGTCTGGGATACCGGGGTGGCAACAATTGATGTATTCCACCGATATTCACAGCAAGTAGCAATTGTTATTTCTAAATGTAATGGGCCTACTTGGCTTCTTTTGGTAGTGTATGCCAGTACTGATTATAAGCGACGTAGACTTCTATGGCAAGAAGTTATAGCCTTAGTGGACCAAGGTATTCGAACAGTTATGGCGGAGGACTTTAATTGTATCGCCAGTCAGGATGACAAGAGGGGGAAGACCTTTCTCACTGGATCTTCCTTCTCGTGATTTTTCTTACTTCCTTCAATCTAATGGGATGCTCAACCTTGGCTTTACTGGACCCCACTTCACCTGGTGCAATAATCGATCAGGTGGAGCTAGGGTTTGGGAGAGGATTGACAAGGTCTTCGCAACACCAAGTTGGATTCAGTCCTACCCTGATTACTTGGTCAAGCACCTACCTAGGATTGCTTCGGATCAGAGCCCATTACTCCTCATTACTAATACCTCTATTCCTAGCCATCCCTCCTTCAGGTTCGAGAAATTCTGGTTGGCCTATCCTCGTCTCGACGAAATTGTGAGGGAGGTATGGTCTATCCCTGTTCAGGGGATGCTCGGTACAGAGTTACTTGTAGATTGGAGCTTCTCAAACAGCGGTTGCGGTGCTGGAACAAGGCCGAGGTCGGTGACATCTTCACTCAGCTAGAAAAGGTTGAGTTCTCAATAAATGCTCTACAGGGCAAGGAGGAGAAGGATGGGAGTTTGGATGATTCTGACATGTCTTCCTTGCGGGATCACTTAGCTATGCATCATTCTCTTCTCACTCAGCAGGAGATCTATTGGAGGCAGAAGTCCAATATTCACTGGATCAGGGAGGGAGACAGAAATACCAGATTCTTTCACCAGGCAACTATAGTCTGAAGACATCGAAATCGCATCAGAGGCCTTCATAATGCTGAGGAAAATTGGACGGAGGAGGATCACGACATTCGACAAGAGATCACTAACTACTTCAGGTCCAGGTGGAATGTTTCTAACAATCACCCTGTATCCTTTATTCTTCCTCCTCCTTTGCAGGTGGTGTCTTCTCTACAGAATCAGCAGCTCACTGCACTCCTCTCAGAGGAGGACGTGCAGGAAGCCTTATGGTCCTTGGCTGAAGACAAAGCCCTCGGACCTGACGGATTCCTCACTATGTTCTTCAAGCAATTTTGGAGGATTATTTCTAATGATGTTGTTCAAGCAATGCGAGCCTTCTTTATATTGGGTTACATGCCTGATGACTGGAAGCGGACCTTCATTACCCTTATTCCTAAGTGCCAAAATGCTTCCGAACCTGCTCACTTCAAGCCCATTAGTCTCTACAATATATTATACAAAATCTGTGCTAAACTCATGGTTATCAGGATGTAGCCTATTCTTCCTCATATCATTTGTCATGAACAAGGAGCTTTTGTTGGGGGACGGAGCATCTCTGATAATGTACTCATTGTCCAAGAATTCATGTTCGACTTGCAAAGAGCCCCCACCAGACGTAATCTGATGGCTATCAAATTGGACATGGAGCAAGCTTATGCCAGTATGCGATGGGATTTCTTGGAGCAGTCCCTGACTCATTTTGGGTTTCACCCTTGGTGGATTTCTCATATTATAGCATGTGTTCTCTGCCCTACTTTTGCTCTAATTATCAATGGCACTCCAACAGATTTCTTCTGCTCCAATGTTGGTCTTCACCAAGGTTGTCCTCTGTCCCCTTATTTATTTATTATCTTGCTGATGTCCTGTCACAAGCTCTCGGGAACCCATCCTATCTCGCATCTTTTGTTTGCAGACGACCGCCTCCATCTTGGCAAAGCCACGATCCCTTGTGCCCAGGGCTTTTGTCGGATTATGGAGAGATATTGCTTAGCTTCTCGCCAACGAGTTAACCTGCAGAAGTCTACCATCCACTTCAGCCCCAAGACGATGACCCGAGCTCGACACACTATTCGTCGTATTCTAGGTATTCCGGAGCATGGGGGGTCACTTTTTTACTTAGGGGTTCCGATCACTGGCAGAAGATTTCTTGGGGATGATTCAGATAGGCTGATCCGAGCGGTCTAGGAGAGGGTGGATGGCTGGCAGGGGAGAGTCCTCTCTCTAATGGGCAGGATCACCTTGAACCAATCAGTCCTATCTTCTTTACCCATTTACATGCTATCCTATGCAATAGTCCCTATCTCTGTGGTCACCAGGGTGAAGCAACTTATTTGTACATTTTTATGGAACCCTAGCATGACTGGTCGAGGAGTTCATCTTCTCAATTGGCATGATGTGTGACAACCACTTCGGGAGGGTGGTCTTGGCATTCGCTCCTTATTGACCACGATGAGAGGCCTTGCTTGCTAGGCATGTGACCAGGTTTGTACTCTGCCCTGACGGCCTGTGGGCTTCTATGATAAGGGCTAGGTATGGCCCATTATCTTGGTTGGACCCCCCTGTAGGGGGCGGCGTTGTTCCCCCATCTGGAGGGAGATGCTGATCAGAGCACCAGTTATTCTTGCTCAGACCAGGTGGATGGTGGGGGATGGCCGCTCCCTTGGCTAGGTGGCCAACTTTCATCTCTATTCACATTCCGGAGTCCTTCACTATATCCGACTTATTTACTCCTGATGGCACTCATTGGGATTCTAGTCTGGTATTTCTCTTCTTCGGACACATTCTGGGAGCCCGAGTTCTTGCCATTGCTCTGCCTGTAACTACCTTTGCAGACCTCTGCATCTAGAGCTCATCTACTCAAGCCAGAGCACCCTTGTCGGACCTGTACTCTTTATGGTCAACCCCCTTCGCGCCCACTTGACTTGGGAAGTTGCAAGTCCATCCTAGAGTGAGCCTCTTCCTCTGGAAGGTAACCTGGCGACATCTACAGACTAGAGCTCTACTCATCTCTAGAGGGATCCATGTGCCTTCTCACTGCCCGATATATGGACAGGATGGTGAGACCTTACATCATGTATTATTTCTTTGTCCTCGGACGATACAAGTCTGGAGGTTGGCCAAATTTTATCAACTTTTCTAGAATGTTGTTGACCATATAGACACTTTTATTATCCTGATTCGGCCGCCAACTGCTCATCCATCTACTACTCTCCTAGCCTATATTGCTTATCATCTTTGGCTTACCCATAATGCAGTTGTCTAACTCTTCGACTCCCTCCTAGAGTGGTTGTCGAACGAGCACTTGCTCATGCTCATGAGTTCACCATGCAGACCTTATCTACCTCCCAGATCTAAGACTCACATTCTGCTCATCGAGTGCCCTCTCATATATTTATTTTCTGGGAGCCCCCACCTCCGAGATATGTTAAGGTCAACTTTGATGGGAGCGTCGTCGGCGATAGGGCAGGAGCTGCTTTTGTTATCAAGGACCGGGGTCTTCACTTGGTCGCGGCAGGCGGGTATCATCTTTACTCACCGTCGGTTCCCATACTGAGCTCTAGGGAGCCTGGGCCGGCTTGCTCTATACCACGCGAGTCCTTCGAGCTAAGTACATTTTTCTGGAGGGAGGTTTGTCTACCATCATCACCTGGATTCAGGAGACCTTGAGATCCCCCTTCACATCCTCTCCTGCGGGACATTGCTATTCTCCTTCAGGGCAGAACTAGTACTATTATCCATCATGTCTACCGGGAAGCGAACTCGGCGACAGATTGAGTCACTTCCTATGTTGCCCATCATATGGGCAAAGTGCTGTGGACCTCCTCGGGGATACCCCAAGAGCCTTTTGTGATATTTTACTTTCTGACTTTTTGGATTGTATTCACACTCGTCCTGTTATCTGAATACACCAGTTCATCAAAAAAAAAAAAAAAAGAGACTAATCATTTTTACCATGTTAATTGTATGAAAAAGTATCACTATAAATTTTTATTATAGCCCTAGAACATATTTTATACCACCAACCATGAAAGATGTTAATTAATTTTAAATTTACCATGCATGTAAATTATATCCCTTAAAAATAATTAAATAATTTAATATTTATTTGTATATGGAAGTTATGGACATAATGAAATATTATTTAACATATAAAATAGTATTAATTCATTCCTAAATCGATCCCTTGTTGAACTAACAATATACTAAAACATAATTCAAAAAAATAAATGAATATAATAAATTTAAATATTTCTATACATTTCAATACATGGATCCTATGATTAATCTTAAAAAGTTCAAAAAAGATTTTTTTTTATGAATTAGTATCATCCAATTAATACATCATTTTTTTTTCTGATTTTTTAATATTTTTCACCATATATGATAAATTCAGATATGTTACACGTTGGGACATAAATTTTTAAAATTTATCTAAAAAAATTCTAGAAAAATTATGTCAAAATACAATACCTAGACCTAAAAATATAATGGATTAATCTTGCATCTAATGTTACAATAAGCTTAGGGATGGTAGTTAGATGGATTTTTTCGATACCTAATCAATCTCGAAGAACTCTAATAGAACCCATTTAGCAATACCTTATAAAGCTTAGGATGAATTTAAAAATTAAAATTAAAAGCCATTCAAATTTGGAATATATTTGAGATTTGCCACTCAGATACCTACTATCCAAGCACGATTATATATATAATATTTTTTTTATAAAAATACATGTACATAGTGGGAGGATGAGAGAAATCCAACCTAATGATCTTCTTATCCAATAAAGTATAGTTCAATCTTGTTTTTAAATTGATTGATAATATATTTATATCCTTTAAACTCTTATGTATAAAAATCTAATACAAAGTCCTCATCTAAGTCAATTTTTTAAATAATATTTTTGTAATACTTATTTTTAAAAATATTGCCATTTTTATCTTATTTACGGATCTACCATAGTTTTAACACGTCGGATGCCAAGAAAGAAATCGTGGATTAAACCCATGATTTCAATGGCTTTGCCAAAAACAAAATTGTGGTTTCCTACTGAAAGCCTTCAATTTTTTGCCTCATAATTTGGCGATGTTTTTAAGCATCGGGCACGAGTGACATGCATCACATGACCTGTGCTTATGTTCAGCCGCACATGTCCATTGCACAATGAAGGTATGTATGATGCACGGTACCATACTGTATATCATGCACTACAGAGAAAATGCATCCAAATAAATATATATGCAGCAACAACCCCCACCCTTCTTCCAAAAAAAGATCGCACGTGGCCATCCATCGCACAAATGTGATGCACCACACAATGTAGTGTATCGTGCACACAGCAAGGAACATGCATCCAAATAAATATATATGTGGCAACATACCCCACACATCTTTCTAAAAAAATTTTGATAGTGTGGCTGTCCATTGTGCAATGGACAGCACATACAATGCAATGCACAATGCAATATATCATGCACACCACAAAGGACACCCGTTTAGATAAATATATATATAGCAATACATCCCACCCACCCTTTAGAAAAAAATTGACTGTGTGACCATCCATTACATGATGGACGAAGCGTGCAATGCACCATACATTTAAGTATATCATGCATACTGTATAGGATGCACCATGCAATGCATCACACATGCCATCTATCGTGCAATGGATTGCCTCGCATGGTCATTTTTTGGGGATGGTGGGGAATGTTGTCGCATATATCTATCTGAATACATATTTTCTGTGACGTGCGATGCACTGCACTTTCTTATGCATTGCATGTACCATCTTTCATGCTATGGATGGCCGCACACGATCAAATTTTTTTAAAAGCGGGTGGGGTATGTTGCCACATATATATATATAGATGCATATCATATGCAATGCATGCAATACGCTGTAGTACACGATGCATCGCACTCGCCATCCATTGTTCGATGGATAGCCTTGCAGTCTTTTTTCTTTTTACGGGGGGTAGAGGGTGTTGCTATATATAAATCTATTTGGATGCATATTCTTTATGGTGCATGATGCATTGCACGGTGCGGTGCATCGTATACACCTTCATTATATAATAGATGGCCACGTGCAACCAAATACAAGCCCGGGCCATGCCATGCACACCACTTATGCACGACGCTTTAAAACGCCGCCAAGCCATGCAACAAAAGGCCAAAGGCCTTTAGTAGAAAATCATAGTTGAATTCATTATTTTTTTTGTGAAATCGTAGATTTGATTTCATTGTTGGCATGGCCGTTGAAATTTTGGATTCAATCCACGATTTTTTACATGGCATTCGACAAATCCAAGCTATGGTAGATTCATAAAACAAATTAAAATATAAATATTTTATAAAATAAATATTTTAAAAAATATATTTTAAAAAATCCCCTGCATGCCTCCCTCTCAGTTGCTAAAGCCTACCTATTTGGCCGCTCTAAGCCTCCAACTTGATTGAGGCTACCGTGGATGGAAAAAATCAAAGAAAACCCTTCTATTTATTTTTTGATAATATTCTTATATCCTTTAAGCTTTTATATGAATGCCTAACACAAATCCCTAGCTTCCATTTAAGCTTCCTAATTCAGCTGCTCAAAGTCTCCCACCCATCTCAAGTCTCCCACCTGATTGAGATGGATGGATAAAACAGAAAAATCTGGGGGCAAGGACTCCCCTACCCACCACCATCTATGCTTTCCTATTCAGCTGCTCCAAACCTCCCACCCGATTGAGACTCCTAAGCAAAAAATAGAGAGGAAAAACCAAGGGAAAGAGCTCCCCTAGCCACTATCCAAGCTTCCGTATTCAGCACCTCCCACCCAATTCAAGCTTCCCTACCCTTGTCTAAGCTTCCCGATCAGCAGTTCCATGCCTCCCAGCCGATTGAGATTCCTAAGGATGGAAAAAATAGGGGTAAGCTAAGAAAAAACGGAACAAATTGAAAGATAAGATCTTTTTCCATATGATCGATCATTCTTTTTTTCTTTTCGCGAGGAGAATAGGGAGGAAGCGAATGCATCAAGTCGGCAAGGCGAAAGGCAGGGGAAGGCAGCAAGGAGAATGACGCAACCGGACTTGATGGGTTGGCATGGCAGCAGAAGGGGGGTGAGGTAGGCAGCTTACCTCACCGAAACCATCTTGCCCTCTCATGCTTTGAAGAAAGGAAAAAACAAAAAAAATGGAGGGGGTCCGGTGCTCGACATGTAGCATGCCGAGAGAGCTCTAGACTCTCCTTTAATATATTATATAGATATGTGTCCTCTTCCATCACCCACAATCCCTTTCATCTACCGTCCAACATGCATCCCTTCCCATCATTGACCCTCTTGTCCCACCCCTCCCCTTACCTCCCCCTTTATCTTCCATATGTGTCCTCTTCCATCACCCACCCAACCTTTCATCTAGTCTCCAATATGCATCCCTTTCCATCACTGACGTTCTCACATCCACCAAATGCTTCCACTTCCCCCACAAAGCTCCCTTTCTTCCAGCCCCAAACTCACTCCCTCAACTTACAAGCTAGCACTTCTTACACCCTCCACTAACCTCCCAGTCCTCTTCCATCTATTGCTTAACCCTCCACCCGGTTCCTTCTCTGGTAGTAAACACCAAACCAAATGAAAACTATACTCACGATGCAAATTCAAATACAAGTTTAGATCCTATACTTTTATCAGGTTCTTATTTGAATACTATAATACCCTTGTGCATTCAGATCCAAATATCTCATGAATCCAAACAATGTATAGCCAAATATGCAATAATTTTATACTATTTAAGCAAGTACTCCTTAAAACTATGCAGTTTGATAGAGATTAACAAGTGGTCTGTATCTTGCACTTTGCCCGCCACAAAGCATATGGGCAAAGAATTAACTGTTTTATTAAGAGAGGCAAGACAAAGAAACTTTACATAATCTCATTAAAAAAATAAAACATCGTTAATTGCACTTTGCACCCCACAAAGCATATGGACAAAGAATCAACTGTTTTATTAAGAGAGGCAAGACAAAGAAACTATACATAATCTCATTAAAAAAATAAAACATCGTTAAGCCCATATGAGCTTTTATCTATCCAATACAAAAGGTCATTTGGCAAAATCCAATTTCAAGCATTAGAAAAATAATCATTTTCTTTGAAGTCTGAAAAGTTAAATAAAACAACCTCTCACAAGCCAGTCCCTTTGATTCAAAGAGATAAAAATGAAGCAACTCTTGGAATTATTTGTGGTTTCGCAAAACACAGACAAAATAGTCCCTTCAAGAAGCACTGGATTATAATAAATAAAAAATACAAAAGGGAAATAGAATGTGAAATGGAATCCAATACAAAATGTAGAGACTGGATTTTCAGAAAAGAAACAGATAACAGAAAGAAATAAAATGAAGAGCTGCTGCACAGAATGAATGGCTCGACAGGCATTTTACTGTAATATATTATCTGGACTCTGGGGTATCCAATTAAGAAGGGAAAAAGACCAGAATACTGTCCTAAAGTGATCGGCGGCCTCTAGCATTTTATAAGTAGGGCAACTACTCCAAAGATATAGGTGGACCTGCAGTTCTATCAAAAGGACCGCCATGTATAAATATGATTGCTAACATAAACCATTACGTCAGCCCAAAACATTCTCTAACAATAATTCAGGAACAGTAAAAGTAGAAAAATGAATAGGAGATAAACATCCAAACATAAGGAGAATTTAACTAAAACAGTCAGTATACAATGTGAAAATGATATAGATGGTGAAATAATCAAGAGCAAATTGCAAACAAGCATGATTCTACAAAATTTCAAGAAAAGTGAGAAGCCTCAAGATTTCACCAATAAAGTTCAACATTAATTAGTCTCATCCCAATGAAAGCTTTAAGAGACAATGAAAGAGAACTGAGTTTAGAAATTCTGCTTGCAGTAAGCGCTTCAAGGTATTTCAACCAGATCAATGAGAAGACAAGTGGGAACCCTACAAAAACTGCAAAATGTGAAGGAAAGAATACAATTCTGATTCATGCATCATTAAGAAGCTGCAGAATTGACCATCGTACAACATATGTTCTCGACAAGCATGTTTACAATAACTAGTGTAGTAGTTCATCATGCATAAATTCAAGAAGAAACATGTGCAAACAAAAAATTCAATTAATACTGTTTACAAGGTAAAAATTTAAATATCAGAACTTAAGTTTAGTAGACAAAACATTAAAATTATTTATAGAGTGTTGCAGATAGTACCGAAGAGCTAATTTGATCCTGGCAATCACTAAAACTTTTATAGATACCAACAGTATCCCCTTTCCGAACAACATAGAATGCATTGCCTTCTGCTTCCATTGATGGTTGCTGCTTCCCCCTCGGCAATCGCGAAGTCTGTGAACACCGAGCAGAGAAGCACTGAACATAAAATCCCGTCAAGATGAAATTTAATTTAGGCACTTTAATGCCAGCATGCCATATGCCTCTTTTCCATGATGCACTAGAAAAGCCATATAAAAAACTCATGACGACGTGACTACTGTGAGAAAGTAAAGCTGCCCAAGATATGCATGAAATGCAGTTTATCAGAGATTTTCCACTTGCTACAAAGCTCACATAGGGGAATAATAAAATTAGAACCAAAATACCAACATAACTCAAAGAAAACACAGAGTTTCTATATTTTCAGTATGTTGTACTGTAGTGGTATGAATTGACCAGTAAACTGACAATGATGAGAATTGGATGCCAGATAAGATATTCTAAACAAAATGAAACAGTTATGGAAAGCATGCTTAAAGTTCCTTGAAAACTCTATAGAACAGGGTCAAGGAAAACAAACTATTGACCTCAGATACATAGTTGGTAAAGAGTGAGAAAATGGTTACACAATCAAAAACAGCAGCAAAATACCACAACAACAGATACAACTTAGCATTAAGAGTTTGTTTGATCACTAAGAAAGCAAAGGAGAAAATCATAGGAGAATTTTCCTGTCCAATATTTCACAATTATTGGAAAATTTAAGAGAGAAAAATAGGAAGAAATTAAGAGCCTGCACATGGACTGAAATTTTTCCTTTTTTTTTGGATGGTGATTTTTGAGAGGAAAATAGCAGAACTCGAGTCGATGAGGATAACACACTCACATGTTTAACAGATAGAAATATGCATCTGTAAATAGATAAATAACTTTGTCGGAACCTATTCACAAGGTTAATCTTAATGTAGGCAAGACTGATGCATATAAAGTCCTCAAAAGCAAAAATTAAGAGAATGAAGAGAATAGCATGTCAAATTTAAGCCCCACAAGGCTTAGTATTTGATGGTGTTCCGCCTAGGCGAAACTCTACATTTTGAACACTCGAAAATGCTTGCTCTCAAGTTTCAAGCTGCTATATCTTGCTTAACAGAAATATGACAATAAGAAACACCACCTTTGAAAGAATGGGCAAATGTGATGGCCAAGATTGACTGTTCAAAATATTTTATGATATGAAACAAATGGTTTCAGGATCCTACATCGAATATGGGTTTTTAATATATTTCCTTTGAACACCTGGTGAAAATTCTGTGGATTTCAGATTTAATTTTAGCTTTAATAAACAGATATATTCAACTTACAGTCTCTCCCTCTGGCCTCACCAGCAGTGCCATCTTCTCAACTCTCTATACAACTTTGTTTGTTGGTTATATTACCCTGAAACAGTCAATTGCAATCTTCACATTTTGCAGTTCTTAGAAAGTCAGCACAAGTGACTACTTGTTGCACTGCAGTAACCAAGCAAAAGTGAAGGGCTGAAGGCATTTGCAAGCATTAAAATTATCAAGTTCCATATAGTTCAAACATAATTAAACAATGGGTTCCATGGGACTCAATCTTTCATGTGCTCTTCTGCATAAACCTCTTTTGGGGGGGTGGAGGTAAACTTTTAAATGCTCAAGAATCTATATATCATCAGTGGCACCATCATACAAAGCAATATTAAATAGCTTTCCATCAATGTCTAATTGCACAACTTCTTAATATTACTTTAGAAAATTCTTCTCCAATATGGGGAGCTTCAACATTCAAAAAGTCAAATTCTTCTACAGCTCTTGCTCACCATCATTATAGTATCAAGTTAAGAACACAAATCCTTCCGTGATCTCCAAGTCCATGTATTTTTACACAAGTACAACTCCATTAGGAAGCATGTCTAGTAACTCACAAAATTTATATTTTTCAATTTCAAACAATCTACTTATATGGGGTTCTTTGACAATAATTTAGACCAAGGGTTTAAGCCCTGCTAGAAAGGGACGGTACTATTGGTCTCATATTGTTCCAATAGGAAACCAGGATCGAGACACCTATAGGAGACCAGTTTTCTTGGACTAGGATGTCCCTACCATCTCGGTTACAACCCAAAAATTGGGATGCACCAGATGGTCAAGATAGACCAGGATGAACCAAGATGAAAACTTTTTTATTTTTCCTTTGTTAGTTGGCATTGGCATTTTAGTACATTTCAACCATATCATCATTACCTAATAATGTACTATCCTGAAAGCAAGCCAGGGCCTAGAACTGAAATTTAAACCCTTGATTAAGATTATAGATGAATACTTCTGATTTTTTTCTGAAAAAATAATAAGCAACCAACAAAAATGAAACTACATGAAATAAAATTATTCTTGTGCAATAATCCTACTGGATCATTGATTGAACTCAAAGCATTCAATTATTGATTGCACATCATCTTTTTTTTTTGCATAGTAAAAGTTGTTGCCTCCCCCCCTCCTTTTAGGTGGACAGGGATAATAAACAAATTTCGAGATGCATTCTCAGAACGTGGTTCCACTCCTACAATTCCCAGAAAACTTTCCAACAAAAAATGCATTTCTTTAAAATTATCATCCAATTCCAGCTTCTCTTGAACTCATACTACGCATCGAATTTCAAGTTCTTCTATTATGGCATAATGGGCATATTCTAAAAATATATTCAAACATGCTAAAAACTATTCCGTAAGTAATGCATACTACTCTCGCTATAATCTAGAAAAAAAATTCAGGCATGCTAAGAAATAAGAATATATATATATATATACATGTCACAGTAGAAACAATTAATTCTTTATATTAAATAAGACAAATCACAAGTTATCGCTTACCAACAGATATGCATGAAATGCTTTCAAAAGAAATGATGAAAAGGATATAACAGATATATGCATGAACAAATTTCAAAAAGAAAGAAAGCAAGCAAGCAAACAAGGAAGAAAGAAAGGCCTCGCAGTATGAATCAAGGCATGAAGTTAACCCATACTTCAAAATAAAAATAAGATAAAGCATTAAGTTCTTAATTATCAAAACAATAATAGGCCAACATGCTTTGCCTGTAAACCAAACAGGCAAAAGACATCAAAAAGTAAATAAATAAAGATGAAAGAAAATTGGAAAAATAACAAGAGATAGGTTGACAGAGTGATACTAGGGCAAAGGTCTGATGATCTAAATTCTTGTGTGCTTCAATGATTCCACCAAATTCTAAGCAACTTTAAGAAAAACATAACAGCGGGAATGCTATAGAATATGTGCGCTATGCAAAACCTGTGATGAATTCAAGGAGACAATCTATTATCATGTGGAATCGAGAAATCTGAGAATGCGAGCAATATGGGGAAAAAAATAATAAAAACCAAGAAGAACTGACTATGGTATACTTCTTAGAAAGCAGAAAAAAAATAAGGTAAGAATGATCAAAAACTGACTACGATTGGCTAATGCAAATTCTTGACTGCAATTGTCAAAATTACTTTTTGGTATTCCAAACAATAACACAACAAAGAAATGAAAAAAATAAAGAAAGAGGAAGAAGAAGAAAGGTGGTTGGAATTGCAAATGGGTTGTAGACAAACACATGATTGGTAATTATTTTGTACATTTTTTTAGCTAAAATTGGTTGCTACTATGCCTTTGCAATAATTGCTCTTCGACCCAAAGACTTTTTCTTTTCCTCGAGAACTCAAACTGAATAAGAGATTTTCGGGAAAATCCAAAGAAGAGCCTCTCAAGAGGCGCCTCCGACCGAAATTTCAAGAAAACAGAGTAAATGACATGCGGAAAAAAGAGCAATGAATTAAAACGGAAAGTGCAAAAGGGTTTAGGGTTTAAGGGCGGAGGCAAGAAAGGGGATGGGGGCCAAGGAGGAGGGCTGCAGGTAGAGAGAGAGGACCTCAACGTCGTCACCGACCGTCGTCTCTCCACGACACCGATCGTACGCCGCCGCGGTGATCGCCAAGCAATAATGAAAAGGGAAAGAATCAGGAGGGGAATAGCGACGACGGAGGATAGAAGTAATCTGACAATTCAGTGCCGACTTCACAACAATATATTTACATATATAGGGGAAAGTCGGTAATCCTGTGCCGATAATACGCACCCCGTGTGTTGGCGTAAAGGTAAAGCATGCTCATCGAATGTGGACCGGAGATCAACCCGGACAATTGGCTGTCTTACTGGTCCGACTGCCGTATCATTATGAACCGGTCGGACCGGCTTTTATTAAAATATTTAAAAATTTTGGAAAAACTACGGAGGTCGACGCTCCTCCCTCCCTCCGCCCTCCGAGGCCGCTCCGCGCCCTCCTCCAACGTACTCGGGCCCATCGCCGATGGCCTGGCGGACCCCATTGGTGCTCCCACGTATCCTTGAATGCCCACGACGTGCCCGAGCCCTGGCCCCCCTCACCCATCTGGTACCCCGCTAGCTGCTGCTGGATCACCGGCAAGCTGCGGAGGCGGATGGCTAAGGAGCACCGCCGGATAGCATTTGGGGCTTGCCAGCATCCCCGGAATACCTGGCAGCTGAGGAGAGACGAAAGAAAGCAGTGCAGAGGGGACGAGAGAGAAATGGATAAAGAGGAGAGTAGAACATACCCCGTCGGTCGTTGGTCAGCTGACCAACCTCGCGTTCGCGGCGATGCGTCAACCGGCGTCGTCGTCTGCGGCGGAGGACGTAGAACCGTCGAGAAGAGGAGGGCATGGAGGAAGAAGAAGAGGGGCTCGCGGGTGGTCATTGAATCTAGGGATTTTTTTCCGTAATTTTTTTATTATAATAAGAAAGATTAAAATATTTTTGAACGGATTATTACTTGTGGTTTTGCCAAAACAAAAAAAATCCAGCCGGTGTAGCGGGTTTAATCTTGCTATAGCCATTATTCTAACTAGATGCTAGCCCGTTTGATGCACCGAATATAACAGTTTAGGTATTTCGTATAATTCAAATTTAATTTAATAAAATTTATTATTTATTAAATTTATTATATTATATTTATTATTTTAAATTTATTTGAAATTTATTTTAAAATTTTAATATTTAAAAAAAAAAAAAAAAACTAGGTCATAAAAATTTAGTACAAATTTTGAAAAAAAAAATTCATTCAAAACTAAACTAATTTTTTTATTATTATAATTTTTATTATTATATAGAAGATATAATTTTGAAAGAATTTTTGTTTTTTTGGTTCAACCCCTTCTATCTTCTTCTACGTTCCATACCCCCTTCCTTTTTTATTTTATTTTCTTCTTCTTCCATCCCTCCTCCCCGAAGTCCCTTTCTCTCCCAACTATCTCCCTCTTATTTTTTTATTCATTTATTTATTTAATATTTTATTTAAATATCAAATAAAACCAAATATATTATTAATTATTATATTTAATAAATATTTATTAAAAATAATATTTTAGTTTTTTTATTTTTTTATCATGTGTCACCTTCCAAACTCGAGCGATCATTTTTATGGATCATGCCATATGATGGGTACGGTCGGCATGGCGATGTATAGTTTTATGGCATGTGGAGATATTAAGGTGTAAAGTCGATATAATATCTAAAGAGCAATGCACCCTTGCTTCCATACGTGAAGTCGGTCGCATTTACCTTCTGTGCGCTCGTGATTATTGGCATCCAAAGCACTTGCACGGATACCATTTTATCATTATTAAGCTAACTCTGATAAAATAAATAAAATAAATTTTTAAAATAAGTCTTTTAATAAAAAAATTAGTCCCAAAGAAGAAAGAGAAAAAAGTTTTTCTCTTTTTCCTGAATCGAGTCTAGAGGAGAGGAAGAATGTAAAGACAAAAAGGAGGAACTATATACAAGTCATTTCCAAATAGAGGGACTTTCATGGCTCACAAACATAGACATGCAAATTAGATAGCTAATAATATAAGAGAAAGAACTCAACCTAGTTGGTGAAACCTCTTATTCTAAATTTGAATATGTTACAAAGATTTAGAGCCTTTGGTTTCTTTAGAAAAACACTCGAAGAGGAAAATGTTTTTTATAGCAAGTAAGAGAGAGTGACATCACTATAAACCTTATTGCTCTCAAATGAGCCTTCTTCCAAGGTTTGTCAGGATTGAAGAGGGCAACAAGGATGGCCAAAGGGTTAAAAAGGAGGGGACTGTGGCCAACATGAGGGGTCGCCATCGATGGTAGAGGGCAAGATAAAGCAAGGAAGAGGGAGAAAGACATGCCTAAATGAGGGAGAGGAGTGGGGGATGGAAAAGGGAGATGATGGTGAGAAGGGAGGTAACGAAGAGATACGCAGTCGCATGGAGCTTATAAACTTTTAGAGTTTCAATATCCTAATTGCTGGTGATGGAGGAGGTAGCATTGTTGCCTTGGTCGAGGAAATGAGACTGCATGTCTTCTTCTATAAACTTTATTTCTAAAAGATATGTCAGTGACTTAGAAAATATCTCATAGTAATTTACTCATTTCACATATGATTTATTGGTGTTAGAGATTGGATCAATAGTTAGACCATATTACAATAAAATCTTAAATTTTGGAGTCTAATTTTAAAAATTCTAAATTTTGATATATAAATATAAATTATGAAAAGTTAAAAAAGTGTTGTTGTAATTGGTTCTTAAACGTAAAAATAGGCATTAAGCATATCTACGTAACAAATGGAGTTATAAGGGTTTTCCTAGCGAAAATATGTATGGAGAAAAGGTTTGTTTTGATATGTTGTTTTAAATTGTAATATTGACATACCGCCAAAATATCATCATTATCGAGGGGCTTTGAGCAAAAGAAAGCTGATTCAAAGTTATATCAAAGTTTTAATAGTAATTAATAAGAGAATGTAAGTTGAAAATGACCCTTTTCAATTCCGTCATGAACATATAACCAAATCACCAAGTTCCTTTTACCAAGAACTAATACCACGTTCCTTTTAATATCTTATTTCACATTTTTTTTCTCGATAGAATCCTATGTGCATTAAGATCATCAAAACTCAATAAAAAATCCTACTCCATATCCTCTCTCCACCTAGATATATATTTAATAGAAAATAAGACCCTTTGTTTTTTTTTGCAATCAAGTTGGATTCAATTGGTTGTCTAGGTTGAAAGGTGCCGGCCAATTTTAAATTACTATTAATTTTCGAAATTTACATGCAGTTGTCATCCAGACATTAGGTAACATCTAATTATCTAAATATTTTTTAATTTTTTTATTGGAAAAGTTCAACCATTTAACCATTTACTAGTCTAATAAACTTTAGGCCAACATTAGAAAAATTAATGTAAATATTAAGACTGAAACTGGATCATATATTGATCGGATACTGGTATATTCATATCCATATTTTTTTATTGACAAATATAAATATGGATAGAGACATTAATTGGATACAAAAATTTATATTTATATTTATTTTAAATGGATATAGATATAAATCAAATACTAAAAATATCGATACAAATATAGGTATATTAATATATGTATAGAATCAAAGATATTACTTAGTAGGGATAAATTAAGTTAATATTATTTTATATATTTATATATTTTTCTTAAAAGTTAATAAATACTATATAAAATTAAATAGGATTATATGTGTAATCGAATATTCGGATATGGATCATATAGTTATCTATCCATATCTTAACTATTTTTTTTACATATATAGATACAAATATAGATGTTAGTTAAATGTTCAAATTTTATTTATATCCGGATAATTTCGGATGTAAAATCAAATATTATCCATATTACTTCTAGTCTTTTACCTCAACAACTATAATTGTATTTAATACTTCTATAACTAGACGGCTTTAGTGGATATTGGGCTTGTGGATATTAAATATCCAGGCTCGGACCCATTTAAGTATGGTTAAACGGGTCCAGGTCTGGATCCAAATAAATGGATCAAAATTTAGTACCAAACCAGTATCCATTGGATAAATACCTGCAGGTCTCGGGTCTGGACCTGGTCTATTGATAGCTCTACAATAAAGGAGGCTATCAAGTTTGCTGTAAAGTTTACTTTACAATAGATATATCGAATAAATAGTGAAGCAGTCCCCCATAACATCATATAAATATCCTATAGCAAAGGATGAGTGACAGATCACCTATCCTTGAATTGGATCCAATTCATAATACTAAAAGAGTCACCCCCAATCATCAATTGATCAGCCCAGAGGATTAGACTAGTATAGACAATGCCAATCCAAGCAGCTCGTCATTTTACTCCTAGTACAAAGGGACTAAAGAGATGGCTCCCATCTACTGCCACCAGTCTCGAATCAAGATCTCTAATCACAAAATCCACTCTTCCAAGAGTACCCATAACACTGTTATAAAAATTAACCTTAAAGAAAGTCTAGATTAGGGATTCCAAGAAATAAATACCCTATGGATCGCTACAAGAGCTGATCAAGAGTTTCAGGGATCTAAAGTTCTTGCAGTCAAATCTATTGACTCTAGCTGAGAGATCTCAGCCACCTATATCAAAGCTCGCTCCAAAATAAAATGCATAAATAATCTCCTCGAATCAAACACCTAGCTATTTTGGATCAACCAGATATAGTAGGCGACATAAGCTATATGGATACCATAGATTCTGGCTATCTCAGAACCTAAGCTGAGCCTTAAACTGTCTAAGAACAATTGGGCTGGAAACTCCAGCGAAGTAATCCTATGAAGTAAGCTAGCTAACCTCCAGATCCATGTAGCTCGAGGATAATAGAACAGAGCATGATCCACTGACTCCTCCTTAGCCTTACAACATGGGCACATGGGGTACAGAGGAATCCCCTGTTCCTCAAGATAGGCCTGGTGGGAAGTTGACCCCAGGCCACTTTTAAGATAAGCAGGCTAACCCTCTGGTGCACCTATAGCCTTCAAATCCAAGCAGCATCCAATCTCCAATCTGGAGTCTCATGGTATATCACATAGACATCACCTGCCCTATCCTTTGACTGCAAGAAGATGTCACACTCTCACATCCTCTACATCATAGTGAGGATCGTAATAGATAGCAGCCTTGTAGCTAGCTCAGGTCCGAAAATCTAAGCCATGTAATCAGATCGCCAACCACTCCCCTTAGGTTGAATGAGATCAAAGATCTATATGAACTCCCCAACATCAGGACTGACAAAAGTGGGCCATTTGCTCGGCGATAGGTTAGAGAGCCATAGTCATGTAGAAAGTCAGCCAAATGGCCATTGCCAATCACTTGGTGGATCTGAGATATGACCCTCATTGCATGGCCATGGATCTCCCTCTACATAAAGGAGCTACTTCGAGTTGGTCTAATGTTAACAGTCACCATCCAAGGACTATACTTGATCGTCATTAGGGAACTCTAGAAACTGTCAGGACAATAATCTTGTCATATGCCTAGTGATCAGCGCCTCTTGCCTCACTACTATAAATTGGATTCCAAATCCTTCATCCCTAATAGGTTAGCAAATCACCTCCCAAGCAAGAAGATGAATATTCCCTCTCCCCTCCTAAATAAAGCATCGAAATAGTTATTCAAGCTTGAGAAAACAAGTTTTCATAACAATAGTATCATATAGCAAATAGATAGACATAAAATTGAAAATCGACCTCACCAAAGTAACATTGTCAATCATGGAAAGAGTAGTAGCTTGCCATCTAGGAAGATGCTCCTAGATAACTTACTTGAGATAGGCACACTCCACCCTTCTCAACCTTTGATCAGATATTGGAAACCCAAGTAATGGCAAACCCCCACCAGCTCCATAACTCTAAGTCTCTGCTTGATGATATGTTTGAGATGGGCCTTGGTCCTAATGTAGAAGGTGGAGGATTTGATAAGGTTCACCCTTTAGCCAGAAACATGGCAGTACTCAAGAATCTTGGAAAAGGTCATCGTATTCGGATGGAAGCCTGGCCTAACAGCAAGTAGTCATCTATAAATAGCAAGTGGGAGACCGGTTGGAACCCAGAGCGGTACATAAGGATCCAACCCAGATCCACTAGCAGCCATCCATAATGCTCGAGAGAGGATGTTAGCACAACAAATAAACAAGTAAGGAGACAAAGAACAACCTTGGCAAATCTCAATAGTTGACCGAAAGAAATCTGATAAAGTACCATTGATAATGATAGCAAAGGATAAACTCTAGCATGGAAGCCGAAGTTATGCAAGGCCCGCTCTACAAACAACCATCTCATGCAATCATAGGCTTGCTCGATGTCCAGTTTAATTGCCATTAGATAGCGACAACCCAGGACATGCTAAAGATCATACATAAACTCATAGTGATCATGACATTATCATTAATACTCCAGCCACCTATAAATACCCCTTGCTCCAAACAAATAAGGCGAGGCAAGATAGGCTTCATTCTCTCCACCATTAGCTTAGCATAAATTTTATATAAAGTAGTACACAAGCTAATTGATCTATAATGGCATGTCTCAAGACATTAAGCTTCTTTGGTTCTAGGGTAAGAAACGTCCTCATCCATGTCTCGAGCAGCTTTCCAGTAACAAAGAACTCTATAACTGCCTTGCTCACCTTCACTTGAATAATAGGCTAGTATCTCCTAAATAAAAGTAAGGAAAAATCATCTGGTCCAGGAGCTTTATCTTCAGCTATTACTCAAAGTGCTCTCCTAGTTTCCCCTGTCATCACTAGCTTGGTCAATTCCTAGTTCTCAGTATCAATAACAAGAATAAGGGGTTCCAACAAAGTAAGGGAGACATTGCCATCCACGTCAACCGACCACTCAATTTGAAGGAACAAACTCATGCTTGATGTTCCCTTCCTCCTCTTACCACTATCCATTACCATCTCTCATTGCTAGGATTTGATTTTTGTGCCACCTGATGATTATGGCAAGATAAAAAAAACCTAGTATGCCTATCACCCTTCCTAATCCACTGGACCCCTGATTTCTATCTTCAGAACATATCTTGCTATCTCAAGAGAGAGTGATGCAAAGAAAGGAGCCCCCAAAGCTCTATCAAATCCTCATCAAGTAGCCCCCCTCTTAATCCTCATTATCATGTAAGTCAGTAATAGCAGCTTCGGTAACCTCTAGCCTTTGGAAAATGTTCCCAACCTTCTCATGATTCCATTGAGGAAGTCTGCATCTCAAGAGCTTAAGCCTTTGCATCATCCAATATCTAGCACTCTATCTCAAGAGAGAGTGATGCAAAGAAATGAGCCCCCAAAGCTCTATCAAATCCTCATCAAGTAGCCCCCCTCTTAATCCTCATTATCATGTAAGTCAGTAATAGCAGCTTCGGTAACCTCTAGCCTTTGGAAAATGTTCCCAACCTTCTCATGATTCCATTGAGGAAGTCTGCATCTCAAGAGCTTAAGCCTTTGCATCATCCAATATCTGGCACTATCATAAATCGGGAGTCTCCATACCTTATTGACAATATCCCAGGATTGAGGGTAGCCAAGCTAGAACTTCTCAAACCAGCATGGACTCTGATAGGAGAGTGAAACCTCTATTATGATCAACAATGGTCGATGATCATAAGCAAGTTTTCGGCAAATGCTGAACCTGGTATCTTGGATATATCTAAATCCAATCTGCCACAACAAAATCCCTACCAATCAGTTCCTGTACTCTAACTCCACCATGATGGTTATTATATCAGGTAAACTGAGATCCAATGAACCCCAAGTCCACCAAGCCATTCTCCTTAATGAAGTTTTGAAACTCCCTAACCTACACCATCCACAAATGCCCTTCCTCTTCTTTTTTTCTGGGAACCATCAATATAGTTCAAGTCCCCTGTCACCAATATAGGAATACCTAGCCCCACCACATTGACATCTTATACCATAACTGCCTATGCTCTCTATAGTCATTACTAGCATATACTCTAGACAAGAGCCAAAAGTTATTATTCATTTTAGAAATAACAATATAAATTTGTTGGGCACACTTATGAAAGATATTAATCTTAGCTACACCCAACCTCCAAACAACCATGATACCACCAGATAGTCCTTGAGATTTTATAGTATAGAAGCCCCGGGAGGCTAGGAACTAATGCTTGGCACGAGTTAGACCCAGATCTAAGAGACGGGTCACTAAAAAATGAACAAGTCTGGACTGTAAATCTGCATCCATCTCCTAAAAGTTGAATAAAATGAGGGTTAGGCCAACCCCCACACATTCCAAATCATGATCTTCATGAAAAACCCTCAATTGAGGTGAGGACTACACTCTCCTTGGCAGACTCCACTTGAGCACCCTCCACATGTAGCTTAGAAGTATTCCTGATAGCATGAAGAGCTAATTTAAGCCAATAAATCATCAATTTATGGTTCTTAGAAAATTGGCACGAAGATCCATCCACCATAGTTGAATGCCTCTGCCCCAATTCAGCCCCTTCATGCCCACAAACTAAAAAATACGAGGCTTAAATGCCTGCTTCCCCATCTCCCAGTGTAGTCCCCCATCTAGTGAAGCCTCATGATCTCCTCATCTCACCAGAGGCAACCTCCCAATCAAAACCCCTTTCCACCCATCTTTGCCTCCCTAGCCATCCCCACCTCTATTGAACTAATCTCACCACCCCGGCCACCCCAAACTCCTCCACTATCCAACCTTCAGCCCTTGATCATGGACCCCCAAAGAAGGCAGCTTGGCACCAACCTCCGACCAGGTACATCCAATTACCTTTGGCTATCCCTAGAAGCCGACCATCCAACACCACTCCCCCCACCAAGCTTGAGAGAGAGGAAGACTCACCTAGAGCACTCGCCATCGGCAATACACTCCTCATGGGATGGGAAAACGATTAAGGGAGATTACCGGCCACTGGTAAGTCTTCCACCACCACCCTGGTAGGCGTCGCAACCATGATCACCCTCTCAGAAGAGCAACTGGCATACTTGGTACACAAGCCTACTCCCACGGCCCATGGATGCTAGACCCAAGCCCTGGGCCACATATCCACAAGAATCCTTCATCTGGGCTAGCCTAAAAGGGCTTGAGCTCTCCATGCAGCCTACCTCCATTGCATTAAGACCCAGTCCGAGTTAGCTAGGATGAAGAATTTTTCCAACTTGACTACTATACTATTGCTTGACTCGAACTCGGCCTTCTTCTCAAGTGACATCGATGAGCAAATTTGGAGGGCTTTTGCTACCCGTTGGAGTTTGAAAGAGAATGAGGAAAAGATTCCCCAGGTATAGGCAAGGTCGATCGAGAGGGAGATGAACTCAGACCAGAAGATTCCAGGTTGGACCTAGTTATCTTCCTTGGGATGGTTGGAATCCTAAACGGGCAAGGCTACCAAATTCGCGAGGTTGCCAATTATGGACCAAGCTGAGGCCGATCAAAGGATAACCTCGTCTCCTTTGCTAAATCCCCACCCTCCTCAATCATTAGGGAAGCACAAAAATTCTCCAGCACATAAACTTTCCCCTTGGCTGTTCTCCCTCCCTGTCCTTCTCATAATCATCTATTACATGACCCGGTTGGCTGGATCTATAATAGAAGGATGGCACATTTTCATACATGAAGAGCTATCAAAAGATCCACTCTTGCCCATGGATTGAAAAAACCCTTGGTTACAAGGGTTCTAACGAGTCAATCTCCACCCTTACTTTGGCCAAACCTATCTTCTGGTACGGGTGGTGAAGTCATCAAGGGCAACCAGTTTTTTGACCTTCAATGTGATCATCATCAGCATGTTTGGCTGCCAAAACTCCATCAGCAAACTATGCAGCTTGACCCAAACCACCATCTACCGCACCATCTTGGCCCTAAGAACAAGTCCGCCACCCATGGCTCCACCGCCAAGAGTTGACTGGAGGTGAACCATGGGCTACCCTGAAGAACCACCCCTCATTCTTCTCATGTTTGAAATATTACAAGGTGATAATCCTTTTCAAGGAAAAATGCTTCTAGGTCTATTTTAAGGTCCCCCTAATTTTGAAATCCTTCATGATCCACTTTAATGGAACCCTCCAACCGAGGCTTCGAACAATGATAAAGTAATTCTCCCATTCCTTGACTCCATTTTCTCCACCGGAAACTCAAGGACCTTGGTAAAGAATTTTTGGAATTCCTCTATCTCCTCTGGTGACACCTTGTTCTCTATCCATCATGGCTATCTCGGTGTCCCCTACGCCACCTAAGCCCAAGATCTCTCTTCATCGAAAATCTCCTTCAATGATCAATCACTATTGCTCACACCCTTGCCCTTTTTAGCCATCACAGCAAAAGAACCACTGCTGCCCAAGAACTTTTCGATAAAACTCCTAACTAAAGGTATGATTCTTGATGCACAAACTCAATCACACCTAGGTTGACTGAATGAATAAAATGGGGATTCTTTGAGAACAAAAATTATAAATGGTTGCACTTGCTAAAACATTCATACATATATAGATGTTGTATCAAAAAAATTCATGATTTTTGATCTTGGATATCCTATTTACATTAGATGCTGAACATAATAAAACATGAAGTCATGAGGCTCAAAAATGAAGAGCCTAAGATTGCAGCCTTAATGGATATATATATAATGACAAGTAAATCTAATATTTTCCTAGTTCTCGCCATGCTTTGACTACGCATTGAGCCTGGAGGTCTTTGGTTTGATGCACCCCCTGGCTGGAATTTTTAATGACAACCATTCACTCTCAGAACTCTCAAAACCCACCATGGCAAAAAAAGAAGAGCTAATAAAAAGAGACAAGAAGAGAAGATAGAAGGACCTACACAGAAATAGAGAAATAGAGGGTAGGGACATTCGGAGATGGTAGAGAACCTCCTAGAAGGATTCTCGATAGAGAGAACGAAAGAAAGAAAGGAAGAGCGGGACATCAGTGACCTGAGTGGGAGATAACAATAGAAGGACAAATTCTGAAAGAAAAGAAAACAAGTGGAGAGCTAAAATAAGATAAGGCAACCCTTTTTTATAGCAGGGGATTGAAAGATTCCAGAGATCCCAAATTGCTTTGAACCGATCGGCATGCACCACTTGTAAGTCCCCTATTAGTTCTCTATAGCCATCAGTCGTTAAAATTAAATACAGCATAACAGTCGAGGCATCTACCGAATTTATAAATCAGAGTCCATGATTATATTTGTCCCTTCACATCCACCTCAAAAGCTATGCATGATCCTTTAATTGAAAAGACCTTTTATATCCTTCGTGTCTCTTGAGCACATACTCTTATAGGCCAACCAAAACTCGAACTAAGGAACACGAGGGTATGTGTTAGGGAAAATCTTGTTTGCGCCAAAGGTATAAAGTCGAAGTCAATAAGCCCAGTCAACTAGCTCTATTATATGTTCGTCGATTATTCATCGGATTGGATTCTTGATCAACTAATGATTTTCTCTCAACTCCAACATTACTGGCACTCATGACTCGACCACATGCTGATGCATGGTCAGTCTTATTACATGATCGACCCCTTATTGGAGAAACTAGCCCCTCTCCCAACTAACCAACCCTCATCGGAGCAACTGGCACCTCTCCCATTTGATTGGACCTAGCTAAGTACAAACCATTAATCACCCTTGCCCGATCCAATCTCAGTGATGATCGATGCCTTTTCATCAACTAATCCTTTAAAAGCTATTAGCATGTGCTTGTCTTTGACCAGTGTAGCCTGACCAAGAATTTTCTGGCTAACCAAATCTTGATTTAATAATCAATTTTTTCATTCAAAACTTAGCACCAGCTAGCTGGCAATTGCCACAAAATAGATAAGACAACCACGACCACCATATCTTGAAAATCCTGCATAATGGTTTCGACACAATATGCCAATCTCACCCAGACCTGGCTGACTAAACCACTTGCCTAGTACAACGCTGACTTCCATTTATAAAAGGAAGCCCAAACAAGGACCCTAAGGTATGCTAAAAGAAATTTTGCCTCATACTTCTCATACTATTGGATTAAAGATCTAACTTAAACATCGAAGGATCATCATCGGAATGCCTTTTGGTCAGGATTTTTGCAGGTCTTGTCCCTTGGAGATTCTTCTTCATCATTAGCTCCAGCATCTCCGATATATGATAGATTTTAGTACCAACAATGATAATTATTGAGTTTAAATAAAATGTATTGTTTATGGAAGGGGAGAAGAAAGGTGAGGCGCATACATTATTTTGATTGGTTTAATGGAGTTCATTGTGCTCTACCCCCCTCATCACCTCCATCATCAAAACTTGCTGCGGTGCTATCACCATTTAAAAAATTTAGGTTTATATTTTTAAGTAGTTGACCATACAAAAATTATTTAACATTTTTTAAATATAAAACAATTAAAATTTTATTTTTTATTTTTTAAATGATAATGGTGCCAAATGCAACTTCATGATAAGACAACGGCCGATAGATTAAATTACATAAATAGCTCAGGAAAATATAAAAGAAAGTTGCTATATTGAATTGAAGGAAATTTATTGCCAAAACTAGATGGTGGAGAGAAGCTGATGCGGCGTGGGAAAGTGATCCAAGCAAATGATGGGAATAGGATATATAAAATAGAAGATGTCTTCAAAGGTTTCAAGGGAAAGGGAAGGTAGGTGCTTAACAAGGGTTCAAGCCTCTCTTACCAAGTTGGTATGTATAGCCTTGTTTCAATTTTATTGTTTAGTTCAAGGTATAAATTCGTGATAATATTGTTAACTGTTTTGATGGTTCTACATTCAAAACAGCCTTGCCCATCTATCTTACTACTTGTCATACTTATAAAATACTAGAGTTTAGATGCTTTTATTTTCTAAATGTCTAAGATCAAATCTCATCTTTAGTGGATTTGGGGGTACAGGGGCATAATCATGAAATTGACACCTAGAAATAAATCATATCAAAGTTTTAAGTTATCCTTTTTCCTCAAGCAAAGTTTTGAAAAAATTATCTTAAGTTTGGAAACAGTTTTGAAAACTAAATCCATGAAGAATCAATGATAATATTTAAAGAAACCGAGTAAGGAGATGTTCAAAACATTACAAAGTAGCTAATTAAAATACCAAATAACATGATTAAAACCACCATGTACAAACATGTACACACACATATATTCTATGGTTTGTGTTAAAAATGATTATCAAACAAACCATGAAAAATTATCGCTAAGACGGTAGCCCGATTGGTAGAGGCCTTGTCTCACCACCAACCAGTCCCGGGTTCGAGGCGTGATCCCGCAAGTGACTCGATTAAATCGTGAGAGGTTAGGGAAGTCCCATTCCGTCTTTGGTATGGGAACGGCCCGTTCTACCATCAGTATCTTAGTGGTGTCAGGTTGACATACCGTTGATGGGGAAAGACTCCAAAATGGTCTTGAATCGGATATTGCCTCGTATGGTGGGGGCCCGAGGGGTAGCTACAATGGGATTTATGCCCTCATCCCTTTTTTCTACCAAAAAAAAAAAAAAAAACAAACCATGACAAATTTATTAAATTTGAAGGCACCCAAGTAAGGTTGCAAATGGGTCGAGTTGATCTATGACCCGATCCGAGGCAACCCATTTAGACTTGATCCAACCCATTTTTAGGGATCTGCAGATCCAGATCGTATCATAAAACTAGATCCATTTCATTTTCTGAGTCGGGTTTGGATTTGCTGAATTTAGACATGACCTGATCCAATCCAACTCGAATATACTAATACTGTTATGATCATATTTATTTGGACCTTTAATTATAATTTAAAACTTGTATGGAACTTATTTTTAACATAGAGATAAAGTTATAATTATTTTTATATCTTAATTTATTTTGAAAACAATATTATTTGTTATCTATTTATGATTAATAATAGTTGGCTATATAATAATAAAAATATATTTGCCTATATATTATCCGGATCATATTTAGATCTAAATTTTTTAGATTAGAACTGGATTATTTATGGACCTGATTCAACCCGAATGATCCATTGGGTTGAAAATTTTGATAGCGGATCCAACTCAACCTGATCTAATTTTTTAGTGGATTGAGTCTGGGTCTAATATTAGGATCAGATCACAGAATTGGATCAGATCAGGGTCACTCATGACCCGATCCAACCCAACCCATTTGCACCCATACAACCAAGTAATCATGGTTTGATTTATATGACCACCAAATGACCTAGTAGAGGATCACTTATTTGATGCTTTTTGGCACCTGCCATGCTTCTACCTAAAATCGAACAAAAATCATATGAGATGAGCACTATATATAAAATATCATATGTGGTAGGTTTTCTATTTTGTCTTTTTTTTTCTAATATCAATTTTAAAAAATAAATCTAAATGTCAAAATTTCATTCTAATAATGGAAACATTAGTCTCATAATTAAAAATTAAAAAAAGCATGACATTACCTTTTTTTTTTCATTTTTTGATATGCATTTTATTGTTATATACCATATTATTATATGATAAATACTAAATAAATTAATTATCAAGTAAATCAAGATACACTTTTAAATAAATCAATATACAGTTTTCGAAATATAAAGTTCATGAATGCACAATATATGATCAAATGATACATACTAGTAAATTAGTTGTATAACAATTTAATAAATAATTTCAAGCAAATTAATACATAATTTTCAAAAATATTATGTTCATCAAAATACACTACATGGTATAATGATACACTCATCGATTTCTTTATATATGCAGATTTTTTGATATATACCTAGCATTAATCCAATATTTAGGATTAGTATAGGATCAAGTGATACATATTTAGTGCATTAGTTATTTTGTAATCCAATACATATCTTCAAGCAAATTGATATATAATTTCTAAAAATATTATACTTACTAGTACATATTATATGGTATAATAATATATACTTATTGGCTTTTTGATATATGTTGAAATAATCTTTAATATATACTTAGCAATGATCTAATATACATAATAAATTAATATATTATTTTCTAGGACATGTTTTTTACTTGGAAATATATATTAGAGTACTATTGAATATATATCAAAAAAGTTTATAATATTAATTAAGAAGTTGATAAGTGTATATATAGTGTATGCTAATAAACATAATATTTTATAAACTATGATGAATTACTAGGAGGTATGTATCAAGTTACTAAATAACTAATTTTTTTAAAATATATATTATTTGATGTATATTATGCACCAGTAAATTCTATATTTTAAAAATTATATGTTAATTAAGTTATAGATACGCATTAATTTATTTGATGATCAATTTATTTTGTATTGATAAAATATATATTCAAAATAAAAAAGATAATATTATTTTTAATTACAAAATTAATATTTTTATTAATATTTTTTTAGATTTATTTATTTAATATTGATATTTAAAGAAATTGATTAATTAAAAAATATAATATTCGGTTCATTTATAGATAGGAGTTAAATTTTTAATCCCTGTTTATGCAAATCATAGGTTTCTATTCATTTTTTAATTATTTGAGGATAAAAATGTTCTTACCTCAAAATCTTTATTTTTTTTAAAAAATAAAACTTAAATTTTTTTATTTTTATTTTATTAATTAATATTTTAATTATATTGGATTAACATATCCACCTGTAGATGAAAAGGAACGATATAAATCTAAATGCCTTGTTTGAAACGTAATCCGGCTAGGTCGGGATTTATCCCCTATCCCATTTTGCTTTATATAAAAAGAAAAGAAAATCTCGACGAGAGAGAAGCTCCGGCGATTTCCGCTTTCCCTCTTCTCCCTCGCTGTTACGCCCCCTCCCCTGCCCCGCTAATGCCGGCCCACCACCGAAGCAAGAGCAAAAGCGGTTTCAAGAATCCCTCATCCACCCTTCCATCATTTTCCTGATCGCTTTCTCTCGCTCAAAGTTCGCCGTAAATCGCCCGAAGCCTGCTGTAAATCCCCTAGGTCTGATGATGCACCAGGTGATGTCGCAAACCCTAGAGTGTCACCCTAGAATTTCATGTGCTTTTATTTTTAAATTTTAATTATGAAGGATCATCCTGGTAATTGATTGGAGCTCCAACAATGTTCTTATTTTTCTCTGAATTTCTGGCTTTAATTTTCATCATGATGATGGTATCTGCTATAGAATTTCATGTGCCTCTGACCTCCGGTCTTTGCTTCCTATAAAACAAACATAGAGGTCAGAGTGCATGGAATCGCTCTTACGAAGCGAAACCTTTCGTCCACCTTCCGCCATGCTCTTCACGAATGCCACGAAGTGTCACCAATTCTCTCCTTCAAACAACTTCTTTTCCATCCTCAAATATGTGAATGCACTCAAACCAATTCCTGGATCTTCCCTACTTGTTGCCAACACCTGCTAGTATTCTGACTCATCGTATCTCTCCAATGCATTCTCCCCTGCAAGCTCTGCTCCCGCTGCTTTGGTTGGTTTTTTTTACTTGTTGAACTAGCAATTCTGGTGAACAATTTGCATGACTGGGTTGTTGTTCATCTCTCATCTCCATGCATGTAAAGTTTGATACTACACCCCTCTTTGCTAGCATCTGAGCTACTGGAAGGTACCCATCTCTGTATCGCGTGTTATAGTACCCAGCTGTCAGTTCTGCTGCGTGAGAGGGTGTTCGGTAATGCCAATGGATTCCTGCAACCTTTCCAAATGGTTTGGCACCAGTGCTGCAAAATATCTCCTCTGCAGTGGCTAGGATACAGTCTCCATGCTCTAGTAGCTTTCCTGAGTACCAATCACTGAAGAAACCAGTATCCTCAGAGAACTGCTTGTAGTGCCCAGCATCATGTGGTCCACCCTTGGCCCATACTTCCCGTCCAATTTCAATAACAGCAGCTTGCAGAGAAGCTTTCATGTACTGTTAAAGAACACACAGACACTCATTCATGAGAGACGTGTAATGGGAATATAAATTGAATTGAAAGCCTGCTGGTTTTCATTTCACAACTTGTTGCATTGCACATGATCAGATAGTACTCCTTTTTATCATATTTTCCTAGAAGTCTGTCTTATGAATTATGATCAAGTTTCTAATGGTAGGTATCGAACAATGTTCAAGTATACAGTCTTTACTCAAAAAATCTGCCCAGTCCTTCATGGAGCCATTTTGACTCTGAGTTGTGCTTGTGGTTGACCAATATTTGATGTAATAAGTCTTGCATGATGAGATGACTGGAGAATCTGAAATGTGCAGTTTGTATTTAAACCTTAACAACAAAAAGAAGATCAAAGTTCCCTGTAAAATTTATAATGGGGCATGTAAATATATTTGCACTGATTAGAAAATTATAGATTCTATGCACATATTGTTGTTATTGCAGGAAGCTCATTTACTTTTGGTATCATTATATGAATTATTTAAAATACTCCATGTACTTTACAATATTCTTCACTGATAAAACGGCACCAAGGGCTCATGTATAACAAGAATGTACTTTATGTGGCTGTTGTGGAGGAGGGTAGACAACAGCATAGATTTATGCTTATATGCGCCCGCCTTTTGTTGATCTTGATGTTGTACGGGATGAGCAACTTGTGGGATAATGGTTAATCATTTGAAGAAATTATGTTTACATGATTTGAGATCATGGCTTGAAGTTATTGGAATTAATCATGTATGCTTTTATTTGTTCTTTGAAACCTTCATATGCTCAAACTTCCATTGAAATGGTTTGGCCTTCATAGTTTTTGGTATGACTCCTAGAAATGTTGTTGTAAACCATGTCCATGGTGCCCTAGGATACATTCATGATCTGATAAAATAATTTGTTGATTGATGAAGATGGTAGCGAATAAGAAGAATGGTGATGAAACCGTTGCTCTTGTACCGATTGATCTTAATCAGACAAGCTCAATATCCTCAACACAGAAGGAAGAAGACTAAAGTGGTAGAAGAAGAAGAAGGGTGACAGTGAGTAGAATTTACAGTTACAACCAAATTTTAAGGAAGATGCCTCATTATATAGGAGCTGGGTTGTGAAAAATATTTTGTTCCATGGTTACTCTGTTACTTATAGAAAATTTTGGTCATGGTACGAAAGGAAGATACAAAGTGCAAAAGATTAGGACATGTTTAGTCCCAAAACAACCTTGAAAGTTTATTTCAATTGTAAATACTGTCCTTGTACCTATTCGATACATATACAGTGGTAAATTTTCAGTGTGTATCTGCCATGCTATTTCCTTCTATGTGTTGTTGACACATGTAATTAAACTGAGTTTGCCTACTTCACTCGAGCAAATTTTGCTCTAACCATGGTTGCTGCAACTCTCTCTGTGGTGTTTGCTCCAACTGCAGCTAGGCCAGGAGTACCAGTGATCAAAGCTTACCTTAATGGAGTTGATACTCCCAATGTGTTTGGTGCATCCACGTTAATCATCAAGGTGAGGTGAATTATGAATCACCTTCGTGTGTTGTAATTTACCTGAAAAGATTAGTTTCTGAGTTTTTAAAAGCACTATGATAATATCATTTGGGTTAGTGATAAAAATTCAGACAAGTACAGTGCTTTTCTTCATAGAGAGAGAGAGAGAGAGAGATGAATTCACCAAGAGAATTTGTTCACAAAATTTATTCATAGAACTATTTTCCTAAGTGAATCATTTCATCAAAATGCATGTTTTTCCATTTATATCCCTCATTTAGGTGAATGGACTATCAATCACTGTCATGCTTTCTTTTTTCCTGAAAACAGAAGTTCCAGTTTTAGAAAGTAGCATAATGATACTATTTGACTTCTGATACATTTAACCACTTAAGAAGTTCTCTAATCAAATCATAATTCTTGAGATCAACTCACCAAGAGATTTGCTTTAGACAAAGAATTTGTTCAAATAATCATCTTTCCAAATAAATTTTACATCAGTATAGATATGCAAGACCTGCTTCCTCTAGGAATTTACAAACAACAATAATATTTCATGGACTAAATTTTCTAATTTGATTCAGTTGATATATTGATGTCTTAATTTAGATATTCACTTGAACAGCCTATCTCCCAGTACAAGCCTCCAATGATTGGCTCCATATGCATCTTAAGCTCAAACAATGAAAACTTCAACCCATTCAGATAAAACTTTTCTGATTTTTGTGATTCCTTTTCCTATCCACTGCTTCTACAGATAATTGGAAGCACTGGAGCAGTATCTGCAGGGCTAGATCTTTGAAAAGAAGGGCCCCTGGTGCACATCGGAGCCTGGTAACATTTATCTGCTCTAAATGGCTAGCTGTGATGATCAGTGGGTTATCTCCCAATGAAGCAACATCCTCATCATATGTTTCCCACAGAAGAGACTGGCTGTTGCCAGGCAACATTTGCATTTGAGATGTTTGAACCCCAACCTATGATGAAATATCCAGTAATGCAGAAATGGCTTTTCCTGCAAGTCATGGTCATTTAATGACATATGAAACAACATTGACAGACACAGATAAGAATAATTGAAGCACATTTATGTTTCACTTACTTTTGCAGGATTGAACATTATATTTCTGCAGTCAGGAAGAATGCTTTTTGACCAAGGAGGCGGGTTGTAGTGCATGTTATTGAACATTACTCTTGCAAAAAAATTAGGGTTGTAGTTTGCAAGGAAAGCTGCGCAACCTCCTGATTTAGAGCTGAAGACATGAGCCTAAAATGCAAAACATGGTTAAATCAAAGTAAGAATTCATCTTGATATTCAAGGAAAAAAAGATTGTGTTATAAATATACATTCAGCATCTTGGAAAAAGGAAATGTAACATATCTCTTCAAAACTTCCAAGAGAAGTAACAGTTGGATCAGCAGAAACTGGTTCGCATAACTTAATAGCCTTGTGGAGCTCTTTCAGATGTCCATATTTTGGTTCCCCGGTAAGTCCTGCCAATTTGCCACAGTGAATAACATTACAATAATATACATATCAAAATTAAGAATCAAAATTTGCCATATTTATACTACCATATCAAGGAACAAATTATAATGTAATGAAGTGGAGATTGGGTTATGGAAACTAGGTGTTTCGGCTAAATTCCTCTATAACAGCTGATGACTTTCAAACTGCAAGTAGAATCTCAGCTGCAAGTAGAATCTCAGAAAACTAGATCAAAACAAGTTACAGATACAGTTAATAAGTCTCCTCAAATGTTACGAACAAAACTAGAAGATACAAAAGAAACACAGAGAAAATGGGGCAACTATAACAATAAAAATAACACATTATCAGATTTGTAATCAGATCAGGACAAAGCATAGCATTTCTATAAAGCAACAAACTGACATTTCACATGCCATCTCTGTCAGGGACCGACCTAGAAACATTCAAGATCAAATAATTTTACCAGAAGTCCAACCCAGGTTTCACAATGATTAAAAGAGTATTACTACCAACATAACGGAATTTTGCTTAGAGGGAGAAAAATTTGAGGGCAGAAATTACAAATATTACCATTGTAATAACAGTGAATGCCAATCACGAAGAATTCAGATTATGGTCAACCTATTAGCATCTTCACTAAGAAGAGCAAAACTGCAGATCCTGATAATATTGTCTGACAGCTAAACCAGTCTACATGCATCACCTACTAGATCCAGAGCAACTAAGCGTCACCAGTAAAGCAAATTTAAACATATAGCCAGCAATTTCTTTTCATCTATATTTAATGGTGATGAGAGCTAATTTTGACTGACTATTATTGATAAGAGTAAGCATTCAGTCTGCAATTTCTTTTCATCCCCATCTAAGTAAGATAAGTGCTAATTTTGACCGATTAACGGCCATGGCTAAAGATATTTGCCCATTATAGCTGTAAAGCGCAGAATTATTTTTTTTAAAAAAATAATCGAACCCATGGTTTTAACCATACACTCTGAAATTTAACAATATGAAGGAAATCTAGAAGGAATTACTGTAATCATAAAAAGGACCGTGGAGTATGGTCTCTTTTTTTTTTGTGTGTGTGTGGATAACACCAATAGGAGCGTCATAATCATAGCCAGTTGAAATGAAGGGACCTCCAGCTGTACAACCAAAATTAGTTCTTCCATGATATTGCAGGAAAAAGCATAGCATGGTACCTTTTTTAACGAAACACATTTCCACACAATAAGTGCAAAATAGCCGCAACACAACTGATCTGTTAACTGTGTGCAAAATAGTCTCAACAGCCTGTGATTTAAAGTTAAGCCCATCAAAACTATACTTGTTGAAACAGCTTATGAACCACTCCAAGTTTCGGTCTACATTCTGGTATCGGCATGCAATAGTATAGCAAAGTATAAAACTACCGCCGGTACTCAATGCTATGGCACATTCTTCCACTGGCACACACATTCTGGTACTGCCATGCAACATTATAGCATACTCCCTAGCTATGACATGTTTGGTTAACTCTGTGCAATGATAAATTAATAGGGTCTTGGCTCAATTTAACTATGTACAATGTAATTTAGTTATGTGTTAGATTTAGTTAATTGTATGCGGATTCAATTTAATTGTGCATAGAATTACTTTAATTATGTACAGTAATAATTTACGAGGGCTCGAATTCTAGTAATATGGAGAGAGAAAAATGGTTCGGTCATTTTACTGATTAATTCTTGTAAAATCCAAAGTGACAAGCAAGGGTGGTTAGGATTGATCCTGATCGAAGTTGAATCTAACCTAATATAAGTTGAAATAAACCTAATCCATGATCCAACCAAACCTAATATAAAAAATAAATAATTTATATTTTAGTATATTTTCCAATTATCAATGGCACATAATACCATACCATATTCTGATACTATTGCACATTCAGGCACTAGCATTGGCATGCAATACTATTGCACAGTTTGGCCATGGCATGTACATTCTGGTACTGTATGCAAGACTATAGCATATTTTCAAACTGATACTAATATGCAACATTATAGCACATTCTGCTACTGGCACTGGCATATACATAACTAGTACTGTTACGCAATGCTATAGCACAATCTTGCATTGGTACATATATTCTAAGATTGCTATGTAATACTATAATATATTTCCTAATTGTGACTGGCATGCGGTATAATAGTACATTTTGTAAATGTGTGCTGGCTCAATTTAACTATATGCAATGGTATTTAAGTGCGTGCCTTGTTCAAATTAATTGTATGCAATGATAATTTAAAGTGTATGCAGTGTTAAGTTAACCATGTTAACTCAATTAAATTGTGTGCAGTGTAATTTAATCATGTACTAGGTTTAGTTAATTATATGCATGCTCAATTTAACTATATGCAGTAGTAAATTAACTGTGTGCATTGTTAAACTAACCGTGTGCTAGCTCAATTTAATTATGTATAGTGGTAATTTAAATATGTGCCATGTTTAGTTAATTATGTGTAGAACTAAATTAACTGTATATAGTGGTAATTTAATTATGTACCAGGTTTAGTTAATTATGTGCAAAACTAAATTAACTGTGTGCAGTGATAATTTAAGTGTATACCAGGTTTAGTTAATTATGTGCAATGGTAATTTAACTGTGTGCAATGATAAATTAACTGTATGTTAGTTTAATTTAATTATGTGCAGACTCAATTTAATAATGTACTATGTTTAATTAATTGTAGGTAGGCTCAATTTAACTGCGTGTGGTGGTAAATTAACCATGTGAAAAACTAATTTAATTGTGTGCAGTGTTAAATTAACTATATGCTTGCTCAACTTAACTATGTGTAGTGATAATTTAACTATATGCCAAATTAATTTAATTTGTACATAACTAAATTAACTGTGTACAATGATAATTTAATCGTGCACTATGTTTAGCTTATTATATATAGTAGTGACTTAACTATGTGCAGTATTTATTTAATTGTGTGCGCAATCAAATTAACTATGTACCATGTTTAGACATCGGCATGCAATAATATAGCACAATCTAGTTTTGGCACACATATTCTATCCCTGTACGCAACACTATAATACATTTTGACACTATATGCAAGATTAAATCACATTCACTATCAATGGCATGTAATACTATAGTACATTTTGGCACCGACATGCAATATTATAGTACAATCTAGTATTGGCATGCACATTCTGGCATCACTATGCAACACTATAGTACATTTTCTAACTATCACTGACATGCAGTATAACAACACATTTTTTAATTATGTACCGTCTCAATTTAACTATGCAATGGTAATTTAAGTGCGTCATGTTTAGTTAATTATATGCGGTGGTAATTTAAGTATATGCACTATTAAATTAACTGTGTGCAATGATAAATAAATTACATACTGGCTCGATTTAATTGTGTGCAGTGTTATTTAACTGTATGTTAGGTTTAATTAATTGTGTGCAGGCTCAGTTTGACTATGTGCAGTGATAAATTAACTTTATGCAGAACAAATTTAACTATATGTGGTGTAAAATTAATTGTATGTTGGCCTAACTTAATTATATGCCATGTTTATTTAATTGTGTATAAAAATAAATTAATTGTGTGCAATAGTAATTTAATTGTATATCATATTTATTTTACTATATGTAGTGGTGACTTAACTATGTGATGGCTCAACTAAACTGAGTGAACGGTCAAATCGACTATGTACTGTATTTAGTTACACTAGCATGTAATACTATAGTAAATTTTGATATTAGCCCATACATTCTGGCATTGCTATGCAATACAAAAGCACATTCGCTAACTGTCACTAGCATATCGTACTATAGCACATTTCTTAATTATGTGCTAGCTCAATTTAACAATATACAGTGATAAGTTAAGTATGTGCAATGTTTAATTAATTATGTTCAATGATAATTTAATTGTACTGGTTAAATTTAATTGCGGATAGTGTAATTTAACTATGTGCTAGATTTAGTTAATTATGTGCAGATTACAGTATGCAGTGTTAAAAATTAACTATGTACAGAACTAATCTAATTATGTACAGTGTTAAATTAACTATGTTGAACTAACTATATGCAATGGTAATTTAACTATATGCTAGGTTTAGTTAATTGTGTACATAACTAAATTAATGGTGTGTAGTAGTAAATTAATTATATACAGAACTAATCTAACCATGTGCAGTGTTAAATTAACTATGCGTAGAGTTAACTTAACTGTGCTTAACTAAATTAATTATGTGTAGAATTAAATTAACTATGTGCTATGTTCAAATTAACTATTACTGGTGTTGCCACCAAGACCGTCGTGGCCCGTTGCTGATGTCGGTGCCGGAGTGGGCTCCCTTCGCTGCCTGTCAATCCTCTGCTCCTGGACTTGTGAAACAGGGGTTAGTGACCCGGGCCGGGATTTCCAGCGGGGGCACTCCGATGATCAAGTCAGTGACGATCTAGGAGAACAGATCCTCCTGGTCGGGCCCCTCTTGATGGACTCTGCACTAGGAGGAGTGAAAGATGTGAGTGAAAGCGAAAACGTAGCAGGGGGAGAATGATAGCGGGGACAGAGGGGTTCCCTGTTCCTCCGCTTCTCCTTGTTTTTCTCGTTTTCCTTCAGTTGTGGTGTTGGTGATGGCGCTTCGCCCTCTTGGTCGAGCTTGTGCTTGTGTTGGTGGTGGATTGTTATTATTTGTGGTTACTGTTGTTTTTTTTTTTGCTGTTACCTCCCTCCCTTTTGAGGGTGTCGACTGTTCTTTGTAGTTGAAGATTAGCCGTTTAGTGCTTGCCTCAGGATCCTCGCTGGGTTGGCAAGCGCGTGCGGCAGGGTTCCATGCCATGAATGAGATGCCTTTCCTGATAGATGGTAGGGGAAGCTTCCATTCGTTCTGACATCCTCTCCGGTCACCTCATTCCGGGAAGCTTGACAGAGCCTCGATTCGAAGGTCGCCGTCCTAGGGGTTTGTGCTTTCTGGCTAGCCCACCGCATGAGCTTGGGTGGCTCGCCGGTGTCCCGGGATAGCGGGGCTTGTTCCGATCTGGATGCTCCGAGCTCGTGCGGTCACCTTGATGGAGAGTGCAGGCCCGGTCTAGAGGGCACGCGCTCGTAGAGGCTCCACATTGGCGGGTGAGCGCTGAGCTCGACCTCGACCTCGATCACAGGGCTCTAATCTCCGAGGGTCTCGCTCTGGAGGGCGGAGGATGGACCCAGTCCAGAGGGCGCGCGCTCGGAGAGGCTCCATATTGGCGGGTAAGCGCTGAGCTCGACCTCGACCACAGGGCTCTAACCTCCGATAGTCTCGCTCTAGAGGGCGGAGGACGGACCCGGTCCAGAGGGCGCACGCTCGGAGAGGCTCCACATTGGCAGGTGAGCGCTGAGCTCGATCTCGACCACAGGGCTCTAACCTCCGAGGGTCTTGCTCTAGAGGGCGGAGGACGGACCCGATCTAGAGGGCGCGTGCTCGGAGAGGCTCCATATTGGTGGGTGAGTGCTGAGCTTGACCTCGACCATAGGGCTAACCTCCGAGGGTCTCGCTCTGGAGGGCGGAGGACGGACCCAGTCCAGAGGGCGCGCGCTCGAAGAGGCTCCATATTGGTGGGTGAGCGCTGAGCTCGACCTCAACCACAGGGCTCTAACCTCCGAGGGTCTCGCTCTAGAGGGTGGAGAACGGCTTTGGCCTAGGCGTCCCGAGCTCGCGGGCGAGACCTAGCAGAGGACGGAGCTTGGCTCGCTGCCTTGTAGGAGCTCAGCTCAGCTCAGCAAAGTGGTCCGGGCTGAGGTATTGCCTTGGCGTCCGACGTGGCGGTCTCCTTTAATATGGCGCCTGCCAGCTACCCATGTCAGCGGTCTGGCCACATCATTTGCCCCCCACTCCTGAGGCTCGTTAGTGCACGACGCTCGGGGCGAAGGGAGTAACTGTGGTGCTGACGTGGAAAGGCGAAAATTTGGTGCAACGATGGCCGTGGTTGCCGGTGCTTCGAGGGGTGGCCCCGCCGGCCAGTGCGGGGGTGCCGCGTAGCCACGTCCGAGGAGTAGTTAATGCTGGCACAGAATTCTGAGCGGCTGGGACTCCTTTTTCGTCGATGGGCTGCATGTGGCACAGATCCGTTGGCGAGGGGGTCATAACAGCGCGGATTTGATGGGCCCTTTCAAAGTAAAAAGAAAAAAATTCTTACTCAAAATTTCCTTTCTTTCAAATCCTTCACGCTTGTCGCAGTGCCCAGACCCTTCCTTCTCCATGATCTGCACCCATTCTTCCCTTCTCTAGGGAATCAGACCTTCTTTGTCCTCCTCCCTTCTTTTCTTCTATGGTAGGCTCCTTCCTTCTTAGGTCATTTTTACAGCATATCTTGTCCTGATCCTTCCACCCGTAAGGTAGTGCTCTCCTCCTCCGACAAGGAATCGGAGGGGGCACAGTTTAGGATTAGTTGGAGACCGGCTCTTCCTGCCCCTTGTGTCTGTTCGAGAGCCGGGGGCATCCCATCTCGTCCTACCTGTCCTCCCCTTCTACTCGAATTAGCTTCTGAGTCTGTCCGGTCAACAAGTCCGGGCGGGGTCGCTTCGATAATTTTCACCACGGAGCTGGGGGCCATCCGGGATGCGTATGGCATCCCGTCTTCTGTTCGACTCACGGTCCCCCGTCCCGGGGAGCGGGTCACTTCCAGTGGCCCGGGGCGTCTCGCCTTCTATGAGGGGACCTTCTCTGGTGGTCTCCGATTTTTCTTTCATCCTTTCTTCTTATCTGTTCTGAATAACTATCGCCTGGTCCCCGTCTAGTTGGTGCCGAATGCCATCAGGATCATCTTCTCCTTCATCGTACTCTGCCATGTGCACGGGTTCATTGCCCGGTTTTCCTTATTCAGGGCATTCTTCACCCTGAAACGCCACCCGACGGAAGACGGGTGGTGGTCTCTGTCTTCTCGCCCGAAGGGAATTAGATTCGAGCTCCCCTCTTCCATCAAGGGATGGAAGAGCAAATTTTTCTTTGTAGACGTCGAGGGGGTCGATTGGACCTGGAGCGAGCCAAATCGGTCCCAAAATCGAATCTCCGCGGTTGACGCAACTGATCAGGATGATTATGAACAGCTTCGTACCGCCCAGATACCTTCTATGAAGGTCATGCTGTCGGAGCAGAACCTTCTCGACGCCAAGGTTGACTCATTGACGGGGCTGGGTGAGTTCAGCTCTTTCCCCATCTGCATTTTCTCTTTTCTTCATCTTAGGCTAACCTTCTTGGCTCCTGTATGCAGGGTTGATCCTCCCGGAGGGCGAGCCATTGCCGATCTCCGAGAAGAGGCCGCCCACCGGGACGGTTGCCGGGCCTCCTCTGAGGTGGGCTCGGATTGAGGGTGCACTGGCATCTACCCCTGTGGTGCCGGTCGCTCCGAGGAGGGAGGTCGAAGGACGGACGAGGCTGCAGGCTGGAGTCCCTATTCTGGAGCCTGAGGCGACCGTCCGGGTTGACACTGCTGCTACTGTCGCGCCGCCCTGCCCTTCGGGCCCAAAGGTGACTGGGGCCGAAGAAGGAGAGACCCGGGTTAGGGCTCCTCTTACAACGGGGGCTCCGACCACGACGGTGCCGGATCCTCGACCGGTTCCTGAGGGTCCCATTGCCGGAGGGACGGGCGCACCTGCTCCCCGGGAGAGCAGGAGAGACGAGGTGAGGTGCCGCCTTCCGTTCAAGCTGGGGCCGGAGAGCTCCTTGGCTAACAACCGCGCCCTCACTGCTCGCATGATGGATTTCTCCATCCAGCCATGCGACCGGGAGGAGATGGATGGGCCATCGGCTGGAGCTGTGATCGACAGCATCTTTCCCCATCTCTACATGGTAGGCTACCTCATCCTCTTTCTCTCTTCTCCCTTCCTTTTTTTTTTGACTTCCCATGTGATGCAGATGGGTGTCGAGGTCCTCTTCATCAGGAGCTGCTGCCGAAACTGGGAGCGAGCTGAGCAGCAACAGGCAGCCGAAATTGCATCGTTGAAGGCTGACCTGAAGGAGAAGGCTGACTCCAAGGGGGCGCTTGACCGAAGGGTCAAGGACCTCGAGAGGCAGCTCGCCGATTCTGAAGGACAAGCGAAGGAGTTCCAGGAGAGCTTCGACCGCGAGCTGGGGTAGTCGAAAAAGAAGTCCGAGAACCTCGCTGACGCTGAGCAGCGGTTGGGCGTGTCTGACGCCGAGGTGGCCCGACAGAAGGGGATCACCCAGTCCCTCCAGGCCCGGCTGGCGACGGAGGAGGAGAAGTCAGCCGCGGCCCAGAGGGCAGCCGAAGAGGCTGCCAAGTCGGTTGTGGATGCCAGGCATGAGGTGGCCGCAGCGAAGAAGGAAGCCAGGGAGGCGGTTGAAAGGTACAGGGCCTCGGTAGAGTTCCTCGTTGAGATCCAATAGACGGCGTCAGACTCCTTCAAGGGCTTCATGTACCTGCGCCGCCTAGTCGAGGAGTTCGTCTCGGCCGAGGGCCGTAGCCACCTTGACTATCCCGGCACTTCAGACCAGGAGGCGAGCGTTGAGGAGGCCATGCCACCTGAGCCCGAAGCCGTGCGGCCAGAAGCCCCTATCGATGGAGACTCCCAGCCCGGCGATCCAGCTAGCAAGTAGTTATTTCTTGCTTTCTTTATGCCTTGTTCTTTTTCTGTACTTAGCAAGGCCACCCGGCATGTCGGGGGCCCATAGGATGCTTGTAATTGACACTTAATCAATAAAGTACAAATTTTCTTGCAACCATTTTTCTTGTCTGGCTCTTCCTCTCTTTCGCTCCCCCTTCTCCTCTTTCTGTCTTTTTGATGTATGGGGAGATCAGAGAGGGGGCCTCACCTTGCATGGAGATAAGTTGTTAGACTTCGACACCAGCAAGCTAGGCACAAGTTGATGGCACTCGAAAGCTGCTGGGCTCGGAGGTCTCTTGGCCGGAGATCTGAGCTCCGGTCTTGAGCTGGCATCCTGGAGCTGGGCTCGGGGACGTTGATGACTGAGAGCCGCGTGGCTCAAAGTTCTCTTGGCCGGAGATCTGAGCTCCGGTCTTGAGTGGGTATCCTAGAGCTGGGCTCGGGGACATTGGTGATTGAGAGCTGCGTGGCTCGAAGTTCTCTTGGCCGGAGATCCGAGCTCCGGTCTTGAGCTGGCATCCTGGAGCTGGGCTCGGGGATGCAGATGGTTGAGAGTTACATGGCTCGAAGGTCTTTTGGCTGGAGATCTGAGCCCCGGTCTTGAGCTGAAAAAGTGGTAGCTTCGATGCTGTGTTTCCCTCTCGTTCTCTTCCTTTTCTTCCCTTCTCTTCTTTTCTTTCTTTTTTCTTTCTTTCTCTTCTCTCTCTTTTTTTTTTTGGAGTGGGGAGATCAGAGATGAGGGCGCTTGCAGTGCCCCCCCTTTGTTCTCTTTCTTTCCTTCCCCTCTCGTCTTCTTTTCGAGTGGGGAGATCAGAGAAGGGGGGTTGCCGGGCTCCCCCCTCTGTTCTCTTTCTTTCCTTCCCCTCTCGTCTTCTTTTCGAGTAGGGAGATCAGAGAAGGGGGTTACCAGTCTTGATTGCCTTGGAGCTAGGCTCGAGGCCTTCCTGGACGTGGAGCCAGGCTCGGGCCCAGGGGTCGCCTGAGATCTTGGCTCAGGTCTTTGGCACCTTGGAGCTAGGCTCGAGGCGTTGATGGGAGCTATGTGGCCCATGATCTCTTGGTGTCTCGGAGCTGGGCTCGGAGACGTTTGAGATTTAGAGTAGCTTGCTCAATGACCTCTTGGCCAGAGATCTGAGCTCCGGTCTTGGATCAGCGTCCTGGAGCTGGGCTTGGGGACGTCGTTGATTTAGCGTAATCGAGGATACCAAAGATACCTGGTCCGCTGGCAAGGAAGGCCAGATTCTGATAACTCTTGGATCTCCCGAGAAGAATTACAAGAATTGGACCCAGACCTCTTGGAGAGATACCAGAGCCAGCTTGATCCATACTCGACAGGGTCGAGTTCCTCCCACCCCGGGAGAATTGGTGCGGGCACCAGACTCAGAAGAAGACTTCAGGGCTCCATCTGGATCTCTGATTGACATTGCCCGAAGAATTAAGGTTTTCTGGTTTTGTAATAAGGGTTGACTTGGTCAACTCAATTTTAGTTTGAGTCTATATTTCCCTGTAATTTAAATTTTGTTGAGTCATGTTGACTCAATACAGGTCCTAGTAGTGGTCTAGGTCTTCTCCAAGGTGCCACATTTTCTCCCAGGACCAAGCAAGTGGGCGCCACACTCCCAGCCACACGCCAGAGTCCAGGAGGCACCACATCTCCATCCAGTGTGCCTTGGTCCCCACACCACAAGAAAGCAGGTCCCTTCTTTCATGCGCCACTTGGGGGAGAAATCCATCAAGATACCTCAATCCAAGGAGGAGCCAACTTCTTTCCAGATAAACCCAAGCCAGGATGGCAAGAATTTTTCTTGAAGAGAGGATCAAGGAGGTGCCCCACAATGTTCCATAAAAACCCAAGTTATAAAAGGGAAGAGAGCATGTCTTGGGGAGAAAATCAAGGAGGCACCCAAAAGTTTTCTAAAGTGCCAAAGCCATGAAAGGAAGAAGCCTAAACTTGTGGAGCAAGACTAGGAGGTGTCCAAAAGAGCCAAACCATGAAGAGAAAATCCTTGATTCATGGAAAGATACTAGGAGACACCCCCATAACTTGCCATTTGGAGCTGATTTTCAAGTTTTCTTGGAGTTTTTGGGCTGCCCACTCATGGAAGGAGTCTTGGAAAGAGAATTTGATGCCTAAAGTATGGGTTAGTCCTATTAGTCCCACATGGAAAGTTTATGAAATTTTATTTCTTTGTTATGTCTATATATTCAACTCTATGTAACTCTTGAAAAAAATGAGATGAATGAAACCAAATTTTTTTTTTTGTGAGCAAAACTTTGTGTTTTCTCTCTTCCGCACTTGCATCCAGGTGTTGAGCTCCGTGAGGGAGTAAATCCGGGTTCCCCAGGAACCTTGAGGAGGTATGAGATCTCCAAAACCCAAACCCTAGGTTAGCCACTTCTACTCCAAAACCCTAGCCTCCCACCATCCACTTCAATCCACCAAACCCTAGCCTATTCCACCTCCCACGGCCTCTCTCTCTCCAAGTCCAGGCCGACCACCAGCATCCAGCTCCAGTCCGGATACTTCAGATCCATAGCTCTTTTCAGAGGGAGTCGAATCAGCCTTCAAGAGAATCCGGATCTCAGCGACATTAGCCTTCAAGTTTTTCGAACTGGTAAATCCTTTCCTGAGTCTCTGAATCCATCACTTATTTTTCTTCTTCCCAGATCTTGAGTTCAGGAGAAGCCGACCCAGCCACGAGACCAGTATTGGAGGATCCATTGCGAAGATAGCCGAATCCGAGGATCCAACAATCTGCCCGAGAGAGTTCTTCCATCCAAGTTCTGTGAAGATCACTGTCTGGTTGGTAACCCATCTCTCCTCTCTATTTCTGTCCTGTTGAAAGTTCAGAGCGAAACCCTAGGTCTGGGAGTTTCTCAACCCCCAGCGATCCGTTACTTCTGAACTACTCTGATAACTTAGCTTCTTCTAAATTGTGCTTTCAATCCTTACCTAGTTTCCATCAACTTAGTTTAACTTTACTTTGAGTCAAAGCCAATTTCTGAAATATATATAAAAAAAAAAGAATTAATCTTAATTTTACTTCCGTATATGCTTCTTTGTTCTTTGTTCTGCATCATTTTTGGTATCAGAGCTTTCGTGCTGCATCACATGATCTCTTGGTGTCTCGGAGCTGGGCTCGGAGACGTTTGAGATTTAGAGTAGCTTGGCTCAATGTCCTCTTGGCCAAAGATCTGAGCTCCGGTCTTGGATCAGCGTCCTGGAGCTGGGCTTGGGGACGTCGTTGATTTAGCGTGGTGTGGCTCCATGATTCCTTGATCGGAGATCTGAGCTTCGGCCTTGGATCAGCGTCCTGGAGCTGGGCTCGGGGACGTCGTTGATTGAGAGCGGCGTGGCTCCATGATTTCTTGGCCATAGATCTAAGCTCCGGTCTTGGATCAGCGTCCTGGAGCTGGGCTCGGGGATATCGTTGATTGAGAGAGGCGTGGCTCCAAGATTCCTTGGCCGGAGATCTGAGCTCTAGTCTTGGGTCAGCATCCTGGAGCTGGGCTTGGGGACATCGTTGATTGAGAGCGGCGTGGCTCCATGATTCCTTGGCCGGAGATCTGAGCTCTGGTCTTGGGTCAGCATCCTGGAGCTGGGCTCGGGGACGTTGTTGGAATTTTCCTGCAAGACAGATAGACACTTGCGCAAGGAAAAAATCATTATTATTATCATTGCTGGGAAACCTTACATTATTGATAGTATTTTCGTAAGTTGCAGGCATTCCATGTTCTGGGAACCTGACGCCGCTGAGATCTTCGAGATAGTAGGCCCCTTGTGAGAGGGCTTCAACCATTTTGTAGGGGCCCTCCCAGTTCGGGGAGAGCTTGCCGCACTCCCTAGGCTGGGACGCCTCTGCCCGGCGCAGCACCGGGTCTCTGAGCTTGAAAGCTTTTGTCCGGACGTGGGCATTGTAGTACCGGGCCACTCTTTGCCGATAGGCCGCCATCCGTAGGCGGGCTTTGTCCCTTGCTTCTTCAAGAAGGTCCAGGTTGAGCAGGAGGTGCGTTGAGTTCCGCGTTTCATCGTACTGCTGCACCTGCAGCGTGGGCACGCCGAGCTCGATGGGAACGACCGCTTCGGCGCCGAAGATGAGGCTGAAGGGTGTTTCGTTGGTTGCCATCCTGGGCATTGTGTGGTAGGCCCATAAGACGCCCGGGAGTTCTTCTGCCTACATGCCCTTAGCTTGGTCTAGCCTGGTCCGGAATCCTTGAAGGATGGTCCGGTTGGTCACCTTGGCTTCCCCGTTCGTTTGGGGGTGGGCCATCGAGGTCAACCGGTGTTGGATGCCGTGCACTATGCAGAATCCTTTGAACTCATGGTTGTCAACTGTCGCCCGTTGTTGGTGATGACACAATGAGGGAGCCCGAAGCAGCAAATGATTGACTTCCAAAAGAACTAGCGGACATTGGCTTCCGTGATTCGAGCTAGCGACTCTGCCTCGATCCACTTGGTGAAGTAGTCGATCGCCACCAGCAGGAACTTTCGCTGCCTTGATGCTGGGGGGAACGATCCCAAGATGTCCGTTCCCCACTGGGCAAAGGGCCAAGGGGCTGAGAGCTGGGAGATCGGCATGCCGGCTGATGCTGTATGTTGGCATGGCGTTGGCATTTGTCGCACTTTTTGACGAAGTCGGCGACATCCTCCCTCGTGGTCTCCCAAAAGTACCCCGGCGGAGGGCTTTGTAAGCCAGTGTTCTCCCTCCCATGTGGTCCCGTAGAGGCCTTCGTATATCTCTTGGAGTACAAAGGTCGCCTCGATGGGCCTGAGGCATCTCAGTAGCGGGTAGGAGTAAGATCGGCGGTAGAGTTGGCCCTCCATCAGGACGAACCGGAAAGCTTTCTTCCTAATGAGGGTGGCTTCTGTGCGGTCTTCTGGCAGGGTGCCATCAATGATGTACCGGACATACTTGTCCATCCAGCTCAGCTCAGGGGTGACTTGATGCACCTCCGTTGGGCTCTTGCATCTGGGACTTTCAAGGTGCTCGATGTAGGCGCATCCCAGAGACAAGTCCGACAGTGTCGCGAGCTTGGACAGCGCGTCCGCGCATGCATTCTCCCCTCGGGGGATGTGGAAGATGCTGAAGCGTCGGAGGCCTGCCGTGCTCACGCGGACCTGCTCCAAGTACTTCATCATCTGGGCATCCCTTGCTTCATATTCTCTGGAAACTTGTCTGGCGACCAGTTAGGAGTCGGTGAAGACTTTCAAGTCCTGCACACCCAGCTCGCGGGAAACCCTGAGGCTCGCGAGGAGTGCCTCGTACTCCGCCTAGTTGTTGGTTGCGGCAAACTTGAAGCGGAGGGCCAATTCCACCATGACCCCATCATAGTTGGTTAGGATGAGGCCTGCTCCGCTCCTGCCAGAATTGGATGCTCCATTTACGTGGAGGATCCAGGGCTCTTCTCTTGGCCCGGGTTCCGTTGTTGTCTACTCTGGCTCCTCGACGAACCCAGTGCACTCGATCACAAAATTGGCTAGGACTTTGGCCTTTTGTGACGACCTCGGTCGTACACTATGTCGAATTTGCTGAGCAGCAGGAACCACTTGGCCAACCTCTCGGATGTCTCGGGTCGGGTGAGGATAGTCCTTAGCGGCTGGTCCGTCACGACCACTATTGGGTGTGCTTGGAAATAGGGCCTGAGGCGCTTAGCAGACATTATTAGTGCAAAAATGAATTTCTCGGAGCGAGTATACCTGATCTCTGCATCGCGGAGGATTTTGCTGGTGTAGTACACCAACTTCTGAGATTTGTCATCGTCTGTGCAGACGAGAACTGAGCTGACAGCCCCCGGTGTCACCGCTAGGTACAGCAAGAGCTCCTCTCCCTCTTCCGGCCTGGAGAGAAATGGAGGGGAGGTGAGGAAGTTCTTCAGCTCCTCGAAGGCTATCTTGCACTTCTCAGTCCAGGTGAAGTCATGCATCTTGCGCAGCGCCTTAAAAAATGGGAGGCAAAGATCAGCCGACCTCGAGATGAATCTACCGCGGGCGACGACTTGTCCCATCAGGTGCTGGACCTGCTTCTTGGAGGTCGGGTGTTCCATGTCGATGATGGCCTGCACCTTCTCCGGGTTCGCTTTGATGCCCCTCTAGGTGACCATGAAGTCGAAGAATTTTCCAGTCGCCACCCTAAAGGCGCACTTTGCCGAGTTCAGCTTCATCTGATGTTGCCGCAGGTTATGGAAGGACTCGGCGATGTCAGCCACATGGCTCGAGCCCGGCCTGCTCATGACGAGCATGTCGTCCACATACACTTACATGTTGCGGCCAATCTAGTCTTTGAAGACCTTACTGACCAAGCGCTGGTAGGTAGCTCCTGCATTCTTCAGGCCAAAAGACATCATCCTGTAGTAGTACGTCCCTTGGTTGGTGACGAAGGCGGTGTACTCGTCTTCTGGAAACATGCGGATTTGATTGTACTCGAAAACCATATCCATGAAGGAGAGCAATCGGTGGCCCGAGGTGGCATCTACCAGCTGGTCGATCTTTGGAAGAGGGAAGCTATCCTTCGGCCAAGCTTTATGGAGGTCGGTGTAGTCCACACAGATCCTCCATTTGCCATTATTCTTCTTGTCCATCACTACATTTGCTAGCCAGCTCAGGTATTGGACCTCTTGGACGAAATCGACAACCAGGAGTTTGTCAACTTCTTCGTTGATAGCCGCCTGTCTCTTTGGGACAAAACTTTTCTTCTTCTGCCGAACTGGCTTGTGCTTTGGGTCGACACTCAATTTATGAGTAATGATGTCAGGAGGGATACCTGGCATGTCCGTCGCCATCCAGGTGAACACATCCATATTCGCCCATAGGAATCCCAGCAGCTGGGCCCTCTCCTCCTCGAGTAGCTGGGCTCCGATTTGCACCATCTTTGTGGGGTCCTCTCCAAACGGATAAGAAAGTAGATGCTCGATCGGGCCTCCCCTGGGGTTTTGGGCCCTTTGGTAGAGGTCGTCTGCGCTGGGGTTGTCTTGAGGGACCTTGGCCCCAAGGAGGGTTTGGAAACAGTGCTTCATCGGCTGGGGCGTTCCTCTCATCTCCCCGATACCATAGGGAGTTGGGAACTGTACAAGTAGCCTCTTAGTGGAGACAACGGTGTCAAGCAGGTTGAGCCCGGGTCGGCCCAATATCATGTTGTAGGCGGAAGGAAGCCTTACAACTGTGAAAGTCATCATGATGGTGCTCTGTCGAGGTGGGGTTCTGGCAGTAACCGGGAGAGTGATTTCTCCTTCTACCCTTATGGAATCGCCCGTGAAACCAACAATGGGTGTGTGCACGGGCCTAAGTTGATCGGGAGAGAGATTCATCTCGGAGAAGGCATCATAAAAAAGCACATCTGTGGAGCTTCCACTATCAACCATGATGCGCTTTATAGGATCCTTTGCGATCGTTATTTCGACGACCACGGTATCATTATTTATATTTTTCCACCCATCTTCCCCTTGCCTCATAAAGAAGAGTACATTCTCAGAGTCCCCTGCCCCCCAGGTCCTCTTAGATGCATGGGCAGCTCCCCAAGAAATCATGCCCACTGGCTTCTCGGTGGGGCGGTTGTCGATGGTTGGAGCTAGCGGAAGAGCGACAAGCGCCTGGGACTCCACTTGAGGTCTGCCCCCCATGAACCTTTTGAGGTAGCCTCTCTTGATGAGCTCCTCAATCTCCCACTTGAGGTTGCGGCATTCCTCGGTGTCGTAGCCATGGTCGCGATGAAAGCGATAGTACTTCATCTTGTCACGGTCGGTGGAGGTCCTCAACGGAGGCGGGCGCCTCAGATAGTCCTCGCCCTCAATTTTCATAAGGATTTTCGTCCTCGGGGTGAGGAGAGGGGTGTAGCTCTCCTCGGGGATAGGGGTCCCTCTCAGTCTTGGTCGGTCCCTCCGGGAGCTCGGAGCCTGGGGTGCTGGTTTCCGAGTCCCGGATGCTTCAGCTGGGGCCGACTTCTTAAGGGGTCCTCCATCGAGCTCCCGTCTCGTACGGTCCACCTCCTCATTGAGGATGTACTTTTATGCCCGGAGAAGGATCTCGGAGTAGATCTTGGGGGGCTTCTTGTCCAGCGAGTAGGTCAGGCGGGAGGTCCTGAGCCCTCCTTCAGTGCCAGCATGGCGACTGGCTCTTTAAGATTGTAAATCTCCAACGAGGTGGCCTTAAAACGGGCCACGTAGTCCCGCAGGGGCTCACGATCCTACTACCGGATGGAGAAGATGCTGTCTGCCTCTTGTGGCAACTTCCTGCAAGCATCGAAGTGAGCCACGAACTTTTGCCCTAGCTGGGCAAAGGAGCTGATACTCTCCGACTCTAGACGGGTGAACCACGCCCGGGCCGCCTTCCGGAGAGTAGCAGGAAAAGTGACGCAGAGGAGAGTGTTGGTGGCCCCCTGGACCCTCATGAGGGTCCGGTAACTTTCCAGGTGGTCCACGGGGTCGGTGGTCCCATCGTAAGGATCCACCTGTGACATCCGAAACCGGTGCGGGATCAGCTCCGCTTGGATTTCTTGGGAGAATAGGGGATGGGCGTCGTAGCCCGCTAGCTCACTAGCGGAGCCCTGCATGCTGGCAAACCGGCGGGCGAACTTCGCTAGCTTGCATTCATGTTCCTCTAGGCGCCTCTCCGCCGCGCGCCTGATGGCTTCATCAGTGGACCCCTCCGTCGAAGGAGACGGAGAAGATGACATGGATGCATGGCACCCATGGTGAGGGATCTTGCTTTTCTTACCTCGGTGGGGTCTGGGCACCTCCCACCCGAGGTTTGGAGAGCGGCTCTCTTCGTCGGCAGAGCCGGCTCGTTATCTTTTCGTCGGAGCTTGATGGTCGCCCCGGTTGTCAGTGGTGGCCTGCGGCTGCGACGGCCTTCCTTGGAAGGAGCGCAGGCTATCGTGGGGAGCACGGCATGGGCAGCCGAGGTCCCTGGCTGCTGGTGGGTAGCCACGGACCGGTGCTGGTGTTGAAGTTGGCGCACTGCCGTGGCAAGGACTTGCATTTGCTGGGCAAGTACAGCCATATGGACTTCCAGTGGAGGTGGCTGGACCAAAACGGGTGGCTCCGCTTCTTGGCGATGTGGGTTCCCTCGAGAGGGGGAGTCCCTCGCACAGCTGGTGGAAGCCTCCCTCTCCCTTATCGTCACCATCTTCCCGCCTGGCTTGTCAGTGAAGAGGTGGAGGGTTTGTGCCCCCTACCTTGTGCGCCAATCTGTTGCCGCCAAGACCGTCGTGGTCCGTAGCTGCTGCCGGTACCAGAGTGCGCTCCCTTCGCTGCCTGTCGGTTCTCTGCTCCTGAACCTACGAAACAGGGATTAGTGACCCGGGCATGGATTTCCGGTGGGGGCACTTCGATGATCAAGTCAGTGACGATCCAGGAGAACAGACCCGATCTAGAGGGCGCGCGCTCGGAGAGGCTCCACATTGGTGTGTGAGCGCAGAGCTCGACCTCGATCACAGGGCTCTAACCTTCGAGGGTCTCGCTCTGGTGGGTGGAGAACGGCTCCGGCCTAGGCGTCCCGATCTCGCGGGCACGACCTGGCGGAGGACGGAGCTCGGCTCGTTGCCTTGTAGGAGCTCAGCTCAGCTCGGCAAAGTGGTCCGGGCTGAGATGTTGCCTTGGTGTACGACGTGGCGGTCTCCTTTAATATGGCGCCTGCCAGCTACCCACGTCAGCGGTCTCGCCACATCAACTGGCATACCTCACTATAGCATATTCATTCCCTAATTAACTATGTGCTGGCTTAATTTAATTATGTAAAGTGATAATTTAACTATGTACCATGATTTTCTAATTATATGCAAAGTCAAACTAACTATGTGTAGTGGTAATTTAACTATATTAAATAAAATATTAGAGCATGCCTGTATACAGTCATAATATGAATAATGTACCAAATTTAGTATTTTAATTAATTAGGATTCATAATGCTTCATTATTTTATTCAGAATTTAGTAAGATAAAGTACAATATGCTGAATTCAATTTTTTAGTAAATAAAAATCAGAATTTATAATTTAGAATTTATCAAGATAAGAACAAATCGATATCAATAGCCCCATTAATATTGCGCCAAATTCAGGATTCAGTGAGATGAAGTATAGTATGCCAAGTTCAACAAAGTGTTATATATTAATATTATGCTAAATTTACTTCTTTTGGTAAGATATTAGAGCGCGCCGGTACACTACCCTAATATATGAACAATATGCCAAATTCAGTAAAGAAAAATCGGAATTCAGAATTTATTAATATAAGAACAAATTGTGATCAAGAGCCTCATTGATATTGTGCCAAATTCAGTTGTTTTAGTAAAGAAAAATTAGATTTCAAAATTCAAAATTTATTAACATGAGAATAAACTGATATCAATAACCCTATTAATATTGTGCCAAGTTTAGTTGTTTAAGAAAAACATATAAAATTTAGAATAAGAACAAACTGATATTAGTATCCCCATTAATATTGTGCCAAATTCAGTTGTTTCAATAAGAAAAAATACTAAATGCAGAACAAGAGCATATGGTACTCAACAATCTCATTACAAGTCCTTCTATCATGTCCACTTTTTTTGCATCATCTTCATTTTGTAGTTCTTGATGAATTCATTTGTGAAGCTCCTCTTCTTCCTAGGCCTACTAGGACAAGTCTTTATGATAGGAGATAAAATATGCACCTCAATTGAACTACTATGGCTCATCTCAATATCAGGAATTGGATTAATAGTTTTTTCGTATGCTACTCTATACATTTTAGCTTAAAAATAATTATTAGTAAAGTGATATAATGACCTACTAGCCTTTTTAATGCATGCACATGTATACTTACAAGGTATCTAGAAGATTTGATATTCACTACAAGAGAATGTGCATTCTTATAGGTTAACCTTACATGAGTACTTTGTATCCTTTACATCATAAATCATGATGCTTGATGTAAACATCGATAACTTCTAACCCTCTTTCGCATTTATTTACAACACTTTTTCATGATCGGAACTGATATGGCTGTTATGCTGATGTGGCGTGTCTCAGGTCTCGCCGGACATGGTCCGAAACATGTGGATTTTTTTCGGCGAGCAAGATCGGAGGCGGGTCCACCTTGGCTGAGGTCGAGCTGGGCCCTCCTGCTCCTTCACCAGTTGGCGTCCGGATACAGGTCCACCTCGACCGAAGTTTAGCACTTCTCTGCCGCTCCGCCAGGTGAGCAAGATCGGAGGCGGGTCCACCTCGGCCGAGGTCGAGCCGGGCCCTCCTGCTCCTTCGCCAGTTGGCGTCCGGATACGGGTCCACCTCGACCGAAGTTGAGCACTTCTCTGCCGCTCCGCCAGGTGTCCGCCCAGGAGGGGTCCACCTCGGCCGAAGCCGGCGGTCCCTCGCTCCCTCGTTGGGTAGCGCCCGGAGATGGGTCCACCTCGGCCGAGGTCGAGCCGGGCCCTCCTGCTCCTTCGCCAGATGGCACCCAGAGATGGGTCCACCTCAGCCGAGGTCGAGCCGGGCCCTCCTGCTCCTTCGCCAGATGGCGCCTGGATACGGGTCCACCTCAGTCGAAGTCGAGCACTTCTCTGCCGCTCCGCCAGGTGTCCGCCCAGGAGGGGTCCACCTCGACCGAAGCCGGCGGTCCCTCTCTCCCTCGCCGGGTGGCGCCCGGAGATGGGTCCACCTCGACCGAGGTCGAGCCGGGCCCTCCTGCTCCTTCGCCAGATGGCGCCCGGATACGGGTCCACCTCGATCGAAGTCGAGCACTTCTCTGCCGCTCCGCCAGGTGTCTACCCAGGAGGGGTCCACCTTGGTCGAAGCCGGCGGTCCCTCGCTCCCTCGCCGGGTGGCGCTCGGAGATGGATCCATCTCGACCGAGGTCGAGCCGGGCCCTCCTGCTCCTTCGCCAGATGGTGCTCGGATACGGGTCCACCTCGGTCGAAGTCGAGCACTTCTCTGCCGCTCCGCCAGGTGTCCACCCAGGAGGGGTCCACCTCGGTCGAAGCTGGCGACCCCTCGCTCCCTCTCCGGGTGGCACCCGGAGACGGGTCCACCTCGGTCGAGGTCGAGCCAGGCCCTCCTGCTCCTTAGCCAGATGGCACCCGGATACGGGTCCACCTCGGCCGAGTCGAGCACTTCTCTGCCGCTCTGCCAGGTGTCCGTCCAGGAGGGGTCCACCTCGGCCGAAGCCGGCAGCCCCCTCGCTCCCTTGCCGGGTGGCGCCCGGAGACGGGTCCATCTCGGTCGAGGTTGAGCCGAGCCCTCCTGCTCCTTCGCCAGATGGCGCCCGGATACGGGTCCACCTCGGTCGAAGTCGAGCACTTCTCTGCCGCTCCGCCAGGTGTCCACCCAGGAGGGGTCCACCTCGGTCGAAGCTGGCGGCCCCTCGCTCCCTCACCAGGTGGCGCCCAGAGACGAGTCCACCTCGGCTGAGGTCGAGCTAGGCTTTCCTGCCCCTTCACCAGTTGGCGCCCGGAGACGTGTCCACCTTGGTCGAAGTCGAGCGCTCCTCTGCCGCTCTGCGAGGTGTCCACCCAGGAGGGGTCCACCTCGACCGAAGCTGGCAACCTCTCACTCCCTCGCCGGGTGGCTCCCGGAGACGGGTCCACCTCGGCCGAGGTCGAGCCGGCCCCTCCTGCTCCTTTGCGAGATGGCGCCCGGATACAGGTCCACCTCGACCAAAGTCGAGCATTTCTTTACCGCTCCGCCAGGTGTCCGCCCATGAGGGGTCTACCTCGGTCGAAGCTGGTCCTGCGTAGTGAGGCTTCCGAGAAGTGGGGGCGCGAGTTTCAAAATCTCCACCCGGGCAGCGCGCGCCGTGCCTCGCGAGGAGCGTCGGTATGGTCCGCAGTGACGCGCGAAACCTCGTTTACATCGGCCCGACGGGTTCCGCAACCGAGAAGCGGGGTCTTGGTAGGCAGGAGCAAGCAACGAACATCGTCAATGCCTGGGAAGGAGAGCACCCGCGCTCGGCCCAAGGCCTGACCTGTATCTTCCCTCTCCCCTTTTTCTCGCTGGGCTCGGCAAGCAAGACAAGGAGGCCACCGGGTTCCCGGACCCGAAGGGGAAAGGAAAAAGGAGAGAGAGAGGGGAAAAAGTGAAGGATGAGAGGGAGCCTCCTCGGGGCGGAAGCCGGAGGCAATGTGATGGGATAAAAGGATGGGAAGAGCGGATAGCCAAGTAAGTGGAAAAAGGGCTGGGAAAAAGAAGGCATCGAGAGAAGGATCCAGGGACCCGAGAGGAGTCCTTCGGCGTGAGCTCGGCGAAGGAGCTGGGCCCAATTTCCACTCTTCCTAAGACCTCTTTTGTTAAGATCTTCTTTAAGTCAGGGGCTCCTTCGAGGACCCACCTTAGGGATTCTGTTCCATCTCGCCATTCTCTAACTTGATTATTGGAGCTCCCTCGCCGGGACCCCCAGCCAGGATTTCTGACCTTGTTTTGCAGGACCGGAAGCTCGGAGACCTCGAGGTGAGACGGTCTGAGACCGGTACCAACTTTGAAGCTACAAGCCGTGGCGGTGAGATCGGCTACAGGAATAAAGATGAGTTTGGATGCTATGTTCTCGAATATATCTAGCATACATCAATTGCATAATTTGAAATCTTATATAATCAATCATTTGAGGAATAGAAAGATGTCGAATCTCTAAAAAATCTAACTATTAAAAAACTCGACTATATTAGATGTCATAATATCCCAACGCAGACTTGGAAAGACTGATTTGCCCAGAGTTATGTCTTTGCATGTATTATAAAGTTCCTTGTACTTGAGACATTAGTTAGAAGTTTACTCATTAATTTTTGAAAAATATTCAGCTTTAGAGTATATGCAATAGTATTTAACAAATCAACTAATCTCTTTCTTTTAACTGCACGATAATGAACAAGCACTTTCATGTATACAATGATTATATGTTAATATACATAATGATTTAAACATGAAACTTAAAAGTTCTAAAAAGGATGCTGATGCCTGATTTTTAAAATTATCTTTGATATGACGGATACGGTAAGAGTGGTAGCTATCATAAAAGTACTTCGGTACTGCTTTCATAAGTCCATGATGTCTATCTATTATAATTGTGAATGGTTATCTATGGCAGTCAACACAAGACTCTATGGCTCATTTTAAAATCTAACAAAACTAGTATCAATTATCATCATTCTCTATTTCAACAATGGCATATGCTATAGGAAACATATTATCATTCACATCTTTGCTTATAGCACCAAGTAAAACTCATCAATCCTTATGCTTAATAAATATTGCATCCATGAATATTAGAGGTCACAACTTTTTAGAAAACCATTGATTGAGGCTCTAAATGAAATAAATAAATATATAAATCGATCTTCGAGCGTTTCATACTCCACTATGCTATCGGGATTGGACTCAAGAATAGCATTATAATACCATTGATATGGCACGATCACTGATGGAGAGTAGCTGTCAGATATCGTGTCAAAGAAAGATGCCATGTCAGATACTTTACTCGGGCTCCTTCGCCGGGCTGAGCTCCCTCAGAGCAACGGGACCGCCCGTCAAAGCCGAGCTCCGCCCTCTGCCAGGTTGAGCCTGCGTGCCCGGGCTGCTTGGGCTGGAGTCGAGCGACCCCCCCAGATCGAACCCCTCAAGATCGAGCCCCGTGGTCTGGAGTCGAGCTCAGCCCTCCTCTGCCATGTGGACCTTTCTGAGGTCGAGTCCTCTTGGTCGAGGCCGCGTTCTGCCCTCCTCCGTCAGGTCGAGCTCGCCTGAAGTCGAGCTCTGTTGTACTAGATTCGAGCTCAGCCCTCCTCCGCCCAGTGGGGCCACATCGAGGCCGAGCCTTGCCTCTCCAGCTCAGCCCCCAGCTCGGGCAAAGGTACCGGCGAGCAGGGAGATAGTGCCATCATCCCAGTACATCGACGAGCCACCCGAGGGTCGCAGTAAGACACCCACCAGGCTGTAATAACTGCTCGCGATCGTTGCTTACACCAAAAAAGGGAGAAGTCCTCCGATTGAGATGCCACGCTCTTCACCAATCACCTGAACCATCCAAAAGAGGAAGTTAACCAGGAGATTTGAATCCCGAGAGCAGAAACCCCCCAATCGAGACACTGCCAAGCTTCCCGGAATAGGGTGACCAGAAGGAATGTCAGAACACATGACAGCTTCCCCTATCATGAATTGGGAAAGATATCCCGTCCACTGCCCGGGACACTGCCGCACATGCTTGACAGCCCAGCGAAGGTCCCGAGACAAGCGCTCAACGGTCACCCAGACTACAAAGAACGTTCAACACCCCCAGAGGGGGAAGTATGCAAATGCAAGCACAAACACAAATGCAAGCTCAACCACAGAGCGACACACCACAAAAAAAATCCAGGCAAGTCAAGGGAGAAAGGCCACACAGAGAATCCCTTAGCTCGGCCACCATCCTCCCGACACACTTGCACCATACTCTCACCCCACTCACTCCTCCTAGCATGGAGTCCATCAAGAGGGGCTCGACCAGGAGGACCTGTTCTCCTGGATCGTCACTAATTTGACCATCGGAGTGCCCCCGCCGGAATCCCCGGTCCGGGTCACTAACCTCGTTTTTATAGGTTCGAAGGTGCAGGACATCCCAACCGAACCCAAGGGGTGATCCGACCTCGACAACAGCTACGAGCCATGATGATCTTGGCAGCAATAGATTGGCTTGCCAGGAAGGGAGGACGAGCGAAGCGATCCTTGATCCAACTTTAGCCCCTTTACAAGCAGTCTGATGGAAGGATGGTGATGATGAGGGTGAGAGAGGTCTCCACCGGTCGTGCGGGGGACTCCGTTTTCCGGAAAAACCTGCACAACCTAAAGGTGGAGCCATCCGCTCCAGCTCAACCACCTTCGCCGGAATCCCAGCTGGTTGCACTCACCTAGCAGATACAGATTTTTGCTACAGCAGTGCACTAGCTTCAGCACCAGCACCGGTCCTTGGCTACTCATCAGCAGCCAGGAACTCCCACGACCCATGCCGCAGCACCCCACGATAGCCTGCATTCCTTCCAAGGAAGGCCTTCGCAGTTGTGGACCATCACTAACTACCGAGATAGCCACCAAACTCTGGCGAAAAGATAACGAGCCGGGTCTGCTGACAGGGAGAGCCGCTCACCGAACCTTGAGCGGGTGCTGTCCAGACCCCGCCAAGGTAGGAAAGATAGGACCCCTCGCCATGGGTGCCATGCACCCATGTCACCTTCTCCATCTCTTTTGGCAGAGGGGTCTACTGATGAAGCTGTTAGATGCATGGCATAGAAGCGCATGAAGGAGCATGACCACAAGCTAGTGGAATTATCTCGCCGGTTTGCCAATCTACCGGGCTCCACTAGCGAGCCAGCAGGCTACGATGCCCACCCCCCTTTCTCCTAAGAAGTCCAAGATGAGCCGATCCCGGATCGATTCCACATGCCGCAGGTGGATCCTTACGACGGGACCACCGACCCCCTGAACCACCTGGAAAGTTACCGGGCCCTCATGAGGGTCCAGGGGGCCACCGACGCCCTCCTCTGCATCGTCTTTCCTGCCACTCTTCGAAAAGCAGCTCGGGTGTGATTCACCCATCTAGAGTCGGAGAGCATCAACTCCTTTGCCCAGCTAGGATAGAGGTTCGTGGCCTACTTCGATGCCTGTTGGAAGATGCCATGAGAGGCAGACAGCCTCTTCTCCCTCAGGCAGCAGGACCGCGAGCCACTACGGGACTACATGGCTCATTTCAAAGCTGCCGCCTTGGAGATCTACAATCTTGAGGAGCCGGTTGCTATGCTGGCTCTGAAGTGAGGGCTCAGGACCTCCCGCCTGACCTACTCGCTCGATAAGAAGCCCCCAAAGACCTACTCCGAGATCCTCCTCTGAGCTCAAAAGTACATCCATGCCGAGGAGGTGGATCGTACGAGGCGGGAGCTCGACAGGAAGCCACTGAAGAAGCCAGCCCCCATCGAAGCGTACGGGACGTGGAGGCCGGGACCCCAGCTTCGAGCTCCCGGCAAGGACCAAGGCCAAGAGGTGCTCCCATTCCTGAAGGGAGTTATACCCCCCTCCTGGCCCCGAGGATGAAGATCCTCATGGAGATCGAAGGCGAGAAATATCTGAGGCGCCCACCTTCGATGAAGGCATCCTTTGACCGTGATAAAATGAAGTACTGCCGCTTCCACCGGGACCACGACCATGATACCGAGGAATGCTGCAACCTCAAGTGAGAAATCGAAGAGCTCATCAAAAGGGGCTACCTCGAAAGGTTTATGGGGGGCATACCTCAAGCAGAACCTCAGGCACTCACCACTCTCCTGCCAGTTCCAGCGGTTCACAACCGCCCTATCGAGAAGCCGGTTGGGATGATATGCTGGAGAGCCGAGTGTGCACCCAAGAAGGCCCGGGGGGCAGGGCATTCTGAAAATGCACTCCCTTTTATGGGGGAAGGATAAGATAGGGGAAAAATATAAATAATGATGCCATGGTCGTCAAGATGACGATCATGAAGCATCCTGTAAAATGCATCATGGTTGATAGTGGAAGCTCCACAGATGTGCTTTTCTATGATGCTTTCTCCAGGATAAATCTTTCTCCTGCTCAACTCAGACCTGTGCACACTCCCCTCGTTGGTTTCACAGGTGATTCTGTAAGGATGGAGGGAGAAATTACTCTCCCAGTTACTATCGGGACCCTACCTCGGCAGAGCACCGTGATGGTAACTTTCATGGTTGTCAGGCTCCCTTCGACCTGCAACGTGATTTTAGGTCGACCCGGGCTCAACTTGCTTGACGTCGTCATCTCCATTAGGAGACTACTTGTGTAGTTCCCAACTCCCTACGGCGTCAGGGAGATGAGGGGAGCACCCCAATCGTGTAGCATTGTTACCAAAACCTCCCTGGGGCCAAGTCTTCCGAGGGCGATCCCAGGGTGGACGACCTCGACCAAAGGGCTCAAGATCCCAGAGGAGGCCCGGTCGAACACCTGCTCTCTTATGCACTCAGAGATGACCCTGCGAGGATGGTGCAGATTGGAGTCCAGCTGCAGGACGAGGAGAGGACCCACCTTTTGGAGTTCCTGCGGGAGAATGCGGTTGTGTTCTCCTGGACGGTGACGGATATGCCAGGTATTCCCCCCGACATCATCACTCATAAGCTGAGTATTGACCCCAAAGTATAAGCCAGTCCGGCAGAAGAAAAGAAGCTTCACCTCGGAGAGGCAGGCGGCCATCAATGAGGAGGTAGACAAACTCCTCGCCATCGGTTTCATTCGGGAGGTGCAATATCCGAGCTGGCTAGCAAATATGGTGATGGTGAAGAAGAACAATGGTAAGTGGAGGATCTGTGTAGACTACACCGACCTCAACAAGGCATGCCCAAAGGATAGCTTCTCCTTGCCGAATATCAATCAGCTGGTGGATGCCACTTCGGGGCACAGGCTGCTTTCGTTTATGGATGCATTCTCCAGATATAATCAGATCCGGATGCACCCTGAGGATGAGGAGCACACCGCCTTCATCATCGACCAAGGAACATACTGCTACCGGATGATGCCCTTTGGTCTGAAGAACGCTGGAGCCATATACCAGCGACTGGTCAATAAGGTCTTTAAAGACCATATCAGCTGGAACATGTAGGCGTACGTGGATGACATGCTTGACATTAGTAAACCAAGCTCGGACCACGTAGTCGACCTCGCCGAAGCCTTTCACAACCTCCGAGAGCACCAGATGAAGTTGAATCCCACGAAATGCATCTTCGAAGTGGCGGTGAGAAAATTCCTGGACTTCATGTCACTCAAAGGGGGATTGAAGCTAGCCCAGAGAAGGTCCAGGCAATCATTGACATGAAGCACCCGACGTGCAAGAAGCAGGTTCAACGCTTGACGGGGCGTATCGCCGCCCTGAGCCGGTTCATCTCGAGGTCGGCTGATCACTGCCTTCCCTTCTTCAAGGCGCTGTGCAAGATACATGACTTCACCTGGACGGAGGAGTGTAGGACGGCCTTTGAGGAGTTGAAGGAATTCATGGCTTCTCCCCCACTGCTCTCCAGACCGAAAGAAGGGGAGGCGGTCACACCTGGAGTCATCAGCTCGATTCTCATCCATGCAGATGAGGACATATCCTAGAAGCTGGTGTACTATACCAGCAAAATCCTCCGTGATGCGGAGATCAGATATACTCGCTCCGAGAAACTCATTTTTGCACTAATAATGTCTGCTAAGTGCCTCGGTCCCTATTTCCAAGCACACCCTATTGTGGTCATGACGGATCAGCCACTGAGAACCATACTTAGCCACCCCGAAATCTCCGGGAGGCTGGCCAAGTGGTCCCTGCTGCTCAGCGAGTTTGACATAGCGTATCGATCGAGGTCTTCACAGAAGGTCCAAGTCCTAGCCGACTTCGTAGTCAAATGCACCAGGCTCACTGAGAAGCCAGAGCAGACAACAATGGAGCACCAAATGGAGCTCGGACCAGTGGAGGAACCTTGGATCCTCCATATGGACAACGCATCCAATTCTGGCGGGAGCGGAGCAGGCCTCATCCTTGCTAACGACGATGGGGTGGTGGCAGAATGTGCCCTCCGCTTCAAGTTCGCCGCAATAAACAACCAGGCAGAGTACGAGGCGCTCCTCGCGGGTCTGAAAGTCTCCTACGAGCTGGGCATGAAGAACATGAAAGTCTTTATCGACTCTCAAATGGTTGCCGGGCAAGTCTCCGGGAAATATGAGGCCAAAGACCCCCAGATGATGAAGTACCTGGATCGAGTTCGCTCTAGCACGGCAGGCTTCCGATGCTTTACCATCTCCTATGTCCCCCGAGGGGAGAACACACATGCGGATGCACTGTTGAGGCTCGTGACCTTTCCGGACTCATCACTGGGGCGCGCCTATATCGAGTACCTCGATAATCCAAGCTACAAAAGCTCAGAGGAGGTACACCAGGTCACCCCCGAGTCGAGCTGGATTGACAGGTATGTCAGGTACATCACTGATGGCATCCTGCCAGAGGACCGTGTGGAAGCCAGCCTCGTCAAGAAGAAGGCCTCCCGGTTCATTCTGATGGAAGGCCAGCTCTATCGCCGGTCTCACTCCACCCACTCTTGAAGTGTCTCTGGCCTGCAGAGGCGACCTTCGTACTCCGGGAGATACACAAAGGCCTCTGTGGGAACCATGTGGGAGGAAGAACACCGGCTTATAAAGCTCTCCAGCAGGGGTACTTATGGGAAACCATGAGGGAGGATGCCACCGACTTCGTTAAAAGGTACGATAAATGCCAGCGCCATGCCCGCATTCAATGCCAGTCGACGGTGCCAATCTCCCAGCTCTCACCCCTTGGCCCTTTGCTCAGTGAGGGATGGACATCCTAGGACCATTCCTCCCTGCATCTGGACAACGAAGGTTCTTGCTAGTGGCGATTGACTACTTCACTAAATGGGTCGAAGCAGAACCACTAGCTCGGATCACTGAAGCCAATGTCCACCAATTCTTCTAAAGTCGATTATCTGCTGCTTCGGACTCCCCCACTGCATCATCACCGACAACGGGTGACAATTTGATAACCGGGAGTTCGAAAGGTTCTGTGCCGAGCACGGTATCCAACATCGCTTCACCTCGGTAGCCATCCCCAAACAAATAGGAAGGCCGAAGTGACCAATCGGACCATCCTCCGAGGACTTAGAACCCGGCTGGACCAAGCCAAGGGCAGATGGGCAGAAGAACTCCCAAGTGTTCTGTGGGCCTACCATACAACTTTCAGAATGGCAACCGACGAGACACCCTTCAACCTTATCTTCGGCGCCGAGGCAGTCATCCCGGTTGAGCTCGGTGTGCCCACGCTATGAGTACAGCAATACGACGAGGTGCGGAACTTGGCACACCTTCTGCTCAACTTAGATCTCCTCGAAGAAACAAGGGATAAAGCTCGGCTCTGAATGGTGGCATACCGGCAATAGGTGGCCCGGTACTACAACACACGGTTAGGCCGAAAGTCTTCAAGCCTGGGGACTTGGTGTTGCACCGAGTCGAAGCATCTCAACCTCGAGAGTGCGACAAGCTCTCGCCGAACTAGGAAGGCCCTTACAAAGTGGCTGAGGCTCTCTCACATGGGCTTACTACCTCGAGGATCTCGACGGTGTCAGGTTCCCTCGAACGTGGAATGCCTGCAATCAAATGAGAAGATACTATTAATAATATAAGGCTTTCTTCCAGTAATAATAAAGATTTTCTTTTGCACAAGTAGCTATCTGCCTTGCAGGAAAATCTCTAGCAAGTCTTTGAGCCCAGCTCCAAGACACCAACTTCTAAGCCCAGCTCTCAGGCAATCAATTCCCGGAGCCCAGCTTTCTGGCTAGCAAGTCTTTGAGCCCAGCTCCAAGACACAAACTCCTGAGCTTAGCTCTTAGGCAATCAATCCCCAGAGCCTAGCTCTATGGCCAGCAAGTCTTCGAGCCCAGCTCCAAGACACCAACTCCTGAGCCCAGCTCTCAGGCAATCAATTCCCGGAGCCCAGCTCTCTGGCCAGCAAGTCTTCGAGTCCAGCTCCAAGACACCAACTCCTGAGCCCAGCTCTTAGACAATCAATTCTCGGAGCCCAGCTCTCCGGCTAGCAAGTCTTCGAGCCTAGCTCCAAGACACCAATTCCTGGAGCCCAGCTCTCCGGCCAGCATGTCTTCGAGCCCAACTCCAAGACACCAACTCCTGAGCCCAGCTCTTAGGCAATCAATTCCTAGAGCCCAGCTCTCTGGCCAGCAAGTCTTCAAGCCCAGCTCCAAGACACCAACTCCTGAGCACAGCTCTCAGGCAATCAATTCTCAGAGCCCAGCTCTCCGGCTAGCAAGTCTTCGAGCCCAGCTCTCCGGCTAGCAAGTCTTCGAGCCCAGCTCTCCGGCTAGCAAGTCTTCGAGCCTAGCTCCAAGACACCAACTCCTGAGCCCAGCTCTCCAGCCAGCAAGTCTTCGAGCCTAGCTCTAAGACATCAATTCCCAGAGCCCGGCTCTCCAGCTAGCAAGTCTTTGAGCCCATCTCCAAGACACCAACTCCTGAGCCCAGCTCTTAGGCAATCAATTCCCGGAGCCCAGCTCTCCGGCCAGTAAGTCTTCGAGCCCAGCTCCAAGATACCAACTCCTGAGCCCAGCTCTCAGGCAATCAATCCTCGAAGCCCAGCTCTCCGGCCAACAAGTCTTCGAGCCCAGCTCTCCGGCCAACAAGTCTTCGAGCCCAGCTCCAAGACATCAATTCCCGGGGTCCAGCTCTCCGAAAGATAAGTTTTTGAGCCCAGCTCCAAGATAACAACTCCTGAGCCCAGCTCTCAGGCAAACAAGACTCGGGGCCCAGCTCCCCGGAAGACAAGTCTTCGAGCCCAGCTCCAAGACAACAACTCTTGAGCCCAGCTCTCAGGCAAACAAGACCCGGGGCCCAGCTCTCTGGAAGACAAGTCTTCGAGCCTAGCTCCAAGACAAGACCTAAGACTTGCTCTCAGGCACCCTTGGATCGGGGCCCAGCTCTCCGGCCAAGAAGTCTTCGAGCCTATCTCCAAGACACAAAGACCTGAGCCTAGCTCTCAAGCACCCTTGGACCAGGGCCTAGCTCTCCGATCAAGAAGTCTTCGAGCCTAGCTCCGAGACACTAAGACCTGAGCCCAACTCTCAGGCAACCTTGGACTGGGGCCCAGCTCTCCGGCTAACAAGTCTCTGAGCCCAGCTGCTCTCAAACTATCAAAGTCCTGAGCCCAACTCACCAATATTGAAGCCTGAAGGCCAAATCCCAGACAAGGTGGAACCCTCCTCTCTGATCTCACCATACACTTCAAAAAAAAAAAGAAGAAGAAGAAGAAAAAGAAAGATGGGAGAGGCAAGGATTGCTCAGGACAAGGTAGTTAGAAAGATTTGCTTCATTAACAAAATCTATTTACAAAGCATCCTTGAGCCCCCGACATGCCGGGCGACCCAAACCAAGTACAAAAAATAAGAAGGCAAGATCCTACTCTACTCGGGCTGGCCCCCAGCAGGGCTGCAAGGCTGTGAGGTTCCGTTCCCAGGGGCCTCTAACTGTGCAGCTCTGGCCTCGACTGGTGGGGAAGGCTCGAGGGTAGCAGCTTCTTCAATATCTGCCTCCTAGCTCGGCTCCGCATCCGAAGCCCGAGGATAGTTGAGGCGGCTACGACCCTCGTCGGGAATAAACCTCAACCTGACCGTGCAGGTACATAAAGCTCTTGAAGAAGGAGTCCGATGCCGTTTGTTGGATCTCGATGGTGAACTCCTTCGAAGCCCTGTACCTGGACATGGCCCCTTCAGCCTCCCTCCTCGCCTCGATGGCCTGCTCCATCGCTGTCTCTGTCGACTTAGCCACCTCCATTGCCGCCTTCTCAGCTTCAGCCAGCTTTTCCTTCACCACCGCCAGTTCGGTCTGAAAGGACCGTGTTCTCTCCTTCTGCCGAACTGCCTCGGTGTTGAATGAAGTCAATCTCTTCTCTGTGGCCGTGAGCTCCTTGGCCTTCCTCTTCAATCGACCTCGCTCTTGGTCGATGCTCTCTTGGAGCTCCTTCGCTTGTCCCTTAGAGTCGGCGAGCTGCTTCTCGAGATCCTTGATCTTTTGACCAAGCACCCCGTTGGCATCGGTCCTCTCTTTCAGGTCAGCCTTCAGAGACTCGACCTCTGCTGCTCGCTGCTGATCATTCTTCAGCCAGTTCCTGCAGCAGTCTCTAATCAGGAGGACCTCAGTGCCGATATACATCATGCAAAAAGTTAGCAAAAAAAAGAGAGGAAGAGAAAGAGAAGGAAATCAAAAGGGTAAAGTCGCTTACCAAAAATAGCTGGAGAAAGATGCTACTGATCGCATCCCCCAGACGCTGTCCAGCCATCTCCTGACAGTCGCATGCCTGGATGGAGAAGTCCATCATGCGCTCTACCAGAGCTTGGTTTCAGAACAAGGAGCTCTCCGGCCCAAGCTTGAAAGGGATCCGGCGCTGCTCCCTTTCTCTCCTGCCTCCCTCGGGAGCCGGATCACCTGCCCCTTCGGTGGAAGCTCCCTCCGGTGCGGGTCGAGAGCTCGACCTCCTCTCAGGCGGCGCCTTGGCCACAAGTTCAGCTCCCCCTTGAGCCTCTTCCTCCTTGACCTCAACGATGGCAGGCCCTGGTGAACGGAAGAGACACGGTGGCGGCGGCCCTGGCCTGGGCGACCACCTCAGACTCCGGAGCAGGGGACGTCTCTTCTTGCCTCGACCGCTCTGAAACTTTTCGGACTGCTCGCTAATTTGGCCCCGGTGCCGCAGGCGTCGTCCTCTCCACTTGAGCAGGAGCGGCTTCAGTTTCCCCCTACTTGGCTCGACCGGCGCGGCGGAAGCGACCGCCGACGTGCTCTCGCCTCGAGCCCGTCTCGGTGGAGGCTCATCGACCAGCCCGGCTGGCGGCCTCTTCCTGGTGATCGCCAGTATGTTGCTTTCCGTGAAAATCATACTTGTACACAAGCCATGCAATGATCAGAGCTCAGAAGGAACGGTATGAAGAGCGTAGAAAAAAAGAAAGTTTGAGCCGAACTCACCCAACCCCCTCGTTGGGTCAACCCCGGCTTCAGATAGGTTTTGCTCTAATAGCAGAACCTCCATGGAAGGGATCTATGCGATGCAGAGCTGCTCATAGTCATCCCGATCAACCGCGTCAACCATAGACTTCGATTGGAGAACTGGTCTGGGTCACTCCAGACCTAGTCAACTCCCTCAACCGTGGCGAAGAAAAATTTGCTCTTCCATTCTTTAATGGAAGAGGGGAGCTCAAACCTGATGCCCTTCGGGCAAGAAGACAGTGACCACCACCCGTGCTCAGTTGGGTGGCACTTTAGGGTGAAAAATGCCCTAAATAAAGAAAACCGGGCAACAAACCTATGGACATGGCAGAGTACGATGAAGGAGAAAATGGTTCTAATAGCATTTGGGACCAGCCGAGCAGGGACAAGTCAGTAGTTATCCATCACCGACAAGAAGAACGGGTGAAAAGGGAAGCGGAGCCCTCTAGAGAAGGTCTCCTCATAAAAAGCTATTCGGCCCGGGCCACTGGAAGTAACCCGGTCCCCCGGGCGGGGGATTAAAAGCCAGACGAAATGCGGGATGCCATAAACATCCCGGATGGTCCCCAGTTCCTCAACAGTGATCGATGAGGCGATCCTACCAGGACCTACTGACTAGACAGACTCGGGGACGGGATCAGATGAAGGACGAGAAGGGTGAGAAGGACCAACCCCCGGTTCCCTAATAGCTACGGGACCAGGGGGACACCTCCTACTGAACTCAAAACGTGCCCTATCCCCCTCCTCATTAGAGAAAGAAGATGGCAGTCTCGGTATAGAGGGACCGGCTTCACCCTGATTGGTAGAAGGATGGAAGCTTGGACCGAAATGAGACATCCCTAGGGAAGAAAGAAGCAGGAGACTCAAGAAGAAGAAGGGACGAACTCGATTTGGGGAAGGCCCTAGACTCAGAAGAAGAACCCTGCTCTGATGGGAATAAGAGGAGAAAGAAGACTAACTTGGTTCCTTAGAGGGTCCGAGGCAATTAGGGAGGAGAGAAAGCTTGGGTACAGCAGCAGGCACGAAGAATTCGAAAGAATGGATATTTTGGGTAAAAATTCTTTTTATTTCGAAATGACCCATCTCATCCATACCGTTACAGCCCTTTCGCCAATGGATTCAAGCCACGTGCTGGCCATCGGTGAGTAAGACATCCCGGTCGCTCTAAATTCTGTGCCAGTAATAACTACTCCTCGGACGTGGCCACGTGGCACCCCCGCAATGGCTTGGAAAGTCGTCTCGCAAAGCATCGGTGATCATGGCCATAATTGTGCTGGAGCTTCACCTTTCCACATCAACAATGCAATTACTCCCTTCGACCCGAGCGCCGCGCACTAACGAGTTTCGAGAGTGGGGGGCAAATGATGTGGCACGATCGTTGACGAAGAGTAGCTGTCAGATGCCACGTTAGAGAAAGATGCCATGTTAGATACTCTACTCGGGCTCCTTCGCCGTGCTGAGCTCCGTCAGAGCAACAGGGCCACCCACCGAAGCCGAGCTCCGCCCTCCGCCAGGTCGAGCCTGCGTGCCCGGGCTGCTTAGGCCGGAGTCGGGCGACCCCCCCAGATCGAACCCCTTGAGATCGAGCCCCGTGGTCCGGAGTCGAGCTTAGCCCTCCTCACCACATGAACCTTTCCGAGGTCGAGTCCTCTGGACCGGGCCACGTTTTGCCCTCCTTCGTCAGGTCGAGCTCGTCCAAAGTCGAGCTCTGCTATATCGGAGTCGAGCTCAGCCCTCCTCCGCCCAGTGGGGCCACATCGAGGCCGAGCCCCACGGAGTCGAGCCCTGCCTCTCCAGCTCGGGCGAAGGTACCGGCGAGCAGGGAGATAGTGCCATCATCCCAGTACGCTGGCAAGCCACCCGAGGGTCGTAGTAAGACACCCACTAGGCCGCAATAACTGCCCGCGACCACTGCTTACACCAGAAAAGGGAGAAGTCCTCGATCGAGGCGCCACGCTCTTCACCAACCACCTGAACCACCCAGAAGAGGAAGTCAACCAGGAGATTCGAATTCCGGGGGCGGCGGCCCCCCAATCGAGACACTGCCAAGCTTCCCGGAATAGGGCGACCAGAAGGAATGTCAGAACACATGATAGCTTCCCCTATCACGAATTGGGAAAGATGTTCTGTCCACTGCCCAGGACACCGCCGCACACGCCTGATAGCCCAGTGAAGGTCCCGAGACAGGCGCTCAACGGTCACCCAGACTACGAAGAACGTTCGACACCCCCAGAGGGGGAGGTATGCAAATGCAAGCACAAACACAAGTGCAAACTCAACCACAGAGCGACACACCACAAAGAAAATCCAGGCAAGTCAAGGGAGAAAGGCCACACAGAGAATCCCTCTAGCTCGGCCACCATCCTCCCGACACACTTACACCCCACTCTCACACCACTCACTCCTCCTAGCATAGAGTCCATCAAGAGGGGCTCGACCAGGAGGACCTGTTCCCTTGGATCGTCACTGACTTGATCGTCGGAGTGCCCCTGTCGAAATTCCTGGCCCGGGTCACTGACCTTGCCTTTGCAGGTTCGAAGGTGCAGGACATCCCAACCGAATCCAAGGAACGATCCGACCTCGACAACAGCTATGGGCCACGACGATCTTGGCGGCAACAACCATCATATCCATTCATAAGATATTGATCTCTGACTATATAGCTCCTTGATAGCAACCTCTTTCTCATATGATATGGTAATTCCATACTAAATTCATGACGAATATCTTTTACAATATCACTTGGCCTATATAAAGGCATATCATGATTTTCTCTTTCATAATTTTTAAAACCCAATACTTCGAAGCCTTAGGATGAGATCGAACATGTAACCCTACTCTATATGTATGTTGATTATTCATTATTTTAATTATAAATCTATCTTGATTTCCAAGGTGAGAAGCATGAATGTGCCATCCACATCCTTCATATGCACATTCAATAGTACCATATTGATGATCATTCTTTATAAATACAAAATCTCTATAATTTGTAATGTATAAATTATGAATTGTATCACAAAGGGTTTCAACATGCTTAAATTTTTGACCTATACCTTTTATAGAGTTTTTCTAAGCATCCAAAGTGTTCATTGGATTTGGTTTATCTTCAATGATACTTTTTATTTCTTGGACTAGAAGAAAATTACACGAGCTACCAAATGAAGAAAAATGAGATGAATTACTTTTTTGATAATTCTTAGAACAATTTACTTCTTTATTTTTTCAGATGGGATACCATCCCTGCAAGTACAAAACATTGGTTCTTCAATATATTACCTCATGTTGAACATTACATTGTATGATTCATGTTAATTATAAAAAATATATACTAAAATAAATTATAAATAGATTTTGAATTATCTTAACTTGATTATCACATTAGGCGATTCAGTCATCGACACTGCATGATATACAACCATTTCAATTATTACAGCTTTTGACTTTAAATATATTTTGTATATATTTCTAACATACTTATCTGCTATGAGTATAATGAGCATTCTTGAATTGTTAGGAATATAGAATTTTAGATCAATCATTGTAGGGGATAAATACTTCCATCTCTCTACTATTTCATTGAAAATATAATTGAGAGTTGTCTTTTTTGAAATTGAAATGACATGGACTTACTTATCATAGGAGCACATAGTTATAAAAATTAAATTTCAATGTCTTTAGGATCTATGACAGTCAGAGACTTAAACGAGAACAAGGAAGAGGATAGGCAAGGCTAGGAAGAATATCTAAATAAGGTAAGTTCGGTCAAAATAGAAAAAGATTTAGAAAAAAATTAGCAAACGATATAAGATAAAATAGAAAAGTATTAAAATATCAACAAATTTAGAAAGTATTGTGAATATGACGTAGAAGAAGATTTAGAAGAAATTAGCAAACGAGAATATGACGTGGAAAAGGATCCGGGGGAAATGATTTAGAAGAAATCAAACAAGAATATGACTTGGAAATATGACATGGACGGGAATTCAGAAAAAAATGATTCAAAAGAAATCATCAAATAACATGGAAAATGATTAAGAAGAAATCAGTAAAATAAATTGGAAAAGCATTTTGGAAATATGGCTGGGAAGGAATATGATGTGGAATAGGATTCAAAAGAAATCACGAAAATAAATTATAAAAGTTTTAGAAATATGGTGTGAAGGGAATATAACGTAGAAGAGGATTCAATGACCAAAACAACAAGAGAAAGTTTTGTAAAAATATAGCATGAAAGTAATATAATAGGATTGTGAAGAAGTCACTAAAATAAAACAGGAAAGCAATAAAATATTAGGAATATGGCATGGTCAAATAAATCAGGAAACAGAAAAATTTGAATAGAGGAATCAATAATAAATGGCATTTTGGATATTTTTTCAAGGATGATGATGTTATAAAAGGATGTTCTATTACGATAAACCTTAAATGAGGGGCCGGTGAAAGTTAGAGATTTAGTCAACATAGATTATTTGTTATAGTATAGTCAGAGAATGGGGTTTGGGAAATAAATTCCTTTTTTCTTTTATACAAATCGATGATCATACTAGTCTAATATAAGTACAACCAAATTGGTTAGAGTACAAAATATTCTACAATATCCAAGAGTAGATATCACTGTGATACTAGATCTAATAATCAATGTGGTTAATGATAAAGAAAGCAATCTAATTTACGGTGCTGTTAGTCTCCCGAAAGATATGTTGAACAGCCATCGTAATGGAAAGATCGAGGAAGTTCTGGATATCATGAATGATCGGATGGATATTCGGATACTTTACCCTCTCAGATATAGTTAATAATAATGATAGAATTATCTTCACGAATAATCTTTCCAGAATCCTATCTCGTGTGTAAAATATCTATCCAAGCAACACGAAAGTCTATTTTTAGAATATATGTCTTAAATAAGTGGAACTTGGCATTCAGATCATAAATAACAAAATCCGTATCATTTTTGTCATCTCTCGCATTATTATCGATCTTTACAAATTTGGATGACGAGGACTCTCGAGAAGCCATCCCATTTGTTATTCATGGTGCATGTTCCGTATGAGCGCGACCGTGTGCCGACTCCCGTTGGACACGGCACTTAAGCAAACGAAGGCAAAAAGTTGACACTTGTACTGTTGTGAGCCTGGAAACGCGGGGACAACGCGGCCGCGCTCCTGGCACAACGGTGACCACCACTTCCTCCCGGCCGAGCGCGGAGCGCAGCCCTGGTGCGATAAGATGCTCGTCATGTCCGACGAAACGAATCCACACACAACATATATCACCTTCGTTTCGCTTCCGGTGTACCTCCGCACTCGCATGTTGTCTTCGAAATCTCCGCGCAATCCAACCGACGGCGAGTGGCCACGGAATCCCAAGCGCCCACGCACGCACACTTGCAGAGAAGGGAAGCTTCCGGTCAAACACGGTGAGAGGAAACTTGCCCAAAAAATCAAAACACGTCACGAGGGAAAGTCTCGCACGGGAATCACATCCAACGACAGCGATGTCGCGGGCCCCACAGAGCCCAAATTAATTCCTACGCTGCCCCATAACAAGTCACCCGACCTTCGTACAACCGATGTTTGTGGAGTCTTTCGAGGACACAACTGGCGTCCGGGGATGCCGTAGGTGATCCATAGCCCCGGCAACTCGAATAATAAGGGCAACGGCGCAGAGGAAGTGGAGACGAAGGCTTTGTTTGCTCGCATCCCTCTTCCGTCACGCACGCTTGTTCCATTCCCCTCTTCTTTCCTAAAATTGACCGTCGGCTTCTCTCTTTTTGTTCCCCTCTTCCTCTCGTCCTTTCTGTCCCGTCGTCACGCGCGTTGAGATTCGCGATGGAGGTGGGCGAGGAGAAGCGACGAGGCCTGTTTCTTTCTTCTTCTTCTATTCTCGATGGAATAGCGAGTATAAATTATAAATAGAGGTGGGGGCGATGAAGGGGTTGGTGGAGAGAGACAAGAAGGACATGAAGCCCCTGATTTTTAAATTGGGAGTCGCCCTGGTCCTCTCCATCGCCGGCTACTTCGCCTCTCGATTCCATTCCCGCCCGCGCCTTCCCCCTCCTCCAGCCTCCTCTTCAGGTTACTCACTACTTTGATTTCCTCGCATCTTCTTTGTTTGGATCATCTCGATCGATACTTGCGGTGCTGATTTCAAAGTTCTCTCTTTCTAAAAGCAGGCGATGAGCCAGAAAACGTTGGCAAATCCGCGGCCGTTGGCGCTGCCCCTGGCAGTAGGAGAGGCCTCAAGGATGAACTCCCCATTATTCGAAGGGTAAGAGACAAATCCCCATCATTGCTATGTTTTTATATTCGACACCACCCCACCCCCCCCCCCCCCCCCCCCCCGCCGCGGCGGGCGGCTGCCTTTTAGTTTGATTGTTTTTTTATTTTTTATTTTTTTTATTTGAGAGTTTTGAAAGAATTTCTCAAAAAACTGAGTTTTTCTACTGAAACTGTAACTTTTATCAAGGATCGGATAATTTTCTACGGAGACTTCGGTTTTGATTATCAACGGAGGAAAATTTGATGTTTCCTCTGGTTTCCTTTCCCGTTACTGTTAGTTTGAATAATTTTCTACTGGGTCTCGAGATTTTTGTAAGATTTCTCTTCTCAAACAAACGTTATTAGATATATTTATCGTTAAAAAAATGTTATTTTGAAGCATGGATGCTGAGAAATTCATGATATACTTTGTGAATCGGGTTTTGATATGTCAAGGAGGAAGCTTTGGCCGAGATAATCCATGGCACATCCAGCTCCCCCATCAGCAGCAGCACCACCACCTTTTTGGGGTCGTCTCCTATCTGTAAGAGTTCAGAGGATGTAGAGGAGTTCCTTTTACCGGAGTTTAATCAGATAGTTGTGAGGGAGTTTGAGGCAGCTCAGCAAGACTTGGAGGCTAGCATCAAAATCCCCATGACTAGCAAGTTTGATATCAAGGACGTGGAAATGGAGCTGGAGATTGCATACCTTCGCAACTTGGTGCAGTCTCTCCAGGAGAGGGAAAAAAGCCTTGAGTTGCAGATGCTTGAGTATTATGGATTAAAGGAACAGGAGGCTACTGTGAGAGAGCTGGAGAACAGGTTGAAGATGAACATGATGGAGGTTAAACTGTTATCACTAAAGATTGAGTCCTTGCAAGATGAAAACCAGAAACTCAAAACTCAGGTGTTGGACTACTCGAGAGTAGTGACTGAACTGGAGTCTGCAAGGTCAATGATTAAGCTTCTGAAGAGGAAACTAAAATCAGATGGTGAGCAGGCAAGGGATAAGCTAGCTTCCCTTCAGCAGAGTATTGCCGTGTTGCAAGAAAATGAGCACAAGGATGGGAAAAATGATGTAGAGTTTGAGAGCAGGTTGAAGAGGCTGAAGGAGGTGGAAGATGAGGCTGCTGAGCTTAGAAAGGAGAACTCAAGACTGGTACAGGAGAAATTGGACTTGATGCAGAAATTGGAGTCTCCTACACAAATGATATCATCTGCCGCTCTAAAGGCCCCTGAGGTAGTTTCCATACTTTTGATTAGATTCATGTAAATTATGATAACTTATTTGGCTTGCAGACAAAAAGAATTGGCATCCCTAGTTTTAACAGTAAATCCCAAATTTTGATGCATAATACTTATTCTAGTTCTACGTCCCTCCATACTAGTCTCCTTGTCTTTCCCCCCAAGAAAAGTTGTGAATTCATTTCTTGTTTTAAATATGTTTTGCATCCAGATTAATCATAATATACTCCAGCCATTTAGTTACTTTTTTTTACTGCCATCTTTTCAGCACAACTCTTGTATTTACTATTTTCTACTGTGCCGTGTTTGTTATTCTTTGCAAATTTTCCATACTTTGTTATAAGTATGACATGTTGGTTATCCAACCAGAGTCTGCAAAAGTAGTGTTAACTAGATACAACTCTCTTGCAGGCAGAAGTACTGGAAGAAGTTCATTGCTTGAGAGAAGAAAATAAAAACTTGGCAGGGGAAATTGAGCAGCTTCAAACTGATCGTTGTGCAGATGTTGAAGAATTGGTATATCTTAGATGGATCAATGCCTGCTTGCGATATGAGCTGAGGAATTATCAGGCCCCTCCAGGGAAGACAGCAGCAAGGGATCTAAGCAGGAGCTTGAGTCCAACATCAGAAGAGAAAGCCAAGCAGCTCATACTGGAATATGCAAATTTGGGGATTGATGAGAAAAACATCAGCCTTGTGGACTTTGATTCGGAGTCTTGTTCTTCTTCACAAGCATCCACCGGGGAGTGCGATGATACATCCTTTGACATCTCTTCATCAACGAAAAATAGTAGCTCGAGCAAATCAAAATTTATTAGAAAGCTTAAGAAGCTGGTATTGGGAAAAGGCAGGAACAGTAGCAAAAATTCCTCAGTAGATAAAACTCATACAAACTATGGCGATCCAGAGATAAGGGGATCTGTTTCAACTTGTTCGTTAGATGATATGACTGGAAGAAACTTGTGTGATAGTATTTCTTCACGCTTTTCGATGGAACATGCCTCAGTCAATCATCTAATAGGAATGGAATCACATGGTAACGCAAAATTTCAAAATAAAGATGCTTGGTCTAAGGGTATCTATAGAACCTCTTTTGATGTTCCAAGACTAATGAAGCTTAATGTAGAGGAAGTTGAAGAGGGTCAAGTACAACGTTGTAAAAGTGATATGGGAACATCAACTGGTTACAGAAAAATGGTATGCAGAGATGACAGTGTGATCAGTATGAGCCATGATAGTTTATGTGATCATGGAGACATTGATGTTTCTGAGCAGAATGAGCTGAAGAAATATGCTGAAGTTTTGAGGAGTTCTCATGCATCACCGAAAGTAAAGAAAAGATCAGCATCATTAAGTTTTAACTGATGTCACTGTTTTTATGTAGTTTATCTTATTTGCACCTACACATTCCACAGCATGCTGGCTGTAAATTATCTGCCACCCACCAGGGACGAGGTGACTAGTTTAGGAAATACTGTTATTGTATTAGGAGCATCTGTGATGCATCAGTAAATCTGAGACAAAAATTTTATACGGGGCAATATAACTCAAATACATCGAGTTTCTTGTGGTTCTGATTTTACCTCCTCCTATCATGGACTTTATTCTATCTGCTATGCTACTTTTGCCACTTAATGGATGTACCTGAAATGCAATGATAAAAGTCCACCTCAGGCATTGGTTGTCTCTTGAAAAACAGAGATGGAGGTTGGATCCAATCCTTTACGTGTATTTAGCACATAGAATTATCTGGGAGCTCATCATGCAATGGCAAGATATGTCATGTTTCTCCTTCAAAGGGTGTAAGATTGCAGAAGGATGGTGAAAGACTTGGAACTTCTTTATGATGCATGGAAACATAGGTCTTGGTTTTTTTGTTGGATTTTTCTGATTTACTGGATGGTGTGCTGCCAGCAAGACAAGTTGTTGTGAATGGCCATTTTTATAATTAAAGGGATCCCTGTGTCATTAATTTGACCTATAGTGCGTAGGATATGTGGTGACATTGTATGGAGATGTGTTCTAATTGTAGTCCACTGATTTGAAGAATGGAACATATGGCGTATTTTCCATCTAGATCTTCAGTTACGAGACGGGAAAATGTATTGTTGTATCTAAATCCAACCCCAAGGATTTAGATATCTTGAAGGGACTTAACCCTATGGTCCATGACAGCTTTGCTGCATTGATCTTTCTTCTAGATCTTCAAAATGTCACAAAAATTGCTGATCCACCAGGGCATCAACTGCTGAATGTCTGCGAAGCTTCTGTGTTCATCTAGTTTATTGGTGAAGACACAGGCAGTTATAGCTGGATGGAATAAGACCTGGTTCTCTTCCAGATGTAACGTAAAATACATTGGTTGCTGCATACGGCCGTTATGCTTAGATGAACCGTGATGCAGGTTGCAAGACGTCATTATTTGCAGCACCTTGTAATATAATTATTAGCGGGTTCTATAAATCTGGTTGGTTTGGTGCAGCCAGAGCTGATCATGGATCGGACTGTTTATAAGTCCTACAGAGCCAAATAAGGATTTTTTTTTTTTTTTTTTTTTTGAAGGCATGGCTGGCAAGGTATGTCGGCGTAGTGCGACCAGCGAAGCAAGCGAAAAAGTTTTGAATTAGGGTGTTGTAATACTGTTTCATATCATTTTTGAACTAGGATATCGTAGGTTTTGAACTAGGGTATCGTAATACTGTTTCAGGTCATTTTTTGAATTAGGGTATCGTAGACTTTGAACTGGGATGTCGTAGGTTTTGAATTATGATGTTGTAGGGGTATTTTGGTCTGGATAAAAATTTCAATTAATGTTAGTCATCTCAACTCTTGTTCCATCATGCTACGGTGAATATATTTGGACCAATAAAAATATGCGATGTAGATTATGCTGGATTTGCTGTACCGTACGCGGTGCACAAAGAATTACTCTTTTTTATATCTTTCACCTTGTGTCTGCCTCGATTCCACGTAATTCATAAAAAAAAAAAGTAAAAAAAAAAAAGAAAAAAAGAAAGAAGGAAAATAAGAGACGAAGAAGAAACAGAGAAGATTAATGCCCATGCTCATCTTGAGAGTTGGCATGGCCTGGCCGTTCCCAACGTTAAAAAGTGTTTGAACGGATGGAAGCTCTATCAGCTTAGAAACCTTGAAGTGGAGCAAGGTTTTATATTTTTAACCCTCGTTGTCATCCAGGGACAAGTATCGAAGCACCGGTTTCTTAAATTTATCTCACGGAACAAAATTCTAGTTTTTTTAAAATGATTTAGAAACAAGAAAAACGTTCCTTCCGGTCATGAAATAAGGAAGAAGCACCTTTGATTACAGGTCAAACTCTATGTTTCTTACAAGACAATCCCCATCTATCCATATCCATATAAGGATGTCTCTTAAAGATGAAAAAGGCCCTAAATAGGATAATTATTGATTTGACCCCAGCAAAAAGTAAATAGCCATGAAGCTGTAGATAAAATGTCAAGAGTTCAGTACAACTAAACTTGAGGACATTTCAAGCAAGTAGAAGAGATGAATGAAAAAAAAAGGATAGAGAGGAAGCCACAGGCTAGCTTGGAAGCATTCCTTATATAGGCTGAGCCAATGTTATAGAGGATCGCAAACTTGATACTTCGAACCTGATGCTTCTAGCCAAAACTTGGAGGAGCCCTGGAACTGGGATCAGATCAAATCCAGGTCCATCTCATCCAATGTTTACTGGAAGCATCGAGGAGCAAAAGAGTCATCGAACCCCTACCACTACTCTCCTAGAAGGGAGAGTCTGAGGCCTGAGGAGGGTTATGGTCGGAGGATCAACTCCTTGCTGAGTCCTTTGATCCACTCATCTTCTAGGAAAAAAGATGTGAAAACGAAAAAAGAAGTGAAGCAAGCAAGAAAGAGATTAAATCGAAAGGAAAGAAGAAAAAGAAAAAGAGAAAAAGTTATAGCAGGGAAGTAAAAAAATTAGAGATGACACCAAATTGAGATAACTTAAAAACAACCTACAGGAGAAGTGGCTGGAGATGGCTCGTATTCATCAAGAATTGCTCGCTAGCTTGGAACCACGGGAGCAGAGAGAATCAGTAAGGCCCTAGCTGAAAATGACTTGCCCCATTCATAAGGATTAGGGACAGGCTAGATGAGACATCGGTTCAGCTAAGGCATTGGATGACCGACATTGTGCACCCTTTTATTGGTTAAGCTGACTCTACATAAGTGGTGTATTAATGAAGATCTCGGAAGTAGAGTCAATGATACGATAATTCAAATTATCCTATCTAATCATTGACACATGGTCTCTTGTCAACCACTAGGCAAGAGTTGCGATGCTTCGAAGGATAAAATCGGTGCAAGAGATGCAACACTTGTTAAATCAAGGAACAATACTAGCACTTTGGCTAGCCGACCTAAAGTTCTTATCGATTCGATCCAAAATGACTTCTGAAGAATGTTGCCATGGTTAAAGCCACACTAATAAGAAAATTTGCCATGTCAAGGAGATGCGGAGAAAGAAAATGCATTCCATTATGTAGAAGATTTATTATAAAATTTGGCTCTATAAAGAGCCAAAATAGTCTTAACAAACAAGAAATATACAAAACAGAAATATATAAGTTTAAGTCTTGATGGCAAGGTTGTCTTCGGCTCGGGAGGAAGAATCTTCAGCAATTGATGCAGCAACTTTAACTATAGTGAGTTTAGGACATCTAGAGTAGCATTTAGAACAGAAAGTTTGAGGAGATCAGTATTTATATTGGGAAAAAGCTCCTTGACCTGAGCTTTAATTTTTCAAAGCCAGCTTTATGAGCTATCCGGGAGATAGTAATGAAATTGAGAATGACTCATTTTCCATCCTCTCGATCTTTTCTTTGGTAGCTCAAGTTTTCTCTTTGCTTAGGGACAACTTGCTTTAGACATCTTCCATGGTCAATCTCTCCTTGCTGATTGAATCCTTAAGAAAGTTGACTTTCTTCTTGGTAGCTTGAAGCTTGACCTTAAGCAAGATCGTCTTATGGGTGGCCCATTCTTGGATGTCAACTATTCGGACTCTTTTCGATGTGTACTTTCTTTTAGCCTTTTTTAGCATCTCCTTTAGATACCCAATTTTGACAGTAGCTTCTGCCAAGGTCCTCTCTTCCTTTGCTTCTATTTGTCAAATATTTTTTTTTTGGCATTCTAAGATGCCTTCTTGCATGCATCTTGTTCTCTTATAAGTTCGAGTGCCATGACCTTTCTTAACTGATCGAGTACTCCAAAAAAATCAATTTTCTTCCTGGTAGTATAAAGCTCGCTTTGAAATCGGGTGATCTCTTCGAAGGCATCATATTTTGTCTCTCTAATCACCATTGTTGCTGCCTGATCACCGTGACTTGTAGCTGAGGTCGAACTCGGACTGTGCTCCTGTCGCTCATGATCCTGCTCGGATGCCCAGACCTGCAAAACAGAGTTAGAGATCCGGGCTAGAGATCCCGGTGGGGGCACTCCGACGCTCAAGTCAGTGGCGATCCAAGGAAACATATCCTACCGGTCGAGCCTCGAGGGTGGACTCCATGCTAGGAGGAGAACTTATGAAATGGGAGAGTGCAAGTGGGTCGAGAGCAGAGTGTGGGAGTGGCAGCAGAGAAGAACTCAGGCTGAGCGGCTGTGTCCGTCAAGACCCCTCCTGGGGGTTTTGCGGTAGCCTAGGGCGGTGATCTTCCTGTGCGCTGCCCTCTTCTTGCCCGATCATCTCCTTGCTTGGATTGACTTATCTTGCTTGAACCTTGGAGGACCCCTTTTAGCTAGGGTCATTGCGCGCCGCTCACCTTGGAATCTTCCCCTCTCTTGCAAGTGAGTGTGGAGGTGTCGATGCCGTGTGCGAGGTACCTTTCCCCATCCATGATAAGGAACAGTACTACGTGCGCTGACATTCCTTCTGGTTGCTCCATTTTGAAAAGCGTGGCAGAGCTTCGATCGGCGGGCGGCCGTCTCCTGGATTCGAATCTGTTGGTTGACTTCTTTTTTTGAGGGGTGCAGACGGTTGGTAAGGAGTGCAGCACCTCGATCGGGGGAACTCTTCCCTTCTTGACGTAAGTGGCAGTTGGGACCATTATTGTGGCATGGCAGGCACTCCTTCGATCGCAGGGCTCTTTGTCCGAGGTGGAGCCGATTTGGAGGGTCGAAGCTCGACTTCGATCACGACGTCTCAACCTAAAGGGAGCCCATCCGGGCAAAGGAGAGGTGGAGCTCGACTTCGACCACGGTGTCTCGATCCGAAGGGAGCACGATCGGGTGAAAGAGGGGCAGAGCTCGACTTCGACCACGGCGTCTCGACTTGGAGGGAGCACGGCCGGGCGAAGGAGAGGTGGAGCTTGACTTCGACCATGGTGTCTCGACCTGGAGGGAGCGCGACCGGGCGAATGAGAGGCGGAGCTCGACTTTGACCACGGTGTCTCGACCTGGAGGGAGTGCGACCGGGTGAAGGAGAGATGGAGCTCGACTTCGACCACGGTATCTCGACCCAGAGGGAGAGCGGCCGGGTGAAGGAGTCCGAGCAGAGGCATCCCACATGGCAGCTTCGTCCGAGGTGGTGGCTAAGAGGGTCTGACATGAGTTCCACGTCAGCGATCCCACCACATCATTTGCCCTCCACTCTCGAGTCCCGTTGGCGCGCGGCATTCAGGGCGAAGGGAGTAAATACGGTGCTGACGTGGAAAGGCAAAAATCTGGCACAATAATGACCACGATCGCCGGCGCTTCATGAGGCAGTTCTTCAAGCCAATACGGAGAAGCTACATGGGCACGTCCGAGGAGCATTTATTGCTAGCACAGAATTTAGAGCAACCATGTCAAAGCAAGGCATCCAATTCGTCGATTGCTGCCACGCGGTGTGGATCCATCGATAGAGATGCTGTAACAGTACGGTTAGACATCCGGTCACTTCGAAAGGAAAGGAAGTTTTTCCTAAAACACTTCTTTCAAATCTTGCGTGCCCGCCATCGTACCAAAGCTTTCTCCTCTCCCCCGGCTGTCCTAGACTCTCACAGTTAGCCAGGTTCGTCTCTTTCCCCATCTTCCAGTAGGGCAGAACTTCCCCTTAGGGCTAGGGTCTTCTCGGACGTTGTCCATCTTCTTCCTCTAGTCTTCCAGCCTTCGTCTTCTTCATCTTCTAGATGTCTCACTTCGGCCCTAACTTTCGATCCTTGACCGATCAGAGTGAGGCAGGGCCTTCTCGGTCAAGGCTGCCTTCTTCCTTCGATGAGGAGGAGGAAGAGGCACACTTCGAGTTTAGCAGGAGGCCTCACCCCACTGGGATCATCATTAGGGAGCCTAGAGCTAGCCCCCACCCTCCTCCACCCGAACCTACCCCCGAACCTTCTCGGTCGACAGGTCCTGGCAGGGTTGTTTCGACGATCTCTACTGAGGAACTTGCGACCGTCCAGGAGACTTATGGTGTCCTGAAATCTGTCCGGCTCTCGGTCCCTGACCAGGGGAACGGGTCACCTCCAATGGCCCGAGCCGGATCGCCCTCTATGAAGAAACTCTTGCAAGGGGCCTTCGATTTCCCTTCCATCCTTTTTTCATTTCTGTGCTGAGCAATTACCGTCTCGTTCCTGCTTAGCTCGTCCCAAATGCTGTGAAGACCATCTTCTGCCTCATAGTCCTCTGTTATTTCCATGGGTTCATAGCTCGTTTTTCTTTGTTCAGGGTCTTCTTTACCCTGAAGCGCCACCTTTCCGAGGAGGCATGGTGGTCCATCTCTTCCCGTCCGAAGGGCATCAAATTTGAACTTTCCTCTTCCATCAAAGGATGGAAGAGTAAGTATTTCTTTGCCTCAATCGAGGGATCGACTGGGTTTGGAGTGACCCAGATCGGTCCCCTAACTGAAATTCAACGATCGAAGCGGTTGACCGAGAGGTCTTCGAGCAGCTCCGTACCGCCCAGGTTCCTTTCCTCGAGGTTCTGCTGTCAGAGCAAAACCTCTTTGAGGCCGGGGTCAGCCCAATGAGAGAGTTGGGTGAGTTCAGATTCGACTTCTTCTCCTTGTGCTTTTTCTTTGTGTTTCTGAGCTCGAAGCTGACGCTCTTTCTTCTTTTTGGCAGGCATGAAGTTCTCTCTGGATGACCTCCTCGTGATCACGAAGAAGAGGGGTCCACTGGCAGGGGCCGGCGAGTATCCCTCGAAGAGGGCTCGCGAGGAGAGCGGCATGGGGACTGCACCTACCGCGCCGACTGAGCCGAGCAGGAGAAGGGCCGAACCTGCTCCTGAACAGGGAAGGAGGGCGGTCAAGCCCGCCCCCGAGACAACCAAGAGGGCTGCTGTGCCCGTCCCTGTGCAGCCGAGGCGATGCGAACCGATCCCGGCTCAGGCGCCCGAAGTGGTCATCCGGGCCAGGGCCGCTATCGCTGCTGCTGCCGTAGTCTCTCCTCCCCCAGAGATTGTCGACATCGAGGAGGGAAACTAGGAAGGAGCGAAGCCGGCTCCGACGGCACCGATCGAGGTGACGTCGAGCTCCCACCGCACCTCTGACGCTTCTTTGGCCGGAGGAGAAGGTGACTCCGCATCGAGGGTGACCAGGAAGGAGAGGGACTACCACCGAGTGACCTTCAGATTGGCACCGAATGTCTCTTTGGTTTGGGACCAGGATTTAGCCGAGTGCATAATGGACTTCGCAATCCAGTCATGTGACCGGCGAGAGAAAGACGGGAAACTCCTATGGGACGCGATCAACAGCACCTTCCCCCAGCTCTTCTCGGTAGGCACCTTTCTTCATCTCGCTCCATCCTTTTCTTTTTATTCTTGTGGCTGACATCTTCCTCGTTGCAGCTCAGTGCCGAACTTCTACCGATCAGGAACTGCTGCCAAAACTGGTCCAAGAAGGACAAGCAGCGTGCAGCGCAGCTCGAGTCTTTGATTACCGAGATGAAGTAGAAAAATGACGATGCTTGGGAGGCGAGTCAGAAGAATAAAGAGCTCCAAGGCGAGGTCGCGAGTGTCGAAAGGCACGTATAGGAGCTTCGGGAGAGCTTGGACCGGGAAAGGAGCCGGTCCAAGGGCAGGACGGAAGAGCTCAAGGCCAAGGAGGCCAGACTTAAAGAGCTCAATACCAAGGCTGCCTAAGAGAAGGATCGAGCCCGATCTCTTCAAGCCAAATTGGAGGCGGCGAGAAAGAGGGCAGGGCGAGAAAGAGGGCAGCCACCGCCACTGCAAAGAAGAAGACTACTGCAGCAGTCGAATCGATAGAGGCGGCTAAGAAGGAGGCCGCTGAGGCGGTCGGCCAGGCTGAGGCCGTTAAGAAGGGTGCCACAGAGGCCATGGCAAGGTACAAAGCCTCTGCATATTTCGCCGCTGAGTTTCAAGAAACAATGGTGGACTCATTTTTCCAGGGCTTCATGTACCTCCGTTCTAGGGTGGAGGGTGTCATCCCGGACAAGTGCCATGGCTTGCTCGGGTACCCCAGTGCTCCGGGCTCGGACCCGACTCCTGACATGGGCATCGCGGAGGAGCCGGCTGCTGCCTCCGACCCAGCTTCGCCGACGGTGGTTGCCGAAACCGGAGCCTCTTCGCTGGAGGCTCCAGAAGGTGATGCCCCCTCCGGAAGCCGTCCTAGGAAGGAGCCGGCTGAGTAGAATAGGGGTTCTTGTAATTTTCTTTTCCCTTCTTCTGACCTGAGCTGCCCGACATGTCGGGGCCCAGAGATACTTGTACCAATTCACTTAATATTGATGAAAACACTTTTTCGATCACTCTGGCTTGTGTCTTTCTCTTCTTCCCTTCCTTTTCTTTCTTTTTTTTTTTTTTTGCACTTTGTCAACTTTCCCTTCATTCATCTCTGTTGAGTCTCGAACATGTGAGAGAGCCAGGAAGAGGTTCTTGACTTGCTAAGTCATACCCACTGATAAATGCATAAAAACTAAATATTAAAGCATTAAGTTATGTATTAAATTATCCTTATTTGATTAAATTTTATATTTTTATGCAGTGTTTTAAATGATTGAACTCCACCAACGTGAAGAGCATAATTTTTGGGATCCAATGGCATGAACGACATGCGAATCGGACTTGAATTGAGACGGAAAATCAATTTTGAAAGATTAATACAAGGAATGGCACGATTTTTAAAGCAATGGTCCAAAGTGAACCGGCCAATTGGTCCACAGGTCAACCGACCGGTCCACAGGTCAACCGACCGGTCCACATCCTCCAGACTGGTCCACGAGTTCAGTCCGTGGACCACTGACCTCCCCAAGCCATGTCTTCGCCGGGGAAATACCCGGAGCGTCGTCTCACATCGCCGGGAACGTACAAATAGCCGGAGAAGTCAGATCTAGCCGGAAAAATCCCAAAAACCGTCACCGTGTCCCACGTCCATCTTCTTTGAATTTGCTGCTGCCGCTCCCATGGAACGTTCCTACACCGCGGTGCATGGTTTTCTCCCCACTCCAGCCCTCTTTGGGAGATCTCAAGTCACCGCCGGATCTGCCGCTTGTCCAAGCCGTTCATCACCTGTGTTCGTTCCATGCTGCCCCTCTTAGACCGATCTCCATTCACAACACAGCCACCACTCCTCTCCTTGAAAGACAGCCATCACGCGTGCCCAAGCTGCTGCTGCTCCTCCCCATTCCAGCCACGCCTCCCATGGTGTCCATAGCCATCTGCACCTCCTGTTGTCTGGAGATGGGAAAAGAAACGAAGGAGACATCAACCACAACTCTGCGGATAACATCGGGACTGTGCGAAGGTTCGGGATAACGTAGAAGACCGCGGTGATGGAGTTTGCTACAGGAACGATGGTTGAGGCCGAGAAGCAATGAAGAGAGCCAGGGAATGCGGGAGCTTGAGAGGAGTTTAGATTCATTCCGTGCCTTTGTTTTCCTTCCCGAGAGCCTAAGAGGAGTTTGAATTATTCCGAGTTTATTTTCTCCAAGAAAGCAGAGCAAGGAGCAGAGTTTTTATTTTTTATTTCTTGTTTCCCTGTTTTAACTCCAAGCTTTTCTAATAGCTTAAGAGTTAATTTTTCTTTTACAGTTAGTTAATAAAAATTTACTTTTTCTATTTGCAGTTTTCTTTTATAATTTTTGTTAGGATAGTTTAAATCATTCAATTTAATTTCTTGCAAATCACATTAGATTTGTTTTTAATTATGCGATTTACATACTATAACTAGGGTAGCTTAATTCCTACAATATTTTTAATTTCTTGTAAATTACATTTTAGTAGATAGTATAGAATTTATTGTTAAATAATTTTTAAAATTTTTTTAATCATGTCTAGCTAAGCGATTACTCTAGGATCGCGATGAAACTAAACCTTCATTAGAAATTCTATCTTTAAGATCTTTCTTTGTATTAAATTCTTTAGAGTTTTTCCTTTGATCTTCTTGTCACTAATCTTAATGAATTATTATTGAATCATAATCTTTTTATAGTTCATATTTGACTTAGTACAAGAAGAGTTCTAGGTAATAGGCTCATATTAATTTTTTCTTGTAAATATCCTTGATGGGTTATTATTGGGTCAGAGCCGTTCATAATCCATACTTGAGTAATACAAAAAAAAAAGTTAAAGGGAATGAAACCTTAGAAAGGCTTTTTAGTCATCAATCTAGCGGATTCAAAGATCCTAGGATTATTTTAATTGTTAAAATTTTGAAGTTATTGCTTTAGAATAATTTAGCAACTAATATCCAATTCTTGTTGAAGTTTGCCTAGCAAGAGATTAGAACACAGTTCAAAAATTCATTTTCCTGTAAGATCGACTCGTACTCGTCGGACATGCTACTCTGCACATCGTGCGCTTGCTGTTTAATTAGAAAATACATATCAAGTTCTCGTGGATGAAGTGGCTAAATGGTTTACTTTGCTTAATGGGACATGTTCGGTCTCAGCTAAGACCACCTCCAGGTGTGCACGGCAAGGCCGAGCTCGGAGGTTGCACTCGTTGGACACGCCAGGTGACTTTGAGGTGCCGGGCTTCAGGGGTTTCTGGACTTTGATGCCGGTCCGGAGTTCGGGCTTGAGTGCCGGGCTTCTTAAGTCTTCGGCTTTTGGTGCCGGACCGGAGTCCGGGCTTGAGTACTGGGCTTCTTAAGTCTCTGGTCTTTGGTGCCGGACCGGAGTTCGGGCTTGAGTGCCGGGCTTCTTAAGTCTTCGGTCTTTGGTGCCGGACCGGACTCCGGGCTTCGGGGCCAAAGGACTGGACTCCAGGCTTCGATGCGGAGAGCTGGGCTCCGGGCTTCGATGCTGGAGTACTGGACTCCGGGCTTCGGTGTGCCAGACCTAGGGCCGGGCCCCGATGTCTGTGCAAGGCAAAAATGATTTGCATAAAAAGGGATCTTTATTATTATTGGGGGAAAGCCTTACATTACTGATATTATATTCTCAGGTTGCAGGCATTCCATGTCCGTGGAAATCTGGCGCCGTCCAGGTCTGCTAGGTAGTAGGCTCCATGTGGAAGAGCTTCGACCACCTTGTAGGGATCCTTCCAGTTCGGTGAGAGTTTTTTGCATTCCTGGGGTTGAGAGGCTTCGGCTCAGTGCAGCACCAGTTCGCCTGGGCAGAAGACCTTCGGTTTCACCCTCGCATTATAGTATCGGGCTACTCGCTGCCGGTAAGCCACCATCAGGAGTTGAGCCTTGTCTCTGGTTTCCTCGAGGAGGTCCAAATTGAGAATAAGGCGTGCTGGATTCTCTGCTTCATCTTACTGCTGGATCTGTAGCATGGGAACACCGAGTTCGACTGGAACAATGGCTTCTGCGCCGAAGACGAGGCTGAAAGGCATCTCATCCATGGTCATGCGGGGTGTTGTGTGGTAGGCCCAAAGAATGCTGGGGAGTTCTTCTGCCCACCTCCCCTTGGCCCGGTCTAGCCTGGTCCTGAGTCCTTGTAGGATAGTCCGATTGGTCACCTCAGCCTCTCCGTTGGTCTGGGGGTTAGCCACCGAGGTGAAGCGATGTTGAATGCCGAGCTCGGTATAAAACTTTTCGAACTCTCGATTGTCGAATTATCGCCCGTTGTCGGTGATGATGCTATGAGGGAGCCCAAAGCAGCAGATAATTGATTTCCAGAAGAACTGGTGGACCTTGGCTTCCATGATCCACGCCAGTGACTCTACCTCTACCCACTTGGTGAAGTAATCAATGACCACTATCAAAAATTTCTGTTGCCTTGATGCAGGGGGAAATGGACCTAGGATGTCTATTCTCCATTGGGCGAACGGCCAAGGGGCGAAGAGCTGGGAGAGCGGCGCCGTTGGTTGACGTTGTATATGGGCGTGGCGCTGGCACCAGTCACACCTCCTCATGAAGTCGGCAGCATCCTCCCTCATGGTCTCCCAGTGGTATCCTTGGCGGAGGGCCTTGTACGCAAACGTCTTTCCTTCGACGTGATTTTTGCAAAGGCCTTCGTATATCTCTTGGAGCATGAAGGCTGCCTCTGCAGGTCTCAAGTACTTCAGGAACGGATAGGAGTAGGATCGGTGGTAGAGCTGCCCATCCATCAGGATAAACCGTGAGGCCTTTTTCTTGACAAGTCCGATCTCTACGCGATCTTCTGGTAGGGTGCCATCGGTGATGTCTTTGGTACTGGATCAGCTGAGGTGCCCCCCTCATCTCCCCGACACCATAGGGGGTTGGAAACTGTACCAACCGCTGCTTTGTAGAAATGACCACATCAAGCAGGTTAAGCCTGGGTCGGCCAAGAATCACGTTGTAGGCTGAGGGGAGCCTAACTACCGTGAAGGTCATCATGACAGTGCTCTATCGAGGTGATGTCCCAGCAGTGACGGGGAGAGTTATTTTCCTCTCGACTCCTACGAGTCCTCTGTGAAACCAATAAGGGGTGTGTGTACATGTCTAAGCAGAGTGGAGGACATATTCATCCTGGAGAAAGCATCGTAGAAAAGGACATCAATCGAGCTTCCACTATAATCCGCTTTACAGGATGCTTTGTGATCGTCATCTCGACGACCACGGCATCATTGTTTATATTTTTATTTTCAACCCCCCTCTCCCTTACAAAGAGAAGTATATTTTCAGAACTCTCCTCCCCCCCGGCCTTCTTGGAAGTGTGCTCGACTCCTCAGCATATATCCCCACGGGCTTTTCGGTAGGGCAGTTGTCGACTGTAGGGACTGGAGGGAGAGCAGCGAGCGCCTGAGGTTCCACTGAGGGCCTACCCCCCACGAACTTTCCGAGGTAGTCCCTCTTTATGAGGTCTTCAATCTCCCTCCTAAAGTGCCAGCATTCCTTGGTGTCGTGGCTGTGGTTGCGGTAGAAATGGCAATACTTCATCCTATCGCGACCGGCAGATGGCTTCAGTGGTGGTGGGCGCTTCAGGTAGCGCTCACCCTCAATCTTCATGAGGATCTTTGTCCTCGGGGCAAGGAGAGGTGTGAACTTCTCTTCTGAGATGGGGTCCCTCCTTGGCTTCGACCTCTGGCGGAAGTTTGGCATGGCTGGTCCGGGCTTTCGCATCCCGGAGGTCTCCCCCGGAGCTAGCTTCTTCAGAGGCTTCCCATCTAGCTCCCTCCTCATGCGATTCGTCTCCTCGGCGTAGATGTACTTTTGGACTCGAAGTAGGAGCTTGAAGTACGTCTTGGGGGGTTTTTTATTTAGAGAGTAAGTCAGGTGAGAAGTCCTGAGCCCTTTCTTCAGCGCCAGTATAGCAACTGGCTCATCAAGGTTGTAGATCTTTAGCGCAGCAATCTTGAAGCTGGCCACGTAGTCCCGCAGGAGCTCGTGGTCTTGTTGCATGATGGAGAAGAGACTGTCTACCTCTCGTGGCACCTTCTGGCAGGCATCAAAGTGGGCCACGAACTTTCGCTCTAGCTGAGCGAAAGAACTGATACTCTCCAGCTCAAGGCGGGTGAACCATACCCGGGCTGGTGATCCTGGTGGGGGCACTCTGACACTCAAGTCAGTGGCGATCCAAGGGAACAGATCCTCTCGGTCGAGCCTCGAGGGTGGACTCCATGCTAGGAGGAGAACTTATAAAATGGGAGAGTGCAAGTGGGTCGAGAGCAGAGTGTGGGAGTGGCAGCAGAGGAGAACTCAGGATGAGCGGCTTTGTCCATCAAGACCCCTCCCGGGGGTTTTGCGGTAGCCTAGAGTGGTGATCTTCCTGTGCGCTACCCTCTTCATGCCCAATCATCCCCTTGCTTGGATTGACTTACCTCGCTTGAACCTTGGAGGACCCCTTTTAGCTAGGGTCATTACGCGCCGCCCACCTCAGGATCTTTCCCTCTCTTGCAAGCACGTGCGGTGGTGTCTAATGTCATGCGCGAGGTACCTTTCCCCATCCATGATAAGGAAGAGTATTGCACGCGCTGACATTTCTTCTGGTTGCTCTATTTTGGAAAGTGTGGCAAAGCTTCGATCGGCGGGCGGCCGCCCCCTGTATCCGAATCTACTGGTTGACTTTCTTTTTTGAGGGATGTAGATAATTGGTAGGGAGCGCAGCACCTCGATCGGGGGAACTCTTTCCTTCTTGGCATAAGTGGCATTTGGGACCATTATTATGGCCTGGCAGGCACTCCTTCGATCGCAGGGCTCTTCGTCCGAGGTGGAGCCTATTTGGAGGGGCAGAGCTCGACTTCGGCCATGGCATCTCGACCTGAAGGGAGCTTAGCCGGGCGAAGGAGGGGCGGAGCTCGACTTTGACCACGGCGTCTCGACCCGAAGGGAGCGCAACCAAGCAAAGGAGGGGCGAAGCTCGACTTCGATCACGGCGTCTCGACTGGGAGGGAGCGTGGCTGGGTGAAGGAGAGGCGGAGCTTGGCTTCGACCACAGTGTCTCGACCCGAAGGGAGTGCGGCCGGGTGAAGGAAAGACGGAGCTCGACTTCGGCCACGACGTCTAGACATAGAGGGAGCGCGGCCGGGCGAAGGAGTCCGGGCAGAGGCATCCCACATGGCAGCTTCGTCCGAGGTGGCGGTTGAGAGGGTCTGACATGGGTTCCACGTCAGCGATCCCGTCACATCAACCATGTTTGCCTCCTCAACTGCCTTGATGGTCGTGGCCCGACTGTCGGCTATCTGAGCATTTGGTAGAGTGATTCCATTATTAGCTTCTTTTGGTGCCAACCTTGGATACTTCACTTTAGTGACTATCTCGGAATAGGCCCATCTTGCCTCAGAAGCTCTCCTCTCCACCTCGAAAGCTCTCTTCTCTGCATCCAAGGTTCTCTTTTTAACTTTGAAAGTCATTTTTTTCTATCGGTTCAACCCTGCGAATGCTCTCGATGACTTTTTCTCCCATTTACTTGGCTGATCCAAAAAGTTGGGTAGGTGATGACCCAACTTGGAAACCATAAAATTTGATTAGTCAAGTGAAAGCAATGATAAAATTAGAAGGGTCACAAGAGTTAGCTTACTCGAATATACGAAGCCAATGCATCCATCCACTAATGCCGAGCTTAGTTCCTATGAACATCTTTGCATCGACTGGAAGAATAAATCTATAAACTAGGTTTTGGAGAACTATTGAATCCTTCAATATGGAATCAATAGGATGAATGGAAGGAATTTATACTTGTATTTAGGACAATAAAGGGTTTGACTTCAAGTTATCACATTGATGCAAATGAATAGCTGAAAGATCACTCTTTCGAGGAAGCAAGTACTAGAGAATGACTTTTAGAAGCATTAACTCTAAGGTGCTACAGTTGGGCCAAAGTATGCCTTTTTCTTCTCCTTTGCAGCCTTCCGTAGCTTTGCTATGTCTTCTACCTTAATTCTTATGCTTAGCTAAAGCAAAGGTAAATGATGTTAGAAATCACTTGAAAATGTAGCTAGAAATCATCCCTTTTAACTAAAAAACTCCGATGGAAACAGAGAAAAAAAAAGGAGATATGTGAAATGAGTTGTCAAAGAAGCCAAAACTTTCCTATTTATAAAGGCTCCGAATAGTGTAGATAGTGCGGTGCTTTAATTAGCCCTATTAGATGATCGATACTCAGCACCATCTACTCGACTGATCCTATTTTTTATCAAGGGCAACCAAGGGACAATGACTTTTCGCTTGGATGCATTAAGAATAGCATGACTCCCAATGAATTGAAGAATTGATTTTCTACTCTCTTTATCTGACCTAGTTTTAGCTTGGACTTGAAAGTAGGGAGCAATTGATACGGATGAGAAAAATCTTGCTTCGAGCTTGCCAATAAAATGTCTACTTCAGTTGAGCCGGCATTCTATCCTATCAGACCTAACGTGTTCTCGTGGATTGTGATTGATCTCAACTAGCAGACTCAAGAAATGTTAACTATTGGTTTTACATGGATCGCAGGATCCTGCAATCTCCGGTAACAACTAAGCATGAATCAAGAGGGTAGGAGACCACAACTAGGTATGACTCAACAAAATAGGAGACCATTATCAGATCTCACAAAATCAGTAGATAGCGACATGCATACCATGCTCGATAAGGCCTAGATAATGGCTTGATTCTTCTCCTTTCTCATTGCACTTTAGCTTCATCCTTTAAGTCGAGGTCCATATGGGACTCTAGGTATGCAATCACCTCTTTCTCTCCTACTCACTCCTTTCCATCTAGTCCATAATACCGACTTGAATATTGGAGGGTCCTTGCCAGTGCTACCATTAGTCAGGAACTTGTTTTGTAGGTACCATTATCGCTACCTAGCAATCACATTCATGGATCAATCTATCTGATCTAGATGATTAGTTAACTAGGGGTACCTAATTTAATTTGGAACATTAGTTCAAGTTCAAATTAACTTACTATATATATATATATATATATATATATATATATATTCTTATAATTCTAAAAGAAGAAAATAATTGAGTATTCTAAAGACCGGATATATTGAAGTGTTAGAGCTTGAGAGGAAATTTTGTACTCTATGATCTTTAATTCTTTATAGTAAAATTTTTGTGTCGTCTCTGCCCATAGACATAGGTTAATAGACAGAAATACATAAGCAATAATATGTGTTTTTGTTATTTTTTCCACATTCTTTTTCCTTCTTGTTTGTTTATTCTCTTACTAGTTGCAATATATTCCAAAAACCTTAGAACAATTGTCGAAATGTTGCTATGGATCCAGAAGGTTTGAGTTAGGGTTTGAGATATTTCTTGGGACACAAATATGATCCATTACACTATTTGCATGGTAATCAGACCAAGAAACCTACTTGTATGGGCATTTCATTGCCATTTATTCATTGCCATGTTCGATTGCCATTTATCATCTTATATGATATGCAGGCTGCCAATATGTTACCGGTACATTTTCCTTTTATCCATGGGTAATGATACATCTATACAAATGTTTGCTTCTTCACTACTTAGCTTTAATTGGACCGAGTCTTTTCTATGGGTGGCAAAAATGCTAAATCAAGTGTATTCCTTTTTATGGGATCTATACTCTAACTGGCTACTTTATCTTAAACAGTATGTTCCTCGGTGGCGTCCTTGGTTTTTATGTTCATGTTGCACTACACCTACAACTTGAGGGGTTAAATTATATTGTTTGGTTCTACTAAGGTTGTTTCTAGATAATCATGACCCTCATTGTTGTCCTTCCTACGTCGCTCCTTCAATGGCAAATAGGGGATTGCTTTCCTGTGCTTGGAATATCCTGTTTGGGGGTTCTTTCTGTGCTAAAGAGAATTCTTATATATTTGCATATTACAACTATACTTTTGGACTATCCGGACCATCAGGGAAACGGCTATTCTTCTATGGAGTGTGGCATTTTGTCCTAATCTTTGCTCTATGAGCTCGTTGAATGTGATTATGTGTGCAGCTACATATATTTTTTTTTAAAAATTTAGGATCCCTCGTTTTTTTATTGAACAATGATGAGATGAAGCATATTCATGGTACTCCATTGAAATTCAGCCAGTATTTGGTTCTCTTTGAAGAGAATAGGATTTTTATAAATGATAATCTAGTTCAGTACTCCGTGTTCCTTTACTATATTCATCCACGTAGTGTGCTATGTTTCTTTACCGAACAATAATGCTATAGAGTTTAATTACGATGATAGCACCATTGTATGCATGTCTGATCCTGGTCTTTCTTTTAATCACTGCCGGTAATGCTTTTTATTTGAAGAAACTAGGAGCTGTTGCAATGATACTGGCAGATTTCGAACTGAGTTCGGTACTTCATTTCCGCATGCTATGTTCAATTATATCAATAATTTTCTGTATTTATTCAAATCCATGCTTTTAACAGTCAGTTGGGTTGTCTTCTGGTTCTTATATCATCTGGATCATTTGCTAGGAAAATACAATCATGAATATTTTGTATCCAATAGATGGTGTTTAATTATCGAATTAAATAGCTGATCGAGGGGTTATTCCTTAATTATCTATGCATGATAATGGTGGCTAGTTCTTTCTTACCATCTAAACTCTATGGATAGGTATCTAGGTTGCTGGTTCAAGGGGAATATTTTGACTCATGACTATTTCCTTTATTCATCCTTCTGGTGCTTTGTTTGCAGAACAACCTCATTTTTGTTCTTGATTGAGCAAAGGGTCCTGGGTCCTGCCCTGCTGTCATGATCTTCTACCAGCCAGTGTTTGGAAGCCATGAGATATACTAATGCTATGATGTGGAGTGCAGGTTGTCGATTTCCTTTGCTTCAATACCCGAGTGATGCTGGTTATGAGTGTCCAATTTTCACTATCGGGATTTTTGCATTTTGGTTCTTCTTACATGGGGTGTAATCGTTTTTACCTCTTCCGCTGTATCAAGCTACTGCCATATATATTTTGCACCATGTATATTATTATATTTTAATATATTAAGGCTTGCTTTCTTATCAAAAAAACAAAAGAAAATAAAATAAAAAAAGAAAAGAAAAAAAATCGGGCCAAGAATTGTGAGATTGCGTAGGCTAATAATGCTTGAAGTAGAGTAAATGCTCAACAATGTTAATTGAGGGCTTGAAGAAGCATCTTATCTAGATCGACTAACACCAAATCACGACCGTTCAACCATGAGATCCTTTCAAAATCCTCCTCTAACGCTGACGCAAACGCCATCTTCTCCCGCTCGCGTGCGACCTCTGCCGAAGCAAAATCAGCCGTCCACGTCGTTCCGCGAACACACCTCTCCAGGCATCGCTTCTTCATTTATACGAACGGACAGATCGCTTTACATGATGAACGTGGACGGCAGATCCTCTCTCTTGACGGTGACGGTTATCGTGATAAAGATAACCGGTTATCGTGATTTTAGAGCCCAGCCTCCCGGTGGTTTCCCGCTCAAACCTCTCTCTCTCTCTCTCTCTCTGTTCTCCAACGAGGAGGAACTCTCGAGTCTCCAAGGAAGAAAAAAAGGTTTCAGTCTCCTATAGATGGGGGAAGCGACGAAGACGATGGCGGTGGAGGACCCGAGCGAGGTGTTGGCACCGTCACTCGTCCCGCCGAGCGCGACTCTCTACGTGGGGGATCTCGACCCGTCCGTCACCGAAACCGACCTTCTCATCGCCTTCGCCAGCATCGGCCCCATCGCCTCCGTACGCCTCTGCCGCGATCGCTTCTCCCGCGAGTCCCTCCGCTACGCCTACCTCAATTTCTTCTCACCTGTCCATGGTAATCTCCCAACTCTTTTCCCGATCCCTGATCTCCATCTTCTTCACTGTTTCTTGATCTATTTCCGATCTCTTCTTTGAAACCGTCCCTGATGTTTGAAGCCAAGAAAGCGATCCAGTTTATGAATCATGTCCCTCTTAATGGCAAGCCCATCCGGATCATGTGGTCCCGTCGAGACCCCCTCTCAAGAAAGTCCGGCATCGGTAATATCTTCGTTAAGGTCAGCATTCCTGATCCCTTTCTTCTTTTCTCCCCCGATTTTTAACAATTTATTCGCTCAAAATATTCTTTTTCTGGTTCTTTGATGACGAAACCCAAAAGAATTTGGAGGAATCCGTGAGCGGGGGGGAGCTGGAGGCCCTGTTCTCGTGCTATGGGACGGTGGAATCGTGCAAGGTGGCGATGGATGAGAAGGGGAGGAGCAAAGGATTCGGCTTCGTCCAGATGGATTCGGAGATGGCTGCGCTGGCGGCCATTAAAGCCCTCAATGGCGCGATCCCAACTGGTTCAAGCAAGAGACTGTGAGTGTTTCTATTCTCTCTATTGTTCTCAGATGAGTTTGCCTTTTCCTTTTCTGTTGCCTTAAATCTTGGTTGTTAATAGGTACCACTCTCCTCTGTATGCAAGAAATTACAAAGCCTTGGTTATTGAATGTTTTATGCTCCTCTTTCCTTTGATGCATGTGGAATTCTTTGTTTATATCTTCTCAGTATATTGATATGTGCTTAATTTCAGAAAGTGAGGACTTCGAGTTTAGTGTTATATTTCTTGCCTACTGAATTTGGTCTTGAGTGAGGATTTCCATTTTCTTTTGGTTTTCCCCAGTATATTTATGTGCTTTTATTTACAGTAGTTGAGGTCCTTGGTCTTGGATTGGTTTCGGTACTTCACTATTCACCTTGAATATTAAGTTTATAGATTATATTCTTCTTAATGTCTGCTAGGCGTTCTTTGATCATTTTATTTTCTTCTTGATAAATGAACCAAGTTACTCTTTCCCTTCATGTATCATTGTGTTTTCCTTTGATCAGTTTGTTTTCTTATCAACGGATGGATCAAGTTCTTGGTTCCATGCTTCATGGATTGCCAGGTTTTTCTTTGATCAGTTTCTTTCTTTTTCTCTTGGAAGATGAATCAAGTTATTTTTTTCCCATGGATTGCTCGGTCTTTCTTTGATCAGTTTGTTTTCATTCCTAGAATTGGATCAAATTCTTCTTTCCCGTGCTTTGAGGATCCTGAGTTTCTCTTTGATCAGTTTGTTTTCTTATATATCAAGTTGTTCATTATAAATCCATCGAGCATGTAATTCATCTTCCCATTTGATTTGATTTGAATTCTGATTAAGTTGTTTACTATATAAATCCACCTTGCATGTAATTTACCTTCCCATTTGATTTGATTGGAATTTCCTGATTCTGATAATCTTGGGTATGAATTATTATTTTTCTTTTCAATTAGTGCCCTTTGCTTTGCTTTCCTTGCATGCATGGCATCTGTCTCTGTTTTTGGCTTATGGTTTGTGATATAGATCCATCTTGCATGTAATTTTCCTTACTGTTTGATTTGAATTGTTAGATTCTGCTAATGTTGGATATTCGTTATTATTTATAAGAATAGTTACAGTGCTTTCCCCCTTCTTTCAGTTGTTATACCATGAATTTGTTTGGTGTTCTTTATTAAATTGATCAAGATGTCATCGTATTCATTTTTTATTTGCATTTCAGGTATGTATCGAAGTTTGTTAGAAAGAACGAAAGGCAAACCCTGCACAAAGAACCAACATGCACCAATCTTTATATAAAGAATCTGGACTGGGATATCACAGACAACATTCTTCATGACAAGTTCTCCAAATATGGGAAAGTCATCAGTGCTGTTGTCATGAAAGATAAAGATGGAAAGTCGAGAGGATTTGGATTTGTCAGCTTTGAGTTGCCAGAGAATTCCAAGAAGGCTTTGGAGGCTATGAATGGCTCAAAACTTGGTATATTTTTTTTCTTGTTTTCCAAATTTTTATTTTATTCTTCAATGTTGATCTGGATTCATGATTCCAATTTTGCAAGTTAACTATAATCATTATGGTGTCAGGATCAAAGTCTTTATATGTAGGACATGCTCAGAAAAAAGCTGATCGTGAGAAGCTACTAAGGCTTCAGTTTTTCGAGAGTCAAGGCCGACACTTTAAAACGATCCAGGTAACCTATCTGCTGAATTGTATTTTTAGTCAAGGATCTATAGTCATCTGTTGAATTATACTTTGGTCATATACTAATTGGAAGGATTATAATCACGGACCTATTTTTGTGTACCAGGGTTCAAATGTGTATGTGAAGAACCTTGATGACTCAGTTGATGATAAAGCTTTGCTAGAATATTTTGCTGGATGTGGGAAAATAATTTCAACAAAAGTGATGCATGATAAAAATGGTCAGAGCAGGGGCTTTGGATTTGTGTCCTTCTTCTCCCCCAAGGAAGCAAGCAACGCTGTTGCAAAATTAAATGGTATTAAACTCTATTTATGATTAATCTCATGTATTTCTTGCATCTGCTGCTTATCCAATCAGGCACATTTCTTCTGTACAGGGGCCATGTTCCATGGCAGACATCTATATGTTGCAATTGCTCAGCACAAGGAAGATCATCATAAAGCGTTGCAGCTTCAGTTTGCTAATATGCCAGTACGACATGCTGTGCACTTTGGGCTTCCATCAGTATATTATACAACAGAATATGGACAGCTTCAAAATTCAGGGTACGGTAGTCGGCAGAATGGGATGGGTAATTTTCTTGGGAATCAATACTTCGAGATTCCTAATCAAATAAAGCAGCAAGCTTATGCAACTGCTAACTGTGCAAACAAGGTTCCCATCACTCTGCAACCGAAGAATGATCCATTTGTTTGTCAGTTTCATCATCCTGTTTATAGAGGGAACCTACTGCCATGCTTATATAATGTGCAGGTATTTCCTGGCTTCTGGTTTTGGAAATACCCCTTTCAAGTTTCTTTTTCATGTTGAGTCCTAAGAGATCACTAGTGTTAGATTTTGAGTCCAGATTGTGGATTATCAAACCTTTGAAGCCTTCTTCTTCTTTGTTCCCCACAAATTAAATGGTAAAATAGGGTGTTAAATTGCCCAGTGGATGATCAGAAAGTACATTGTTTCTAGAACCTCTAATATCTATCAAATTAAACTATCTAATCTTTCCATAAGTTTTTTAATAATTGATACTGAATTTGCTCACAAATTAATATACATTGCTTGTAGAACCTTTGCTATGACAATCAACAAAACAAAATCCTCGCTTTGATAGGAAAATGATTTGACTTTTTTCCTCCTCTCACAGCCAACCAGATATGGGCAATATGGGATCATGAACAATGGTTACTTTGAGGCTCCATGTTCATACAATGGCTACTCTGAGGTTCCATGTTCATTCAAGTTTGCCAAGGCAGTGAAGAATGCTTACCACTCTCAGTTTGAGGTGCCAAAACTGTATGGATCTGCAAACGGGGCAAATAAGACATGCTGCACTGAGGCTTCCTCTTATCGCTTAGAGGAACTGGACAGGCTGGACAGGGTGGTTGCAGCTGCAGAGCCTAAGCAGCAGACGTCAATGATTAGAGAACAACTCCATCCTCTTGTTCAGAAGCTTGAGGTAGCTATGCTTATTCCATATTTCATGTCTTTTGAATTACACTCTTTTTTCTAGTTTACTCTGAAACTTTAGATCATTAGCTGTGATTTAATATGGCAGTGAAAGGCATGGGCTGTAGGTTTATATATTTCTCTTACGGGAAGACACATTTTGCATGTTTCCAATTTTCCTCTTTTGCTTTATGTGTTTGTACTGTATGGTTTCTTTCCTTCATAAATTCTTTCATTTTAATGAAAACTGGGTACCTGCCTTATGAAGCCCAACCATTCATCAGAGGTAACAGACAAGCTGTTGGAGATGAATGTCACCGAGATTTATAAGATTCTACTATCACCTGGTTTGCTATCTCAACGGGTGTCTGATGCAGTCCAAGCCCTGAAGGGATCAAAGGATAAGGCAGCTACAGATGAGATTGATGGGCAGCAGATGCAGCCCAAGTCCTGAAGGGAGTAAAGGCTAAGGCACCTACAGATGAGATCGACAATGCTAGCTGAGCTATACCAGCAAAATAACAGGTTCATTGCCAACTTCAGCAAATTGAAAACGCTATGCTTTTCCTGGATAACACTTTGGTTTTGTTGTATTCTTGTCCTGGAGAGCATCGGTGTTCTTAATTGAGCTGCATCTTGTCTTGTTGCATGAGCGGCACCCCTATCTTGTTTTGATACTCTTGTTGTTGCATGAGTAGCATCCCTATCCTGTTGATACTGCTAGACGGTCTACCCGCAACAGCTGAAACGGATGAAACTGATTTGCTTTAAAACAAAGTTATTGCATGCTGTGCCTGTGGTAAGGTGCTCTCGTGATTTGTTTGAATAAGAAATTGTTGAAAACTGATATCCAGGTAGAAGAGGGAACAGTTTCCAAATTAAATGAATTTCATATATCTTGCCCATTTCTAAATGTAGTAAGGTGATTTCCTGATCTGTTGGAAGGGGATATTGCCGGTAACTGAATGAATGGTCAAAAAATGTCCGTCGGGTGTGATTTGCTTGGTTGTTAGGCCCTCGCTGCTCGACATAGCCCAAAGACCGAGCAGAATTGACTTGGCAAGGTGATGCCAGGCCAGGCGCACACAGGAGGTGTGCAAGACTGCGCGGGTGCGCACAGGCCAGGATGTGCACTAGCACAGTTTGGGATGCGCGCAGGCACGGACGCGGGCACTGGTTCAGGCGTGCATAGATCTAGGCAGCAGTTGCTGGGAGGTTATTCAGCAACTTCCCATCTTGGGCAAGTGGGAGCATGGCCAAACCGCCAGCCAAGGTGGCTGGATGGTTGCTGGACAGTTACCAGCAATTATAGCAGTGTGGAGCTGGGCAGTTGCAGTAGTTCCAAGGAGTGGCAGCATTTCCCAGCAGTTGCAGCAGTTCTCAGCAGTTGCAGTAAAAGTGGGAGAGCTTTCTTAGGGAAGTGGGAGTTCAGCCAGCCGTCCAAGAGAGGGGGGAGTGCTGGGGGACACTAATGCTGTTCTAGCAAGTGAGGTTTTGGGGGAGTGCTGGGGGACACTAATGCTGTTCTAACAAAAGTGGGAGAGCTTTCTTAGGGAAGTGGGAGTTCAGCCAGCCGTCCAAGAGAGGGGGGAGTGCTGGGGGACACTAATGCTGTTCTAGCAAGTGAGGTTTTGGGAGAAACCTGAGTGCTATGTTGGGGGTTCTGCTAGGGAGCAGAGCAGAGAGAGCTGTAATCCAGTTTTGAATAAAGAGAGATCAATTCTGGTTGGGGATCTTCCCCGTAAACATGTGTGCATAAGGGTCTTGAGGGATTGGGGCTATTCTAGACGAGCCACAAACTTGAAGGGTTGCTGTGCACTGCAACAAATTTCAGCAAAGGTGTAAGCACCCAGGAGAAGGCTGACTAAGGGCGGGATCCTTAGTACTGCATGCGAAAAAATCTGGGCCTAGGATATCTGGCGTGACAGTTGGTATTAGAGCAGCGTTCAAAGCTCGTTGCTGATCCTGCGCAAAGATGACGCTCGCAGAGGCAGAGGAGCGCATCCGGAAGCTGGAGGAGTTGATGGGCGACCCTCCGGAGGGATATTGGGACTTCGCCATCATGTGCATCGAGAACACCGAGAGAATTCTGGACATCTAGAATACTCTCCGTGACCTTGTCTGAGATGTGGATATTCGGATGGGGAACGTGAGGCTGGAGGGTTCAGAGACCCTCGAGGACCTAAAGGAGAGGTGCCGGTGTCTGGAGGCTGAAGTGACACTGCTGAAGACGGTAGCAGTCCTCTTTCATGATGACGGTCCTGTGTCGAAGATCAAAGTGCCTGAGCCAAAGCCATTCAATGGCAGCCGCAACGCCAAGGAGTTAGAGAACTTCCTGTGGGACATGGATCAATACTTCAAGGCACCGAAGATCCCGGAAGGAGAGCAAGTCTCCAGCACAAGCATGTACTTGGTAGGAGATGCCAAATTATGGTGGAGAACAAGGATGGAAGATGATGCTAGCGCCAACCGTCCTAGCATCAGCACTTGGGAGAGTTTGAAGAAGGAATTTAAGGGGCAATTCCTCCCCTGCAACACATCCTGGATGGAGAGGGACTCTCTCAAGCGCTTGAAGCAAACGGGTTCCATCAGGGACTTCGTGAAGGAGTTTAGTTCGCTGATACTAGACATCAGGAACATGTCCGAAGAAGACAAACTTTTCAACTTCATGTCTGGGTTGTAGCCTTGGGCACAAGCGGAGCTGAGGAGGCAGGGGGTGCGGGACATCCCCACGGCCATGGCAGCAGCTGAGGGGCTGGTCGATTACCGGATGACTGGTTCCTCTTCCACCCCGGACAAGCGGAGGTCTGTGGAAGGGAAGAAAGCGAAGGGCCAACCCAACAGGAGAAATGAGATGAAGAAGAAGGAGAGCGGCGCAAGTGACCAGCCGCCGAGCAAACCCAAGCAGCAGCTGGGTTGCTTCATTTGTGGAGGACCACATAGAGCGAGGGACTGCCCGAAGAAGGAGAAAATTACTGCCATTGTCAGCGAGGAGGCTGCATGTGCCGAATGCTGGGCCTTCCCGGGTCAACCCACTGCAGCTATGCAATGCAATTTCAGGTGAGAAGCCGGCTGAATTCAAGGGTTTGCTACATTGCATGGTGCAGGTGAATGGGAAGGACATCCGGGCTATGTTGGATACGGGTGCAACCAACAACTTCCTAGCCAAAAGGGAGGCAGCGAGGCTTGGCATGAAGGTGCAGGACAGTTCTAGCACCATCAAGGCAGTAAATTTGGGAGCTATGCCGGTGTTTGGGGCTACGGAGGCCATGTTGAAGATGGGCACATGGCAAGGCAAATGCCAGATGATGGTCGTCCCTCTAGACGACTTTGATCTGATTTTGGGAATGGAGTTCTTCCTCAGCGCGAAGGTGATGATGATCCCACATCTGAAAGGGATTGTCATAAGGGACGAGATGAACCCCTGTTTGATGAGAATTGACAACGACATGCATGAAGGCGAAGGCAGCAAGGTTGCTACAATTTCTGCAAAGCAGCTGGACCGGGGGCTGAAAAGAGGTGAGGAAACTTACCTTGCTGCCATGGTGCAGATCAAGGAGGACGTTGTGGTGTAGGTTCCCGACGAGGTGGCTGCAGTCCTAGAGGAGTATGCTGATTTGATGCTTGCAGAATTGCCCAAGGAGCTGCCGCCACGAAGGGCCATCGACCACAAGATAGAGCTGGAATCGGGTGCGAGGCCCCCAGCTCGTGCGCCATATCGCATGGCTCCTTCCGAGCTTGTAGAATTGCGAAGGAAGCTGGACGAGCTGCTGCAGGCCGGCCTAATCCAGCCGTCCAAGGCACCATATGGAGCTCCGGTGTTGTTCCAAAGGAAGCAAGATGGCTCACTATGGATGTGCGTCGACTACCGGGCTCTCAACAAGGTTACGGTCAAGAACAAGTATCCGGTGCCAAATGCGGAGGATCTATTTGACCGGTTGTCAAGGGCTGCCTATTTTACAAAGTTGGACCTGCGATCGGGGTATTGGTAGGTTCGTGTAGCGGCTGGCGATGAGGCCAAGACAACATGCATGACGAGGTACGGCTCCTTTGAATTTTTGGTCATGCCGTTTGGCCTAACCAATGCACTCGCTACATTTTGTAATTTGATGAATGAAGTCCTTTATGAGTACCTGGATAGGTTTGTTGTTGTGTATCTAGATGACATTGTGATCTATAGCGAGAGTCTAGTAGATCATATCATGCATCTAAGGTTAGTCTTTGAAAGACTTAGAAAGTACAAACTGTACATTAAGAGGGAAAAGTGCGAGTTTTGTCGCCAAGAGATCATGTTCTTGGGACATTATGTGAGCAAGGGGCAGATCCGGATGGATGAGAGGAAGGTGCGTGCCATCATGGACTGGCCAATTCCCTCGGGAGTCCCAGAATTGAGGTCTTTTCTAGGACTTGCTAACTACTACCGCAGGTTTGTGGAAGGCTACTCGAAGAAGGCTGCTACTCTAACTGATCTTTTGAAGAAGGATTGCAGGTGGGAATGTTCCGTAGCCTGCGACCAAGCCTGCCACAAATTGAAGATGGCCATCTCAACTGATCCCGTGCTGAAATTAGCAGATTTCAGCAAGCCCTTTGAAGTCCACACAGACGCGTCCGACCGGGCTCTTGGAGGAGTCCTTGTGCAGGATGGTCATCCCATCGCTTATGAGAGCAGAAAATTGAAAGAGGCGGAGCAGTGATACTCCGCTCACGAGAAAGAAATGACGGCCGTAGTGCACTGCTTTGACACATGGCGTCATTACCTGTTGGGAACCAGATTCACCGTGGTGACGGACAATGTTGCCAACACCTATTTCATGATGCAACAGAAGTTGACGCCGAAGCAAGCAAGGTGGCAGGAATTTCTCGCAGAATTCGATTTTCTGTGGGTTCACAAGCCAGGCAAGAAGAACCAAGTGGCGGATGCACTAAGCTGGAAGGATGTAGAGGGGTTTGTGGCTGCATTGACTGCAGTCCACACCTCATTTCTAGACCGGGTGCGGCAGCAAGCTGGTTCTGATGCGGAATATACCCAGATGAAATAACAAGTGCAGGAGGGCGTGATCAGGAGATATTGGGTCGAGAACGGCTTGGTATATGCAAGAGGTGGCCGCCTATATGTCCCTAAGGGAGGGGGATTGAAGTTGGAGCTGCTAAGGGAGACGCACGACCCCCAATGGGCTGGACATCCGGGTGTCAAACGGATGTTAGCTCTGTTGGAACGGAGTTACTATTGGCCGAAGATGGGAGAAGACGTGGAGGCCTACGTCGAGTCGTGCTTGATTTGTCAATTGAACAAAATCGAGAGGAGAGTTCTAGCAGGATTGCTGCAGCCCCTTCCCATTTTGGAGAAGCTATGGGTTTCGGTCTCCATGGACTTCATCACCGGGTTCCCGAACATTGGGGCCTTGAGATCGGTCCTTGTGGTGGTGGACAGGTTCTCAAAATACAGCATATTCATTGCTGCCCCAGCAGCATGTCCAGCGGAGAAGGTAGCTAAATTGTTCTTCCAACATGTTGTGAAGATGTTCGGGGTACCCGGAGACATTATCAGCGACCGTGATACGAGGTTCATGGGTAAATTCTGGACTTATCTTTTTAAATTGCTGGGTTCAGAATTGAAGTTCTTCACAGCGAACCACCCACAAACTGACGGCCAAACGAAGCGGATCAATGAGCTGTTGGAAGAATTTCTGCGCCACTATGTGACAGCGAGCCAACGAAATTGGCTCGAGCTACTACCCGTGGCGCAATTCTGCTACAATTTGCACAAATCATCGGCAATAGGACTTAGCCCTGCAGAATTGTGCATGGGGTTCCAACCCATGACACCATTGGAGGTGTTGCAGCACAAGGACCAAGGCTTGTGCCCAGCAGCCTATCGATTTGCGCGGGACAAGACGGAGCTGATTGAGGGAGCTATAATCAGTTTGGCCAAGGCAGCGAGGAGGATGAAGAAGTACGTTGATCAGGGTCGGCGTCCTTTGGAATTCAGCATTGGGGACAAGGTACTTCTCAAATTAACTCCTCAAATTTGGAAAAAGATCACTGACCGCAGGTATCACAAAGGATTGGTGCAGCGTTATGATGGTCCTTTTATGGTGACCAAGATGGTCGGCAATGTTGCCTATAGGTTGGCCTTGCCCGACCGTTTGAAGATATATCCTACCTTCCATGTCTCCTTCCTTAAGCGATTCTACGAAGACACGGAGTCTAATCGACCACAACGAAAGCGGGCGCCTCCGGTGGTGAGGAAGGAATTCACTAAGGAAGTACAGCAGATTTTGGCTCACCGGACGGTTGGAGAGAGCCAAACCAACCGCCGGACCGATTTCCTTGTTCATTAGAAGCGTGAGGATGAGGCGGATGCGACATGGAAGCGCGGGGCGGTCCTATAGCAGTTCGAAGATATTATTCAAGAATATCTGGCGGGCAACACGACGAGGGCGTCGTCCATCTCAGTTGCGGGGGAATTGTTAGGCCCTCGCTGCTTGGCATAGCCCAAAGACTGAGCAGAACTGGCTTGGTAAGGTGATGCCAGGCCAGGCGCACACAGGAGGTGTGCAAGACGGCGCGGGTGCGGGTGCGCACAGGCTAGGACACGCGCTAGCACAGTCTGGGACGTGCGCAAGTGCGTGCGCGAACGCGGGCACGGGTTCAAGCGTGCATAGACCCAGGCAGCAGTTACTGGGAGGTTATCCAGCAACTCCACATCTTGGGCAAGTGGGAGCATGGCCAAACCACCAGCCAAGGTGGCTGGATGGTTGCTGGACAGTTACCAGCAGTTACAGCCGTGTGGAGCTGGGCAGTTGCAGCAGTTCCAGGGAATGGCAGCAGTTCCCAGCAGTTGCATCACAAATGGGAGAGCGTTCTTAGGGAAGTGGGAGTTCAGCCAGCCGTCCAAGAGAGGGGGGAGTGCTGGGGGATACCATTGCTGTTCCAGCAAGTGAGGTTTTGGGAGAAACCTGAGTGCTGTGTTGGAGGTTCTGCTAGGGAGCAGAACAGAGAGAGATGTGATCCAGTTTTGAATAAAGAGAGATCAATTTTGGTTGGGGATCTTCCCCGTAAACATGTGTGCATAAGGGTCTTGAGAGATTGGTGCTATTCTAGACGAGCCATAAACTTGAAGGGCTGCTGTGCACTGCAGCAAATTCCAGCAAAGATGTAAGCATCCAGGAGAAGGTTGACTAAGGGCGGGATCCTTAGTACTGCACGCGAAAAAATCTGGGCCTAGGATATCCGGCGTGACAGTTGTCTATCAGGTGTTCAAATAGATTTGCTTGGTTAATAAATATTTGGTGGCCAATGGAGTCTAAGCCCCATGGCTTCCATTTTCATTCACAAAAAAAAAAAGCACGGGAGATCATCCTTCTGCTTCAGGATGACATGGTTCCAGGCCTCGAGTTCGTCAAGGATGGAAAAGGGGGTGTGTCCATCACCCTTGCAAAAGATAACAGGATCTTTGTTAACTTGGATGATCAGGTGGAGGTGTTGAGGAATGGCTTATACAAAGGTATTCTGCAGACAAGGATGGAACCATTGTTACATTCTATAACCCTGGAGCCAATGCAATCATTTCGCATGCTCCGAGGCTGTTGTACCGCCATGGAAACCCCTTCCAGTACCACCTCAATTACTATTCTGGCACTAAATTCTCAGACAAAGTAGCATGGTTTTAAACCATAACTTATTATGTCGAACAGATTGCACCATGGCATTCCAACATCTCGTGCAAGTAACCGGAAACCTAGCTGAATAAAATGAAATTAAAAGCTTGTTTGACAACACTTTTATTTTTATTTTTAAAAAAGGCACTGGTGAGTGGTGCAGTTGTTTCGCAACGAAACAACGAGTTGGCAGGAATTCAAGTTCTGGTATGGACATATTTCGACTAGAAAGTTCAGAAATAAAATAAAAAATAAAAAATAGTCTGGAAATAAAATCAAAAAAGAAAAATAATAATAAAATAATCCTGAAGCTCATGTTGGCGTGTGATAGTGAAAAAGTTAGGGATATATATAATAAATTCTGTTCACTCGGCTGACACCAGTAGTAGTCAGGTTGATGTACTTATCTTCGGGTGGGGAACGGCTGCGAAAAAATTAATATGCGTCGTGTATCGAACATTCCCTGGCTGAGGTTTGGGGACCGTCTGGGGATGGCCACGCCCGGGGTCTAACTCCTCTCCTCCTCCCCCCTTTTTCTTTACTAAAAAAAAAAAAAAAACAACATCATTAGAATTAAGATAAAATACGTATTTGAACTATCATGTTTATTTTCTATTTTAAATTATTTTTAAGAAAAAATAAAAAAATATTTTTGCTGATTTTTTAAATAAAATTATAACTTTCACTATCATTACTACATCATCTCTACTATTGCCAATATCTTTACAATTATCATTGTCCTCGTCATCGTTATTGTTGCCGCCAGGACCACCGTGGCCCATAGCTACTGGCTGCATCGGATCGCCCTTCGTCTCCCTGATAATGTCCTGCTCGTTGGGACCTGCAAAACAAGGATTAGTGACCCGACCGGGGATTCCGGCGGAGCACTTCGACGGTCAAGTCAGTGACGATCCAGGAGAACAGATCCTCCTGGTTGAGCCCTTCTTGGACTCCACGCTAGGAGTAAAATGATGTGAGTAGAGTGATAGTGGGGGGCACAAGTGAGCTCGGAAAGGTGGTGGCCGAGCTGGATCGGTCACCCTGTGTGGCCTCTTTCCCCTCACTTGCCTGGATGCTTGTTGTTTAGCTCGAGTTACCTTTTTGTCAAGAGTGTCGAAGGTTCTTTTAAGTTCGGGTGATTGTTGAATGCCTACCTCGGAATTTTCCACATACTGTAAGGCACGAGCGGCGTCATTCCATGCCGCGAATGGGACGTCTCTTCTAGTTCGTGCTGTTAGGCGCGTGTGGCAGTGTTTCGTGCCGTGGACGGGACGTCTAACCTGGTTCGTGATAAGGAAAACTTCCGTGCGTTCTGACATTCCTTCCGGTTGCTCCATTATGGGAAGCCTGGCAGTGTCTTGATTGGGGAACTTCTCCCTCTATAGGTGTAAGTGGCATCCGCAGGCAGTTATTATGATTTGATAGATGCTTCTTCATAATTTTTCGGGCGGCCCGCCGGTGCCCTGGGGAGGTGGCTCCGTCCCTCTAGTGGCCGGCGGCGTTGTCTGAGGTGGTTGCCGAGTTGGAGAGCTGGGACTCGGCTCTGGCCCGGGGGACTCGACCTCCGAGGGACTCGACCTGGCGGAGGAGGGCCGAGCTTGACTCCGGCCCAGGGGGCTCGACCTTGGAGGGGCTCGATCTGGCAGAGAAGGTTGGCACACGACTCCATCCCAGAGGGCTCAGCCTTGGAGGGGCTTGATCTGGTGAAGGAGGTCGCTCGGCTCTGGCCTAGGCACCCCGGGTTTGCGGGTGCCAACCTGGCGGAGGACGGAGCTCGGCTTCGACAGACCGGGGGAGCTTGGCTCGGCAAAGAAGTCCGAGATAGGGTGTCCATCATGGCAGCCTTTTTGATATGGCATTTGATAAGGGTCACATGCCAGCTTTTTGCCATATCATTTGCCCCCCACTCCCGAGTCTCGTTGGCGCGAAGCGCTCGAGGCGAAGGGAGTAAATGCAGCGCTGACGTGGAAAGGCGAGAATCCAGCACAATGATGGTCACAATCACCGGCGCTTCGGGGAGCGGTTTCTTCAGCCTATCTGGGAGAGCCACGTGGACACGTTCGAGGAGTAGTTATTACGGGTGCAGAATTCAGAGCGGCTGCAGTTGAAGCCAGACGCCAGCCTCGCCGATTGTCGACATGTGGCACGGATCCGATGGTGGGGAGCTGTAACGGTGCGGTCGGACGCTCGTCACTTTGTAAGAAAAAGTGACCTTTCCCGAAACATATCTCCTTTCAAATTTTGCATGCCCGCCTTCATACCGAGGCTCTCCCTTCATTCTTCCGGCCATCTTTGCCTTCCTAAGTCCTGAGCAGGTCAGTCTCCTTCTTCGTACTGGTTGAGTAGGGACCTTCTCTTAGGGCTAGGTTCTTCTTCGGATCTTTGCCATCTTCCCCCTCTTTCTGCTCCTCTTCCTGTTTCTCAACCTTCATGTCTTGCTTCGGACCGAACTTCCATCCCACCACTAACTAGGGTGAGGTCGGGCCTTCCAGGCCGAGGCCGCCCTCTTCTTCTTCCGACGAGGAGGAGGACGTGGCACGCTTCGAGGTTAGCCGAAGGCCCACACCCGGGGAAATAGTGATTAGGGAACCCGCATCCTCTCCCCCTCCTCGTCCTCTTCTTCCTCCCACTTCTACACCTGCTCCCGAACCTGCTCGGTCAACAGGTCCTGGGAGATCGCTTCGGTGATCACTGTCGTGGACCTTGCGACCATCCGGGACACCTATGGTATCCCGGACGGTGTCTGACTCTCGGTCCCTCGATCGGGGGAGCGGGTCACCTCTAGTGGCCCGCGTCGGATATCCTTCTACAAGGAAACCTTCTCGGGTGGCCTCCGATTTCCATTCCACCCATTCATCCTCTCCGTCTTGAACCATTATCGCCTTGTTCCTGCCCAACTCGTTCCGAACGCCATCAGGACAATCTTTTCTTTCATTGTCTTGTGTCACTTCCACAGGATTGTTGCCCGTTTTTCCTTGCTCAGGGCCTTCTTCACCTTGAAACACTATCCCACCGAGAAGGGATGTGGTCTCTTTCCTCCCGCCCTAGAGACATTAGGTTCGAGCTTCCCTCTTCCATCAAAGGATGGAATAGTAGGTACTTTTTTGCCTCGGTCGAGGGGATCGACTGGGTTTGGAGCGACTGGATCGATCCCCCAACCATGATTCCATAATCGACGTAGCCGACTTGGAGGTGTACGACCAGCTTCGCTCCACTGCGATCCCTTCCCTCGAGGTCTTGCTATCAGAGCAGAATCTCCATAAGGCCGGGGTCGGCCCAACACAAGAGTTGGGTGAGTTCGGCTCAAAAATCTTTTTTCTTCTCTTTCTTTTCTTCTGTTTTTTTTTTTAAATTGACGTCTTCTTTCTTGGTATAGCCATGAAGTTCTTTATGGAGGAACTCCTCTCGTTCTCCGAAGAGAGGAATCAGACGGAGGGCGTCGGCGAGCCCGCTCTGAAGAGGGCTCGGGTAGATGCTAGCGCGAGCGCGATGCCAGCCGAGCTCGTTCCCGGGCCGAGGAGGAAGAGGGCCATTGAGTCCGTCCCCGAGCCTCCGAGGTGGCGTGATCTGGTCCCAGCGTCGGAGCCCGAGGTGGTGGTTAGAGCTAGATCTGTCGTTGCTGCTGTCGCGGTGGCTTCCCCTCCTCCGGAGATCATCGAGATCGAGGAGGACAGGGAGCCAGAAGGTGCGGGGCTAACTTTGACGGTTCCGTCCGAGGTGGCACCGAGCTCCCAGCCCGCACCAATAGCCTCTACCATTGATAGAGCAGACGATCCCGCACCGGTGGCGGGCAAGAGGGACAGGGACTACCGTTGGGTCCCTTTCAGATTGGGGCCCAACATCTCCCTTGCCAAGGACCCGGCACTTGCCGAGCAGATGATGGACTTCTCCATCTAGTCCTGTGATCGACGAGAGAGGAGCGGGAAGTACCTGGCCAACGCCATCAGTGCATCCTTCTCCAGCCTCTATGCTGTAAGTTGATTTCTGATCTGCCTCGCTTCCTCTCTTACTTTCTTGTTGACTAACATCACTTTTGATACAGCAAGGTACCGAACTCCTACTGATCCGGGACTACTGTCGCAACTAGGTCAAGAGGGACGAGGGACAAGGAACATGAGGCAGAGTTCGAGTCTTCGAAGACCGAGCTATGGCAAAAGAGCGACGAGCTTTGGGAGGCCAACATGACAGCTAAGAACCTCCGGGGGCGAAGTCACTAGCACCGGCCAACATTCTTGTGAGCTCGAGGAAGAGCTCAAGTCAAAGGGTGCCCGGTTGAGGGAGCTTCAAGCGGAGCTGGAGGCGACGAAGGAGCAGGCCGTCTCCGCTGAGAAGAAGGCCACGGCCGTCGAACAGAAGGCTGCCAAGGCTGAGAGGAAGAACTCCACAGCCGTCGGTTCAGCTGAGGCCGTGAGGAAAGAGGTCGCCGAGGCTGTCTGCAAAGTTGAGGATGCAGATAAGAGGGCGGTGGAGGTGGTGGCAAATTACAAGGCTTCTGAGGAGTTCAAGCTGGACTTCAAGGAGGTAGCGACGGACTCCTTTTTCAAGGGATTCACTTACTGCCATACCCAGCTGCGCGGCATCCTCTCGAATGAACGGATAGCCACCCTTCGACTCCCAGGCTCCAAGGGTGTGAAGGCCTCGGCCCCTGTACCGGCTACAGCGAAGGAGCACTCTGTTACAGTCATGCCGGCTCCTTAGGCAGCAGCGACCGAACCGACCCTGCAGGTGGAGGCGACCAAACCAGCTCCATCGACGACGGTGGCCGAACCAACCCCGCCAGCGACAGCGATTGAAGGAGGGGCCCAGGCCTCGGAGGTCAGGGGAAGTGAGGCTTCGATCGTGCACCGTCCGGGGAAGGCACCGGTGGAGTAGAGTAGGGCATCTTCTTTAGTTGTAACCCTTTTTGTTGTTTTTTTACCTTGGGCTACCCAGCATATCGGGCCTCAGGAGCATTGTAACCCTTTCCATCAAGTAATGAAAATGCTTTTTGTCAAATTGTCTTGCTCTCTTTTTTTCCTCTTTTTGTACATGTGGTGAGATCAGAGAGGAGATTTCTCCTTGGTTTCTGAGGTTCCCAAACTTCGATGTTGGAGAGTCGGGGTCAGAGAATCGGTGATCGGAGAGTTCGGCTTCGGGCTTCGATGTCTCGGAGCTGGGCTCGAAGACTTGGTGGCCAGAGAGTTTGGCTCCGGGCTTTGATGTCTCGGAGCTGGGCTCAAAGACTTAGTGGCCGGAGATTTGAGCTCCGGGCTTTGATATCTCGGAGCTGGGCTTGAAGGCTTAGTGACCGGAGATCTAAGCTCTGGGCTTTTGGGGTCTCGGTGCTGGGCTCTGAGACTTGGTGACCGGAGAGCTTGGCTCCGGGCTTTTGGTGTCTTGATGCTGAGCTCTGAGACTTGGTGGCCGGAAAGCTTGGTTCCGGGCTTTGATGTCTTGGAGCTGGGCTCGAAGACTTGGTGGCCGGAGAGCTTGGCTCCAGGCCTTGATGTCTCGGAGCTGGGCTCTGAGACTTGGTGATCGGAAAGCTTGGTTTCGGGCTTTGATGTCTTGGAACTGGGCTCGAAGACTTGGTGGCCGGAAAGCTTGGTTTCGGGCTTGGATGTCTTGGAGCTGAGCTCAAAGACTTGGTGGCCGGAGAGCTTGGCTCTGGACTTTTGGTGTCTCGGTGCTGGGCTCTAAGACTTGGTGGCCGGAGAGCTTGGCTCCGGGCTTTTGGTGTCTCGGTGCTGGGCTTTGAGACTTGGTGGCCGGAAAGCTTGGTTCCGGACTTTGTTGTCTTGGAGCTGGGCTCAAAGACTTGGTGGCTGGAAAGCTTGGTTCCAGGCTTTGATGTCTTGGAATTGGGCTCGAAGACTTGGTGGCCGGAGAGTTTGGCTCCGGTCTTTTGGTCTATCGACGCTGGGCTCTGAGACTTGATGGCCAGAGAGCTTGGTTCCGGGCTTTGATGTCTTGGAGCTGGGCTCGAAGACTTGGTGGCCGAAGAGCTTGGCTCCGGGCTTTTGGTGTCTTAGCACTGGGCTCTGAGACTTGGTGGCCAGAGAGCTTGGCTCCGAGCTTTTGGTGTCTCGGCATTGGGCTCTGAGACTTGGTGGTCGGAGAGCTTGGCTCCGAGATATGGGTGCCAGACCTGGGGTCGAGCGAAGATTCTCCTGCAAGGCTAAAAGTACTTGCACAGGGGGAACTTTGATTATTGGTGAGAAAGAACCTTACACTATTGATGCGAGGAGCTGGGTCCCGGGCTTCGGAGTCGGAGAGCCGGGCTCCGAGTTTTGGCATGTCGGATCTTGGGCCAAGCAGCGACATTCTTGCAAGGCAGAAGGCGAATTGTGCAAAAGAGGGCCTTTACTATTTTAAAGGGTGAGCCTTACATTACTGATAATATTTTCTCAGGTTGCAGGCATTCCATGTTCGCGAGAACCTGGCACCATCCAAATTCTTGAGGTAGTAGGCTCTATGTGGAAGAGCTTCGACCACCTTATAGGGACCTTTCCAGTTTGGCGAGAGCTTGACGCACTCCCGGGGTTGATACGCTTCGGCTCGGTGGAGCACCAAGTCGCCAGGTCGAAAGACCTTGGGCCTTACTCGGGCGTTGTAGTATCGGGCAACTCGTTGCCGGTATGTTGCCATCCGGAGTCGAGCTTTGTCTCTGGTCTCCTCGAGGAGATCTAAGTTGAGTAGAAGGTGCGCCGAGTTCTGCGCTTCATCATATTGCTACACCCGTAGTGTGGGCACGTCAAGCTCGATTGAAACCACGGCCTCGGCGCCGAAGACAAGGTTGAAGGATGTTTCGTCCATCGCCGTCCTGGGCATTGTGTGGTAGGCCCAGAGAACACTTGGGAGTTTTTTTGCCCACCTGCCCTTGGCTTGATCCAGCCTGGTCCTGAGTCCCTGGAGAATGGTTTGGTTGGTCACTTTGGCTTCTCCGTTTATTTGGAGATGAGCGATGGAGGTGAAACGGTGCTGGATGCCATGCTCGGCACAAAAATCTTCGAACTCCTAATTGTCGAACTGTCGCCCGTTGTCGATGATGATGCAGCGAGGTAGTCCGAAGCGACATATTACTGACTTCCAGAAGAACTGACGAACCTTGGCTTCTGTGATTCACGCGAGTGGCTTCGCTTCCTTCCATTTGGTGAAGTAGTCGATGGCCACCAGCAAGAACCTCTGTTATCCCGGTGCAGGGGGAAATGGCCCTAAGATGTCCATTCCCCACTGGACAAATGGCCAAGGGGCGGAGAGCTATAAGATCGGCGCCGCCGGTTGACGTTGTATGTGGGCATGGCACTGGCATTTATTGCACCTCTTCACGAAGTTGAAGGCGTCGTCCCTCATAATCTCCCAAAAGTATCCCTGGCGGAGAGCTTTGTACGCCAACGTCCTTCCTCCCATGTGGTTCCCGCACAGGCCTACATGTATCTCCTGGAGAACGAGGGCTGCTTCCGTAGGTCTCATGCACTTCAGGAGTGGGTATGAGTAGGATTGGCGGTAGAGCTGTCCTTCCATCAGGACAAACCGAGAGGCTTTCTTTTTGACGAGGTCGTCTTCTGTGCAGTCCTCGAGCAAAGTACCGTCAGTGATGTATATGATGTATCTGTCCATCCAGCTCGGCTCCGGGGTGACTTGCTGTACCTCCTCAGGGGCTTCGTAGCTTGGATTTTCGAGGTACTCAATATACGCACGCCCCAGCGATGAGTCTGGGAGGGTCGCGAGTCTCGACAGCGCATCCACGCGAGCATTCTCTCCGCGGGGGATATGGAAGATGTTGAAGCGTTGGAAGCCCGTCGTGCATAAGCGGACTCGCTCCAGGTATTTCATACTCTAGGAATCTCTGGCTTCATATTCTCCGAAAACTTGTCCGGCTACCAGTTGGGACTCGGTAAAGACCTTCAAGCTTCGCACGCCCAACTCGTGGGAGACCCTTAGGCCCGCGAGGAGTGCCTTGTACTCCGCCTGATTATTCATCGCAGAGAACTTGAATCGGAGAGCACATTCCGCTACGATCCCGCCGCTGTTGGCGAGAATGAGGCCTGCTCCGCTCCCTCTGGAGTTGGACGGCCCATCCACGTGGAGGATCCAGGGTTCTCTCCCATTCCGGGCTCAGGTTGACACTCCGAGGAAATCTGCTCTGGCTCTTCGGCGAGTTCGGTGCACTCGACCACGAAGTCGGCTAGGACCTGTGCCTTCTGCGATGACCTCGACCGATACGCGATATCGAATTTGCTCAGTATCAGGGACCACTTGGCCAACTGCCCAGATGTTTCAGGGCGGCTGAGTATGGTCCTCAGCGGCTGATCCGTCACGACCACAATGGAATGCGCTTGGAAGTAGGGCCTGAGGTGCTTAGCAGACATTATTAGAGCAAAAGTAAGTTTCTCGGAGTGGGTATACCTGATCTCCGCGTCGTGGAGGATTTTGCTGGTGTAGTATACCAGCTTCTGAGATCCGTCCTCATCGGCACGGACGAGGACCGAGCTGATGGCTCCGGGTGTGACCGCCAGGTAGAGCAGGAGCTCCTCCCCCTCCTCCAGTCTGGAGAGCAGCAGAGGAGAAGCCAGGAATTCCTTCAGTCCTTCGAAGGCTGTCATGCACTCCTCCATCCAGGTGAAGTCGTGCATCTTGCGCAGTGCTTTAAAGAAGGGAAGGCAGTGATCGACCGACCTCGAGATGAACCGACTCAGAGCTACAATATGTCCTGTCAGGCGCTGGACCTGCTTCTTGGATGTCGGGTGCTCCATATCAACGATCGCCTGGACCTTCTCCGGGTTCGCTTCAATGCCCCTCTAAGTGACCATGAAGCCAAGGAACCTTCCTGCCGCCACTCCAAAGATGCACTTTACTGGGTTCAGTTTCATCTGGTGCTTTCTGAGGTTGTTGAAGGCTTCGGTGAAGTCGGTGACGTGGTCCGAGCTCGGCTTGCTCATGACAAGCATGTCATCCACGTACACTTGCATGTTCCGGCCAATCTGATCTTTGAAGACCTTGTTGACCAGACACTAGTACGTGGCCCCAGCGTTCTTCAAACTAAAGGGTATCATCTTGTAACAGTACGTCCCTTGGTCGGTGATGAAGGCAGTGTGCTCCTCGTCCTCTGGATGCATCCGGATCTGATTGTATTCGGAGAATGCATCCATGAAGGAAAGCAGCCGGTGACCCGAGGTGGTGTCCACCAGTTGGTCAATCTTTGGTAGAGGAAAATTATCCTTCGAACATGCCTTATTGAGGTCGGTGTAGTCAACGCAGATCCTCCATTTGTCGTTACTTTTTTTTACCATCACCACATTCGCCAGCCAGCTTGGATATTGTACCTCCTGGACAAAGCCGACAGCGAGGAGTTTGTCGACTTCTTCGTTGATTGTCACTTGCCTCTCGGGGGCGAAACTCTTCTTCTGCCGAACTGGTCTGCACTTCGGGTCAATGCTCAGCTTGTGGGTGATGATGTCAGAGGGGATACCTGGCATATCGACTGTCATCCAGGCAAATACATCTGCGTTCGCCTGTAAGAACTCCAACAGGCGGGCTCTTTCCTCTTCTTGTAGCTGGGCCTTGATCTGCACCATCTTCTCCCAGTCGACTCCAAGTGAATAAGACATTAGGCGCTCGGCAGGGCCACCCCTGGGATCTTGTGCCCTTTGGTCGAGGTCATCCGCCCTAAAATCGTCCTCGGGGACTTTGGTCCCGTGGAGAGTTTGAAAACAGTGCTGTACCGGATGAGGTGCACCTCTTATCTCGCCGATCCCGTAGGGAGTTGGGAACTGTACTAGCAGCCGCTTTGTGAAAATGACGGCGTCGAGCAGATTGAGCCCGGGTTGGCCAAGGATCACGTTGTAGGTCGAAGGAAGCCTAACCACTGTGAAGGTCATCATAATTGTAGCCTACCAAGGTGGAGTCCCGACGGTGACTGGGAGAGTAATCTCTCCTTCTCCCTCACATAATCCCCTATGAAACCGACAATGGGTGTGTGCACAGGTCTGAGTTTGATGGAGGATAGGTTCATTCTGGAAAAGGCATCATAAAAAAGCATATCTATGGAGCTTCCACTATCAACCATGAAACATTTTACAGGATGCTTTGCGATCGTCATCTCGATGACCACGGCATCGTTATTTATATTTTCTCCCCATCTCCCCCTCCCCTCATAAAGGGAGGTACATTTTCAGAATACTCTACCCCCCGGGCCCTCTTAGATGCGCGCTCGGCTCCCCAACATAACATCCCCACCGGCTTCTTGGTGGGGCAATTGTCAACTGCAGGAACTGGCGGGAGGGCAACGAGCGCTTGAGGTTTCGCTGGAGGTCTGCCCTCCACGAATCTCCCGAGGTAGCCCCTCTTGATGAGTTCTTCGATTTCCTTTTTGAGGTTACGGCATTCCTCGGTGTCGTGGCTGTGGTCACGATGGTAGCGATAATACTTCATCTTGTCACGGCTAGTGGATGGCCTCATCGGAGGTGGGCGCTTCAGGTAGGGCTCACCTTCGATGTCCATCAGGATTTTCATCCTCGGGACGAGCAGGGGGTGAGTCTCTCCTCTGGAGTTGGAGCGCACCTCGGTCTCGGCCCCTGGCAGAAGTTCGGAGTCAGAGGCCCTGGCTTCCGCGTCCCGGACGTCTCAATGGGAGTCGGCTTCTTCAATGGCTTCCCGTCTAGCTCCCTTTTCGTACGGTCCGTCTCCTCAGCACGGATGTACTTTTGAGCTTGGAAGAGGAGCTCGAAGTAGCTCTTGGGGGGGCTTCTTGTTGAGCGAGTAGGTCAGGCGGGAGGTCCTGAGCCCTTGCTTTAGTGCCAGCATGGCGACTGGCTCTTCAAGGTTATGAATCTTCAATGTAGTAACCTTGAAGCGGGCCACGTACTCTCATAGGGGCTCGCAATCCTGTTGCCGGATGGAGAAGAGGTTATATGCTTCATGTGGCACCTTCCGATAGGCATCGAAGTAGGCCACGAACTTCCACTCCAGCTGAGCGAAAGAACCAATGCTTTCGGGCTCGAGGCGGGTGAACCAGACCCGAGCCACCTTCCGGAGGGTTGCTGGGAAGGCGATGCAAAGAATGACGTCGGTGACCCCCTGGACCCTCATGAGGGCCTTGTAGCTTTCCAGGTTGTCCAGGGGGTCGGTGTCCCATCGTAGGGATCCACCTACGGCATCTAGAACCGGCTAGGAATCGGTTCCTCTTGGATCTCCCGGGAGAAGGGGGGACGGGCATCATAGCCCGCTGGCTCGTCAGCGGAGCCCTGTATGTTCGCAAATCGATGGGATAATTCTGCCAGCTTACGCTCATGCTCCTCCAGGGGCTTCTCGGCTGTACGCTTGATGGCCTCGTCGGTCAAACCTTCTACCGAGGCTGAAGGAGATGCACAAGGTGACATGGGACGATGTCCTTGAAGGGGGGTCTTGCCCTTTTGACCTCGACGGGGCTTGGCTGCTACTCGCTCGGGGGTTGGGGACTGGCTCTCCCTGTCGGTAGATCCGGCCCGTTGTCTCTTTGTCGGAGTCAAACAACTACCCGGTGATCGATGGTGGCCTGTGGCTGTGAGGGCCTTCCTTGGAAGGAACGCAGGCTGTCGCGGGGTGCTGCGGTGTGGGCCACGGGGGTCCCTGGCTACTGATGGGTAGCCAAGGACTGTTGCTGGTGCTGGAGCTGGCGCATTACTGTGGTGAGGATTTGCATCTGCTGGGCGAGTGCGGCCAGCTGGATATCCGTCGGAGGTGGTTGAGCAGGAGCGGGGATGGGGCCACTCAACGTCCCTTGGTCGGTGCTGCGGTGCTCGTCTCCAGCGAGCCAACTCGAGGTTTAGTACTTTGGATTGCTCTTACGGGGGTCGACAGAGGGGTTGACTTGAGTGCCCCGGGGTTGCTGCGCTGCCTATTTAAGAGAGATAAACCTGCCTCTTATAACAGGGACGTTCTTTTTGTAAGAATGGTTAGGGGCATCGATCTGACAACTGGTATCAGAGTCGAGGTCTCGGGTTCGAGTCTCCGCAGGGGAAAAAACTCGATCGTTATGTTGGGAGGATTGTTGGCTGGGCCAGCTCGCACCCTCGTGGTTCGTCCGGATGTAGGGTCTGGGCCCACGGGGATGTGGGTGCCACCAGTAAGGCGGGTCTGGTGCCACTCAACGTCCCTTGGTCGGTGCTACGGTGCTCGTCTCCAGCGAGCCGACTCGAGGTTTAGTACTCTGGGTTGCTCTTGCAGGGGTCGGCAGAGGGGTCGACTCGAGTGCCCCGGGGTTGCTGCGCTGCCTATTTAAGAGAGATAAACCTACCCCTTATAACATGGACGTTCCTTTTGTAAGAATGGTTAGGGGCATCGATCCGACACTTCTGATGAGCTGCTTGCAGGGGATTTAGGTTGGGTCAAAATACATCCTGCCCCCCTACCTGGTGTGCCAATCTGTTGCCACCAGGATCGCCGTGGCCCGTAGATATTGGCTGCATCGGATCGCCCTTCGTCTCCCCGATAATGTCCTGCTCATTGGGACCTGCAAAACAAGGGTTAGTGACCTGGGTCGGGGATTCCGGCAGGGGCACTTCTATGGTAAAGTCAATGATGATCCAGGGGAACAGATCCTCCTGGTCGAGCCCCTCTTGATGGACTCCATGCCAGGAGGAGTAAAATAATGTGAGTAGAGTGATAGTGGGGGCGCAAGTGTGCTGGGAAAGGTGGTGGCCGAGTTGGATCGGTCATCCTATGTGGCCTCTTTCCCCTCACTTGCCTGGATGCTTGTTGTTTAGCTTGAGTTACCTTCTTGCCGAGAGTGTCGAAGGATCTTTTAAGTCCGGGTGATTTTGAATGCCTACCTCGAGATTTTCCATATACTGTCAGGTGCGTGTGGCGGCGTTCCATGCCGCGGATGGGACATCTCTTCTGGTTCGTGCTGTCAGGTGCGTGCAGCGGTGTTCCATGCTGTGGATGGGACGTCTTTCCCAGTTTGTGATAAAGAAAACTTCCGTGCGTTCTGATATTCATTTCGGTTGCTCCATTCCGGGAAGCCGGCAGTGTCTTGATCGGGGAACTTCTCCCTCTCATGGTGTAACTGGCATCCGTAGACAGTTTTTATGATTTGATGGGTGCTTCTTCATAATCTTCGGGTGGCCTGCCGGTGCCCTAGAGAGGTGGCTCCGCCTCTCTGATGGCCGGCGGCGTTGTCCGAGGTGGTTGCCGAGCTGGAGAGCTAGGACTCGGCTTCGGCCCGGGGGACTGGACCTCCGAGGGGCTCGACCTGGCGGAGGAGGGCCGAGCTCGACTCTGACCCACGGGGCTCAACATCGAAGGGGCTCGATCTGGCGGAGGAGGTTGGCACGCGACTCCAGCCCAGAGGGGCTCTGGTGACGGAGGAGGCTGCTCGGCTCCGGCCTAGGCGGCTCCCGGATCCCGGATTTGTGGGTGCCGACTTGGCGGAGGACGGAGCTCAGCTTCAACGGTCCGGTAGAGCTCGACTCGACAAAGAAGTCAGAGATATGGTGTCCATCGTGACAGCCTTTCTGATATGATATTTGATAGGAATCACACGTCAGCTTTCTGCCATATCAGTTATCATCATCATTGTCACCATCATTTCTATCACCACTATCATGGCCACACAATATCTCCACCATCCTACTATATTATCATTACCAGCACTACCATTATTATTACCACCGTGATAACATTATTAAAGCTCTTACATAACTGTTGCCACGTCACTACTAACCCTCAATCACCATTACTATCATCACCTTAACCACCATCATATTTATATTTTTAAAAATAATTAACAATAACAACCATACTTATATTTTTAAAATTTTAAAAAATAATTTTTTTATTTTTAAATATATGAAAAATGAAAAAGATTACCAGGATCCTCTTCCCGCAACGAGAATTTGAAGAATCCCCGTTGGTTTAAACTTGGAAAGGGACCTATAATGTTCTGGGATGACTAATGTTTTAACTATTTGTTTTGGATTTATGACCATGTTCAAAGGTCCACGGTCTTCCATTCCACGAGCATTTTGATACACAGATCTTAACCTTTCGTTTCTGCACCTGGAGATTGATTGTACCCGATCTAATCAAAACTGGCAGAGAACTTAGTTTTACATTTGTTTCAGTCGAATAACAAGGGCGACGAGTTATCCATCGGGTATATGAATGGCCAAGAACAAACTTTGGCTTGCTGATGACAAGACCCATAGTGTCAGGCCTATTATATGAACAATATTTAAAATCAGAAAGGAACCTTTATGAGATCAGCGTAGGGACCCAAAAATCAACAGAGAAAATGCAGCAAAAAAAAAAAAAAAAAAAAAAAAAAAAAAAAAAAAAAAAAAAAAAAAAAAGGAAAGAAAAAAAAAAAGAAAAAAAAAAAAAAAGAAGATAATGGAACCATTCCAAACTTGAATGCGAAGGAAAAAAAAAATATATATCATTGACACGTGGTATAGTTGATTGTGAACTTATCTCATAACTATCTGACAAGGATTCAAGTCTTGATTGAAATTTAAATTCTGATTTGGACATATTTTAACTGGAAAGTGTTAGAAATATATATAATAAATCTCGTTCACTCGGCTGACGCTAGTAATATTCAGATTGACATACTCATTTTCGGATAGGGAACGGTTGCGAAAAAATTAATATGCACCATACATCGAACATTCCCGGTCTATAGGAAACGACTGCGAAAAAATTAATATGCACAATGTATCGAACATTTCCTGACCGGGATTGAAGGACCGTCTGATGGCCACGCCCGGGATCTAACTCTTCCCCCTTTATTTAACCAAAAAAAAAAAAAATCAAATCTGACTTGTGATGCAAAAAAATAAATAATCTGTAACAATACCTAATCATTTCATTTCACCACACCAAAAAATTGGTTCAGTTTTCCTGTTAATCAACTCTACTGAAAACGGTTCAGAGTTTGAAGTGAAATTATTTCTTACGATGTGAGACCTCTATACAGAACAGTTCCAATTTTCTGATATAGATTTGACTACCCTAGTGAAGACAACCAAAAGAAACAGCCAAAACAGGACTAAAAAAATACCCTTCAAAATATTTAAGAAGCATTTTTTTCATAATAAACAAGGAGAATGGTGGAACGTGTAAGATACCAGTTAAAAACCAGTGACCACAAATATCACAGAAGTGCTGCTCTTATCACTGGAGAATGCTATTGAAACTCCCACCCAAGTGATGTTTACAAGACAACCCATCAGGTTCAAAATAATCATAAGAACACATCAGTTATTGGACAGAACATGTCAAAGAGTGCCATTCATGATTGATGAAATGAGTGGTATAATCAGGTCAAAAAGGATCACAATATTGATTATTACTTGAAACCTTGAACAAAATTCTAAGGAATGCCACATATATGAAAAAGAATGGGACATGAGATAATAAATATACAGTACATAACTATGCATAGGTACCGTGACTGAAGATAATTATTCTAAAATTTACTAACTGGTTCAACAGGGGCAATCTGAACTTAATTTGTATTAAACAATATTAATAGTGAAAGACACATAGGGATAAGCCTCAGCTTCGCCACCTATACCAGCCAAGCCTGCTTCATCTTCAGATTTCCAGAAAGCACTGAAAGATCAATGTACTGCCAGTAAGCATTAAATTAAATCTAAAATCAAAAACTAAGTTCACACAACACAGATAGTAAGCTTGGTGGCCCAGAGAACAAGGACAGCAAGATAGAGATAAATCTAATCATAAAGGAGACTAAGCTGTTCTTCTAGTACGCGAAAATCACGACCATCTTAATTACCTATTGGCATTGTCACCAAACTCTTCTAAAATAGATCGAACTTTCTTTTCACTTTTCACTGGAGGTGCTAATACTGCTGCCTGAAAAGAATATTTCAATAGAAGATCACATAGTGCTGGTTACAACCTAAAGCGTTATAAGAGACCAGAGATGGTAAAATCTCCAATACCAAAAATGATGGCGGCAAACCATATCTGAGAATGCTCTCTGCAAAGACACGTACAGCACAGAAGTGCATCCAGGCACTGAAAACCTGAAGAGCATATTCAAGTAGGGAAAACAAAACAATATCTTAGGCAACAACAGCGCAAACAAAAAAGAAAAAAAGGAAAAAAATACAATAGGAAAAACAAGAAAACTCCTTAGTAATAGGAAATCCTGAAAAACTCCATAGGCAGAAGACTACATAATTCCAAGGCCCCAGCCCTCTCCTTCCTATGTGTCCTCTTTGCTCTCCTACGTGGCTACATTTGCCAAAAACAAAAGAATATATGCTGAACAACCAGGCCCTACCGATGTATTGTTTTCTACTTGTGACTATCCTGCCTCTTGATCCAAGAGACCACCAATGGCCCACAGCTCTGACCACTACCTTCCGCACTTTTCCCCCTACCAGGTAAGGCAATATCAATCAATTTCTCTGTCCCATTCATGGAAGGTATAAGCTAATTCAATTAGGGACTCGTTTGGTTTGTGGAAAGAACTTTTTTTCCTTGGATTACGTTTGATGCATCGCTAGGCAATACTGAATTGCCAGTAATGTTAATTATTGTATTTGGTACATGCAAGTAATATTGTAGTAAAATTACTAGGAATCTTGATTGACCTATTTGGTATGATAATCAGAGTACCGGTAACATGAAATCAAATTTCCAAAATACCTTTAAGTCTAATCTATTAACAATTCATATACTTATTAGAGAACATCAATTATATAATCTATATTATTACATAAAACAATGTTAACCATCAGAAAGAGACAAGTATATATATAAAAAAACAAACATGACAAACGAAGAGAGAATAAAAAGAAGTGAGAGATGACTTACCAGTCACAGAAGAGAGATCACCAATGAAAACTAAAATAGTGGTGAGCTTGTGGCTAGGGTTTGTTGGGTAAAAAAAGAAGAAAAAATAGCTTAGAGGGTTTATATGAGATTTTTTGGAAAGATAATTTAGTTTAAAATTTTTATTGCAAGATTATCAAAGAGGTGGTAATTTGGATAGTCACCCATTTCCAAGGCTATGTAGATTACCTCTTGAGAAATAATCCAAATTACCAAGACAATTTGGATTACCATCCAAAAAGTCTTACCAAACAGAGTAATGTAGCGGGGCCCTTTTAAATTGCTGGCAATCTAGATAGATTGCCAGCTACCAAATATCCCCTTGGATTGTTATTCCTGGAAAGTTAATTTTTGAAAATATAATTTTAGAAAAATAATTTTGGCATATTTGGTTAACCATGAAAAAGTGGTTTATGTTAGGTTGAGCATTCACTTTTTTGGAAAAACTACATAAAATATCTATCATATCCTCGATAAATATAAGACCATACCTTTTTACTCCCAAACTTTGTATAAATATTAATATAATATAATATTAGATCATAATAATTTATCATATTAATATATATTAATATAAATGTTATATCAAAGATAAATAAAATTATACTAATATAATATAAGAAGGATAGTCTTAAAAGGATATTTTCAGCAAAGAAAAAAAGGCTTCCAATTCCCATTCCATGGGAATTCCAAAATCCCACCGCACTCATGGATTTTTCTTTCCCATAAAACATGGAAATTGTATTTCCATGGGAAGACCTTTTTTCAATCTCTCTTTTAAAAACTTTAACCAAACAAGAAGGGTTTTTTCTACTTTATAAGAATCACACTTTCTCCCCTCCAACATAAACCAAACAAGTCCTCGATCTACTGCTGTTAGATTTCAACTCATTACAGTGTTATCCATTCCTACATAGCTTTCTTCCTCTCTGTCCCCTTTCTTCCATTTCTGAGATTTCTTTCAATTTCTTAATGACAATAGACGACTGGACGATTCAAAAGCTGTCTTTCCCATTGCTGAAGTGCCTGAACTCTAGCATAGCACTCTTTTTGAATCTTTTTCTCTATATTCGTGCAACACTTACTTTACATGATGTCATGGTTGGATTAGAGCTAGTTTGACTAGCCTGTTGTTCCTTTGAATAAGCAGTGAGGCATGGGCCTGTTGGAATGATCCCACTTTGAAAGCTCACCCTTGGGAGAATCTGTTTCGCTGTTCCAATTGCTATTGCCCCGCCACCAGTCCTATCTCTCAGTACTCCATTTGTGTGACCAGAAAGACCTAGTTGACTTCTTTAAGTGAGTGTACTTCATCTTTCAAGCTCCTGCTTCTTTTGATTGAACCTGCCCGGACCTAGCGCACTTCATCTTTGAGCCTTGATGCACTGGTAAACGAAAATCACCTCATCCGGATCTACCAAACGAATCAGGCCTCATCAAAATAATTAACATGGGCAGTTAACCCTAACTCTCTATCCAAATCTAGATGTATTCTGTCTCCACTCCCACATCCCTATAAGAACTTTCGTCTTTAATAAAAACCACCCCATTCAGTTGTAAAAGAGAAAAAAAAAAATATCCCCAATCAAAGACAAGAGGTTACAAAAACAATAGAACCAAAAAAAATGGAAAAAAGAACACCAGGTGAGATCAAAATATCCAAGATTCCCGGCCTAACTTAGTTGTTCCTACTGACAAATTACAATTTTACCCCCAATGAATTACACAAGATAGTTGTACATACATGCAGGTATTCCTGTCATTTGGCATATGCAATCAGTGCACTCTTCCTGCATAGATTGTTTTAGTTTTCATGCATTCAATGCATCTGCCAAATGATAGAAATACCTCCATGCCTTCAAAACAATCTAGTGCAACATGGGTTTAGAAGTGTCATTTGCCAGCAGGAACAACTAAGCTAGTAGTTCCCTGGGAACTAAGACCCCATCTCCATATCGCCAACGTATATTTAGCTTGAAATTGGCATTCATTATTTTCTTAACCAGCTTTTCAATCATTGAAACAGTTACCAGTTCTCTTGAGATTTTAATGCCTCGAGTTTCCCTAAAAGGTCAACCACTCTGTAGGAGTCTATCACTCAATTCTACAACCTGTCTTATCACCATAGATCACAGAAATCCAGTATGTCGTTTCAGATCCCCAGCATACTCTGTGTGCGCGCGCGCGTCAACCCCAGCATGCTGTTGTTGCCTCATATTCGGAACATGCCTCGATGCATTTCCATCAATGCTACCAATGCATCATACTGCTAACTTCCAAGTCCTGAATCTTGAAATTGTGCACTTCTTTTTATGGCATATCTTGTTTGTTTAGAAAACTTTTGAATGTTGCCCATTACTATGGACCAACTTCATGCAAGAAGATTTACAAAACTTGTACCCTCTTTGGCATCCAATGATAAGCAGCAAAATCTGATCTGGACCTCTTAAAAACTTATTTTAATCAAAGAAGGTTATGTTCACAAAACATGAAGTGTAGATGCATAAAATATAGAGTTCTATTAAGAAGGAAAGATGAATTACTGGAAGCATCCAGGTATACTATTTGCCCCTAAGAACCTGTTCTTTCGAAGGTAAATACTTACCTAGAAATCTCTATTTTCTTGGATAAATGCTTCGCAGACAACATTTAGACAGGAAAATAATTTACCCATACTCTTTTACGCATTGAAAAATGTCCCCGGAATTTATTATCCATGTTTTTTTTTGTATTACTAATTTCCCAGGTAAACTACTCAGATCTATCCATATTTCCCATAATACCTTTTATTATATAAATATAGATTATATATAATTTAGCATATCATAATATATAATATAATATAAATCATATATTTTATTTCACTATAATATTATATATTGGATAATAATGATAAATTATTTTACAATAATAGATTAATTATAATAATATAATAATATAGTAATATAACATATTATAAGAACATAGTATATTATTATAAAAATATATTATATTAGTATAATATTAAATTATGATAATAATAATATATATTATATTATTATTATATGACTTATTATTTTATGGTTAACGGTATATTAGAAACAAAATAAAAGGATTATTTTCTTGGCTCGTAGAAAAATAACTTACCCATCTAAAAAAGCATAAGAACATGAATAAGTTAATCGATGAAAAAGCTAACTAACTTTTGCATGATGTTTACCTACCAAAGAACGGACCCTAAGAGTCAAGCAATCAAAATCATAGTGTGAAAATAAGAATATACAATTTCATGAAGCATGCCATTCTGAATGATTTGATCCAATAAATAGCAAAGTAGCAGTTTTTATGTGCATAATTTACGAATAACATAGTAAACTAAAACTTTGCCCTAAGAAGCAAGGATTGGCTTTCATAACCAGGTACAAATATAGATGGGACACAATAGGGAGACATGAATTAAGCTTCTTCGAAGGTAAAGACAAGCATGGAACATCTGTTCCATGCAATAAAACGTTACTTCAACTTATAATACAAAATTTCAATGTTAGAATTTTTATATTTAATTTTCCTCTTTTGCAACACACATACGTTAATTACATGTTTAATTCTCTTGATGGAAATAACCTTATATTAGAGAACACACCCTGCAAGTTTAATAGTAGATAGAGAACAGTGAAATAGCAAGTGTACCTCCCCATAACTAGCATAACACCATTGCAAAAGAGAGCTCCTCATGTTTTCCTGATCTTGCAATAATTTTTCGAGCTCTTGTTTTCGTCTCTCTTGTGCTTCTGGACTGTATTCAAATTCACGAATCTGGATCACCGAAAGCATTAGACTAGGATTTATCAGAAGAAAAGCTGACTGGGAAAGATTTGATAGGTTAAAAAGAAAAACACAAACAAGAAAGTTCAAAATAAAATCAATAAAGACCTATCCATGTTTTGTATCCCTCAAGAAAAGACCTATCCATGTTCTAGCAACTCAAACCAACATGCAATGCATAACAAATAACCATAACAAAATCTGTGAACCACAACATGCCTTTCATAAAAGGTTTTTAAAAAAGAAACTTGCCTGAAATCCTCTTTCACGTGCGCTTGTTTTAAAGTTATCAGCCACCCTACCAAACAGTGTGACAGTGTAAAGAGCATACTCATTGTCTTCATGCAACTTCTTCGTTGACCTAGGCACCTAAATAAATTCATATAATGGTTAGCACTACCAAACTTAAAGAAGAAAATACCAAACTTACTGTCCAACATGCATTGATTAAGTACATATTAACCTCTTCATATAGAATGAGAAAGTAGATAATCCATAAATGACAGAAATATCTTTGCAATGATGCAAAAGAGGCTTCTGATTTCAACTTGAAATTGTGGATTAGATTACGTGCATGTCCATCTCTAATATAAAACATGTTAAGCTAATGGCTTTCAGGTTTTGGTCAAGGTGAACAAGAAAGGGTTCTTGTTCCAAGATGAAGGCCTTTGCTCATTTTCCAGTTGTGCAATTAGTGTGACTGTGTATCTGCTTTTTCCTTTGTCCTCTTTCCTTCTGTTATCAGTTCCAAAGTGTGCACCATTAATTCAATCCGATCTTTGAGTTTAGTGCTTTTTGGGCTGCCAATTGCTGCCTACTTTTCTCATAAATAAAGCTAAACAATAGCAAATCTATAAAATTGTAAGCCAAGTGCATGCTGGAATGGTTGAGAAAAGGAAGAACCCATCATTATAGAGAACCGTATCTCCTTCATTAAGAAGTATTACAGAATTTCTCATGGCCTATGGCTGCATCAGTTCATTAATGACCAATAATCTGAAAAAAGATCAAGCATAACCTGTGACAGACTACACTGAGTGCACCTTCAATAGCATCAAGTTACAGAGCAGTGGAGTAACAAACATCAGAACTTTATCTGTAGATTGTAAATCAATTGTACAGCTAAAAGCCTGAGGAGTTAACAAAAAACATAGACCCTCTACCAGCATTTCTTATCCTCTAATAACAAAGATATAATGACATAATCTTATACAAAAACATGCAAGTATCACAACATTAATATTGGGACAGAAAGGTTACAAGGAAACAAGAATTTTAAGCTGGCTGAGTTACCTAGCTAGCAAGATCCCTCTATACTTTTATGGAATAGTAAGGCCTGTTTGTTAGTACAGTTGCAACCTATTTTTTGACCAGCCTAGTTCAGAACCTGAATAATGTGTCTTACTTTGATGATAATGACCACTACTTTTTGAAAGGTTTGTTTACAGCAAATCAAAATGAAGATTGTTAACTCTGGTGATTAATAGAGGATTTGGCCACTTTAAGAAGAAAAGTCCTATCTACGTATATATCTAACACAAGAAAACATCAATAGTCATGAGTTACTTTTCCTTATCTAACGGTCAACTGAATCAAGGGTAATTTTTAACAGGAAGTCCTCCCAAATACAACCCCCAATGCCTTCTGCACAAACTATGAAGTGACAATAATAAAGCTGCCAAAAAAATTACCTTGGGTTAGTAAAATAGATCCTAAAAAGTAAGCCACCAAAACATATCAAGCGATTGTATAAATAAATCTGGTGCGCTTGATAGCTTTTCATCAATGCTGTCTTGCAGGAAAAAATATAACAAAATGGCTAGTCATTCATCCCAAGAAAGCCTTAATGTGGTTCTCAAAGGTCTTCCTCTTTTAAGTATCCACGCCATGCTTTTCAGAAAAAGCAACAACAATTAAATATTGCTCTGCATGGAAATGGCCCTATCCCGCACTTATTCCACCAGCAAAATTTTCATTTTTAAGAAACAACGCTCAAAGAACTAGAACCTCGAAAGAGAAGAACTGTCAAAAATGTTGCATGCCCTCATCTAGTAAAAGTTGCCCTTGGAACTATAATCACCAGAACTTTCCATTCAATGCATATGTAAGAAAAGGTGGATTTGTACAAGAGGCCTAAAGTTACAAATAGGACTGAAATAATGCCAATTCCAAAGTATGGAAGAAATCATTGCAGGATGAGACTACAAACTAGAACACAGCTTAAACTAACATTAACACAATGTGCAATTTAAGTGGAAATAACCATAATTGGCAAGTCTTACACAACTATTCAATATTTGTTGGATTCCTTGCCATTCACTCATCCTATAAGAGTCATATGCTTATTAGATATGAACTTTTTAGATCCATTTTCACAGTTGCCATCTAGAAAACCTAACATGTTCTTTTCTTCTTTCTTGACCTTTTCACACCACTCTAGAATTGTACTGGTGTTGCAATCTCTCTCCTTAAGAACATTTCCTCATGACATTAATCGCACATGCCTATAACATCTACCCTGGAATGCTCGACATAATCAACTGATAGAACATTAACTTTTCTGATTCATTTCAACTTATCCTACTCCAAATAAATTTACCAAAGATGTACCTTAACATTCAAATCTTGAAATTCATCTTGTTTATGTAGGTCATTGCTATTCACTACAATTCTGATCCCTATGCAATTGAAAATGACCATTCATGGAAATGATTGATGAACAAGGATTATAAACCTGACTCTGAAACAAATGGGACAAGCATTGATGGTTATCATTGTTCTTATATGCATCATCAAATGCATATGAAATCTCATAAAAAAATTCTAAAATTTTCATATAGTATGTGTTAGACCATCAGTGCAGAAAACTCAGAAAAGAATGCCACCCAAAAATCACATGCACATCCAAAAGATACTTCTAGAAAGAGACAAATCAAGACAAGAAAAGAAGCCAGATCAGATTTATATCATCAAATCTTTTTGACCATCCTAACCACAGCTTACATCAATAATGAAGATATATAAATCAAGAAGCTTTACCACATAGGTAGTCAATGTTTCATAGCTTGAGAGCCAGTCCCTTTGAGAATACTTGGGAACAACAGCAAGAAGTGTCACTAAATGTTCTGATGTGATGATATCCTCTGGCTTTACCAAATTGGAAAGGTCACGGACGGCTAAGCTGAATTCATAAGAAATGCACTTTAATTCAATGTTGCAAAACCAGTGCCTTTTGAGGAGAATATAAGTGGTCTTAAGTACAACTTCAGATTTGCAAAAGATCTTGAAATCCCATCCTATAAAGTTACAGTTTTAGGTATGAAATGTTCAAAGTGGCAACCAATCAGTCATACCTTCCACTCTGCTTTCTGTTTATCGCATTAAGCTGACCACGGATATTGTTATACTCTGCTGCACGAACCTGCAATATACAAATTTAAATGGCAAGCTTAGGCTTCATTTTAAGCTGACAGTTAATAGAAAATTACATCCTGACGACTGGATGAGACTTTGCCACATCGAGTTCTTATCGTTATATCAATTAGGTGTCCTTCACTGAACTTGTTTCTTATCAGAAAAAAAAGAAAAAAATATTAGAAGAAGATGAATAATAAGGTTTCCCATAGAAGCTATTACAACACACACACACACACACACACACACAGGTGAGAGAGTATCTAACTGTAAAACAAGAAAATCTTTGAACTTTATAGGTAACCTACCAAATATCTCCATGAGAATGAACATTGAACAGCATAAGCACAAAGGTAACCATTATATTAAGAGCCTCCTCGACAATCCAGCCAAGGTAAGTTTACTTGGCGGCACCCAGGTGAGCCCTTGAGACAAAGCATGAGGCATTAAGCAACTGCTTCTCCAATGTCCAGCACTATACTTCCATCTTATTAATGCATTCTTTTGGAACTCTATTAGCTTTATTTTGAGGATGATTTTGGTCTATTCAACCTTTCATAAATAAAGGGCTATTCTAGGAAGTTCAATGGTTTGCTCTTTTGTGTTTGATGTTGTTTATCAACATGAAACATGTTTTATGAAGTGGAATCTTGTTTTCATGTTTGAGTTTTCAAGCCATTTTAGGATACTTGATGGTTTCTTGGTGGCTTTGATTTAAAATATGTTTTGAGAACTGGGATTTCGACATGGTGTTTTGAAAGATGCAAAACATGAAATCTAATATCCAAGATGATTTAGCACATTGAAACCTAAATAATTAATCATATGATGTTTGTATTATTTTCATATACAAAATAATTGAACTTTTCAAAATTAGAACCTTGCTTTCTTCAGGCAAGCAGCATTCTAAACCAATAACCAATCTAAAGGGTCCAATTAAGATGTCCAAATCTGTTTGATATTTAGTTCCTAGTCAGGTCAAGGTCTAAGCCATTTGCAAGACTTACAAAAAATACCATCGAAATTCCTATTTATGTATAATTAATACCTACATAGCAAACCATGGAAGTTTATACGAAGTAAATAAGATCATTAGATCATCTATAGTACTCTAGCATGTAAACATTCTTGTTTTCAGTCTTATTACTTGGTGATCCTAAAAGAAAGGACTGCAATACTAATAAAATAATCTTACCGAAGAAAAATATTTGAATGAAACAAGAAGAATTTGTAGGAATGATAGAGAATCATCAACTGACCTTCATGTCATCTTCAATTTTCGCTACTTGGACATGGATGCTGTCAACAATCTCCCTCAGCGGTGACACTGTTGGGTACTTGGCTTCATCCCAAACAAACCTGCCATCCCCAAAACCATTCATTTCCCCCACAAAATCAAAACTTTTCATCAAAACGCACCCCAAGAAATCAAAATTCCGATTCGTCACCGCTATTCCGTTACCTCGTGAGGTAGGAATCTACGGGAACCCCATCCACCGTCAGCGCACCACCCTCAACGCCAGAAGCCCGCTCCAGCTCTTCAATCTGGCGCCGGATCTTATGAGATACTCCCTCTATGAACGCATTCGACTGCGAATTCTCGTGAATCAAAAGAACAGAGCGAAAATCCAAAACAAACCATCAGAAAATCCAACAAATACCTTGGCGAGATCATCACTGAGGGAGAGCAGCGAATCTAGGGTTCCCACTCGGAGATCGGTTGTGTTGAACTGTATCAATATCGAAATCAAGAATTCAAAACGTAGGTCCGGGCAGAACCCGTGAAAACCTAAAATCAGGACCAAAACGGCCAAAAAAAAAAAAAAAAAAGGAAGATGGGAGAGGGGATCGATGGATTACCCGGTAGAGGGGGGTGTCGAAGGAGCGCTTGGAGATGGATTCTTGAAGGCGGCTCCACTGAGAGGAGGCGGAGGACTGGACGGGCAGAGAGACGATCCAGTATCTTGTCGCCATCACCACGATCTCCAATCGATCTCTCCTTGCTTTCTTTCTTGATTCTTTTTTTTCTTTTAATATATATATATAATAATAATAGAAGAGAAGAGAAAAGAAGAGAAGAAAAGAAGCGGAAGATCGACCGGCTACGATGCCCTTTCCTGAATTGGAAGCAAACGTTGGCAGGCTTCGGACGGGTACGGACGTGCACGCGATTCTTTTCTAAGGATTTTTTTTTTCATTAATATCTGTGTTGAGGATCATTGCTTCTATTGATTTCAAACGAATAAATTACATTACACAAACAAAATCTACAGCACCGAACGGTTATATTTTTTTCCCCTTTTCTTGTCTGGGATTTCATTTCAATTTTCCTTAATTGATTTGATTCAATCCGTTGAGTTGCAAGTTTATACATAACAACTCATATCTTTTTATACCAAAGAAAAAAAAAAAATCGTAACTTTTTGTCTCCTACCAGACCGATCGATTCTCTCAGAAGTAAAATAAAAAGGATCGAATTATCCTATTAGGTCATATTTGGATGAAAAAAAAAATTGAAATAAAAATATTAATTCTCAAAAAATACCTTGTTTTTGTCGTCATTGTTTGAAAATATGAAATAACAATTTTATTTCATGACAATACATGCAGTATTTTTCAAATTGATGTTTGGTTGGCATGAAAATGAACTTCTGTTTCATGAGGAATAAAAGATAAATTTTTTAAAAAATCCAAATTGCTCTTATCAAAATTTTGAAAAATAGTGATTTCTTTTTAGAATGTAGTTTAATTATCTTGCCATGTTACTTACATACATGGATACAAATCTCAACCGGATATTTGATTAGAATCTCGAATCCCATAGCCCATAGTACAAGTGAATCCAAGTATGTAGCAACGGAAAACATAAGCAAAAATCCATGTTTACTTTATATAATAAATAGATTCAAAAATCAACTTCTTCTCGCTGTGTAGCACTTGAAAACTGGACCTGCATTTCATATCCTTTCTAATTATGGCTAAGAAGAGGAACCCCTAAAATACCTGATTTTTTTTATCAACATACAAATTAAGAAGAACTCCACGAAATTTATTGAGTTCCATAAGAATTTTTCTTTGCTCAATATAACATTTTCTCACTCTCTTCTTCTTTCTTCTAACGGTTGGGAGTCTAGTAAAATATCCTATAGATGGTAGAAAAAACTTTGGATCCCTTGCACGAAAAGGAATTTTCCGGCTTAGATCGTTGGTGCCCTCAACACAATTAGTTTATCATATTTAAGAAATTCTGTTCGGTATGGAAATTTGAACAAGATGTTCATTAAAAAGTTTTATGCAAGTTCCTGGCTCGTCCATCATTTAAAAAAAAAAAAAAAATTTCCATCGCCTTTTTTTTTTTTTTGATGAACCAAAAAAAAAAAGGAAAAAATAAATTCCCGTCGTAGCTACCCTCATTGGGCCCCCTTCTCGCCAGACCATGTTCGAATTCCTTCACCCTTCGCACATATTTTTGGGTGCCAAAAAATCATACTCCACAGCATGTTGAACACGATAACAACCACAAAGCACATTTTTGTAAGTATTTGAAGCACAAAATATGAGTAACTCACAATGATATACATAGATATAACCATACATTTTGAAGAATTACACATTCAAGAAGAATTCTCAATAACTACAACCATGCCAATATCAGCTCAAGGGTTTTCAATGTTCATGGCCCTCCATCGCTGTACATGTAACACAAACATGTACAACATCATGACACATTATATGCAAGGTTTTCCTAGCCTATAATTGCTAGCACTCATGGTTGGAGTGCGATATCATTTAATTTCTGAATTCTAATAAGTCCAATAGATGCCATGAAGCCAACACTACTATCAAGCTCTTCACTATCTACCTCAGCTTCAAGTATCATCACCATCCACCAATCCTCAATTATCTCTTGAAGTAAGTTCTTCAAAAACCAAGGATGCATGGAAATTAATCTCCTGGACCGTGATCCTCTTTAAGACAATTTGCAGAGAGTGAGTATCATCATTTGCATGGCAAAATCTAGAGATAAGTTGAGCAACAAGTATATCTTTGATGGATCGGCAATATAAATTCCAGAGAGAATTAAGCTGCCTGCACTCTTGGAACACCTGTACATAATCCATAATGGAATATTGAAAACTTATATGTATATATATATTACAATCTGCAAAAGAAAATAATGATGGCTCTTCCAAAGAGCAAAGCCATACAAGAAAGTGGTATTACCAGAAAACAATACCTTATGAAAGCTAAAGCCATACCAAGAAGTAGTACTACCACTAAACAACACCCTACCAAAAAAATATAGATAGTGATAACTGAATACAATGCAAACACAAACACCTGAAGTACATCCAAGAAAAATCAAAGTAGCTAAGATTGCCCTACTGAAAGTTCCCTGCACCAAAAAAACTCAGATAGTGATAACTGAATACAATGCAAACACAAACACCTGAAGTACATCCAAGAAAAATCAAAGTAGCTAAGATTGCCCTACTGAAAGTTCCCTGCACCAAAAAAATTCCACTGCACAGAAAACTAATGATGTTGACTAGACAGAATGAATATCAGAAATAGATGATTAGATAACAACATCCTAAGACAATCCCCTACAAAGTTTCCCTACATGGGATATGCTAGCTGTCATCAGTCTTCGATATGTATAAGAAAATCATAGATAATGTAGCAAAGGTATGAACCCAACTGATAACTTCCAACCACCATTATCTCTTAAGGTAAGTTCTTCAAAAACATAGGATGCATGGGAATCTCCTGAACCGTGATCCTCTTGAAGACATTTTGTAGAGAGTGAGTATTATCATTTGCATGGTAAAATCTAGAGATAAGTTGAGCAACAAGTATACCTTTGATTGATTGGCAACATAAATTCCAGAGAGAAGCTGCCTGCATTCCCGGGACACCTGCACATAATCCATAATGGAGTATTGAACAATATACATTACAATCTACAAAAGAAAATAAGGATGGCTCTTTCAAAGAGCAAAGCCATACCAGAAAGCGATACTGCCACTAAATAATATCCCACCAAAGGTATAGATGGTGATAACATAAAACAATGCAAACACAAACACTTGAAGCATATCCAAGAAAAATCAAAGCAGCTAAAACTTCTCTGGTGTAAGTTCCTGCACCGAAGAAATCCCACTGCATAGAAAATCAAATATGCTACTAGACATATTGAATATCAGAAATAGATGAACAGATAACAAAATCCTAGCCAATCTCCACAAAATTTTTCACTATGGGATAAGCTAGCTACCATCAGTATTCAATATCTATAAGAAAATCGCAGATAATGTAACAAAAGCCTGAACACAACTGATAACACCCAAATGTTGTACCCATTTTAGGATAAGTTTGATTAATAATCCCTTGCTCTTACATTTCATAGTCACAACTATTTGCTTCGAATCAAAGTACTAATTAAAGAGCTGATTAGCTTGCTAGATATCATCATAATCACCATGTTTTTTTGTCATAATCACATTGCATATTCAAAATGCCAACAATAGGTTTATTCCATGGTTTCATCACTGGAGAAATAAACTTATGGCTGAAACCAGGTACATGTAACATAGACCCATATAGACTCTAGCAAGGTTTACCGTACAAGGAGACAAAGCTATCACAATTATGCTGCAAAATGAGATTATTAATCAAGCCTTGGTTAACCATTCGCTCAAACTAAAACAATCTGGGCAGAAATTGTCTTACTTGAAAAGAAAAGAGGTTTTCTTAGATAATGACAAGATAAAAGAGATGCAAGATGAAGAACTTTCCTCCAAATAAAACCACAATCCTGCATTTGGCATTCAGAAAAGCAAAAGATGAATCTTTGTACAATACAATATGTTTCCACTTTATGGCGGTACATGAGACTGTACTAGAAAATGAGTGTGTATACATGGTACCAAATGGGTTTTGGATATGTGCACAAGAAATATAAGAATGAAAGTAACCAGTTTCCACTTTGTGCCGGCCAACAAGCGTATGGATTTCTTTGTTCCCATTAATCCAGATAACATAAGGCCTTAATGATAAGGTAACCTTGATGCATGAATCCATTTGATAACATACTAAAAACAAGGCAACAAGAGACATTATGGAAAAGACACCGAATGATTTAACAAAGCAAAGAAAGGGCTACCAACAACTGTAATTTGAAATCCAACATACATACGGTGAAAAATATGGCTGAAAAGGATGTCACCAAAATTAACAGAGAAATACATAAAAGAACGTGGCTCAGGACATGAGAGGTTAAAGTCAGTAGAGTATCATGGCTATAAGAATTAAAAAACTAAATATGTAGTTCAACTTTTGTCTCCAAGCCATGCTCAATCAACAGCAACCTATCATTATTGCCACAAACTTAAATTACTTTATATAAAAGTGAAGCAAATAAAAATAGTAAAACCTTAGTAAAAAATTCACAGGCAACTACGTTCCCATTTGCCAAACATGCCAGAATCCTAAGACAATCAATCCAAATATCATGTACATAGTACTCCAAATAATGTGTACCAGGGATGTCAATCTCCAAGCACAGTAGGACCTGCCAATAATTTTAACATATCATAGCAGGGGTTGCGAAAGAAAAATAAAAAGCACAAAAGGGCTGCCAATAAATTCAATATTGCATAGATGGGGCTGCCAACTACTTAAATATTGTCCAGAAAGGGAAGTCAACAAGCATCTCATATCACAGTTTTAGATGCCAACCACTCAAATTTTAAAACCATCATCATGGTGTCAAAAACTAACATTGTGTACAAGGTATTTGAATGCCCTAACATAAAAAGGGTTGCCAAAAATTTAAATATCGCATAGCACTGGATACCAATAAGGTAAACATAGCTCAAAAGGGACTGCCAACATGTTAAACATATCGCCAAATGGGTTGCCAATAAGTTAAATATTTTTACATGAAGGGAAACTGAATAAGCAACGCATATATACACGACTAGGCTACGAACAAGTTAAATTCAATATACATCATCGGGGTCTAAAAAACTAAAATCCAAATACATGAGTAAGGTATGCAGTACTTCGAATAAAATACTGCAAATAGAGTATCAAAAAATCTATAAAAATAATAAATTTTAAAGATGATCGGTCACAAATCTAAGAAAAAATCCTACAACAAATGCATGTACAATAAGAAGTAGTGTTTGAACATACGAAACATTCTTTGGGCAAACAACAAGGTTATTTTTACCTTTAACCTTGTTGTCATAATACTGCTCCAGGGAGGGATTATTGGTATCTCGTAGATAGCTCTCAAATGCATCAACAGTCTCCTGTTTAATCCTAAACTTCTCATATAGTGCATGGTTGTACTCGGATACTTCACGCTGATATTTAGGCCAGGATTCATATATCTCTCTTCTACGGTCCTCAAAAACCATATAGAATCTCCTCAAAGATATCAATGCTAATGTTTATATAGCCCCTTGACTTCCTGTATTTATGCATAATCAGAAACAAAGCATTATACTTAATAACATAAAGTATACTATACCTAATTAAAAGATAATTTAAACTATTATATAATTAGTATACTCATGAACTTTAGTACTAGGCCCAAATAAAACTTCGTTGGTGATGAAAAATCCATAACCTATTAGCTATGGAATTGTGCAGTTCTTCACCTTTACTAGATTCATGATCCCGACAATCAAATAGGGGTCCACGCCGTTCTCATCCTGGTCCGAAGGTATTGGTGTTAATGAAATATTGAAATATTTGTTATTCTCTTAGTTGAGTCTTATCAAGTTATGAATGATGCAACAAGCCATAACAATATATTTTTAAACCTTAAAAGGAAAAGGAATATGGCTCCTCAAAATCTTAAACCACTTCTTTAAAATCCCAAATGCCTTTTCTATACAATTCTGCAATTGTGCATATCGATGGTTGTATAGATTCTGAGAATTAGAATATTGTTGTGCCCTAGGATTGCTTAAGATACTTAAATGGTACCTATTTCCCCGATAAGGAGCAAGGAACTTATCTATATTAACACATCTTGAGTCAATGAGATAATATTTTCTTGAATCATAACATGCAATGCGAGAACTTGAAAAGGAATAATTAGATAAGAACCTAAAGTTAGGAGAATATGGATACATTCTGGCACATTAAACCCTTCGACTAAACACATCAATGTAGAACCCACATGTCTGTTGCCGAACCTTTCTACCCACTATAAATAAAAAGGAATGAGTGATCAAATGAAGCTGCAGCCATAATATTTTGAAAAATAATTTCCTTATGATTTCAAAAGTGAGGCTATTTGATCTCTTGATTATGACAAGTATGTGAGTACCATCAACAGCGCCTACAGCATTACATGATGCAGCATATTGATATTAGAGATAGCAACTACGAAGATTAAAATTAAATACAAAGCATAGATAAGTTCAAACTTATCACAAAATAAGGATGAAAAATATTATTTTCATGCATGTGCGGGTGGACACGTACATTCTCACCTAGTTAAATTATAAATTCTTGCTTCAATGAACATATACCTTTCAATATATTGTTAAAGTATCATGAGATTGTCTCCCTTGAGTACTAGAAAGTTAATGCCAAAACTCTACTGGTGACACAATGAGCTATGTAGTATAGAAAGAAGGCTAGTTATTCCTGTGACATCACGTTTCATGTGCTAAATATCAGGCTGCGTGACACAAGCAGCTATTATAGCTGTAGGAATGTTGTGTTGATATTTAAAAATAATCATAACCCCTTTTTGGATGGCCACCTAGCATGTCTGTTATCAGGTTGTGACCCGTGAATAGATGGGTTCGACAAGGGATTTTATAATGTAAATTACAATCCTTGAGTTGAATTATTCCATTACTTATTAGTGTAGTTATGACATCTTGCTAATAATTATCCTCATCAATCAAAGAGTCCATCAGCTCATTCTAGATGTCTTTCTAACAAATAGAGCAATTTTTTATTACACCTTTGCAATATAGTAAGCTGATGGGCATAATAAAAAGTAAAACTTACAAGCCTGTAAATTGATTTAATTTACATATATAAAAATAAGAGTTGTATGAAGCACATATAATACAATTACAAATAATACCATACTCATACGTGCTACATAACTACATTGAATGCATTAGTAGGGTAGCCAGCAATGATAGAAACAAAAAATACATGGAAACACAAGATATAATTATCATAATGCTGTTTAGAGGTATATGATTACAACATAATTTATATATATTCATAAGCAAAGTACATAGCACATCCAAATAAGCTGATATATATGTTCACAAGCACACCAGGAAGCTTGGGCTTATTAAATATCTCCTTTATGGAGATCAAATAAAAGGCATCCTACTCTTAAAATAAATTAAATATAATGCATATACTATGAAGTGCATCCTATGTACTTTCAATATAGACAGAAATGACATTACCAATCATTACCAACTGTGCCTGTATGTGTCATCAAGATGGGTTGGAGGTGTAGCTAAGCAAGGTGTGAAAGGTTGGGGGCTATCTTGGGGAGACCGAGTACTACCTTCAAGAGGACTGGTTTGAGTGCTAAGCCTGAATGACTTCTCCATGAATTGATTAGATCCAACTTGATTCACACCATGCATGGGCAGAGTCCTGAAAACATTAAAGGCACCTTGATTGATAGAATGTATGGGTGGAGGCATGAACACATGAAGGATAAATACATTTAATCTAGAAGAGGCTAACATCGATTGTGGGTAACAATAAGAGTCGGACATTTATTTTTTTAGCCAAGTTTCTAATAATGGCCCCTCGTAATACATGAAGAACCATCTATTTGTCCTATTTAGATGTCTTGCCTACAACAAGAATGCATTAAGGTATAACACCAGGAAGCTTCTCCAACTCCATCATGCTCTCATCAATTGAATAAACCATAGGCTTAGAAAGCTTATCCCACTATAGAATCTCGTTGGCAATTTCTAATACTTTTCTGCCATGTCCACTAAATCCAAGAGGGCATTGGTCGCATCAATATTCAAGGGAGTCTTATATGCCGTAGAAGTCATAGAGCTTGACTTGGTCCTCTTTTCGTTTGAAGAGGATGGACATGCATCTGAACATGTCTCAGTGAAAAGTGGTGAAGTACATGTAGTCAAGCTATTGGAGGGGCACATCTGACATACTTGTTTGAAAGGTTCAAAATGGCCAAATGATGAGGATAAGACACCACCAGTAGAATATGAGCATTGCCTAAGATTCAAGGCATCAAAATCAATCCAAGTTGCATCATTCTTAGCGATGTCATTATCAGAAACACCCTTGAAAAGTGCAGATATATCTCCATGCCTATCACTAGCTATGCTCCTCAAGAAAAGAATGTCAATGTTATCGTAAGTAGGAAAGAGCTTATTCTCAATGCGCGCATACTCTTTATTTACCTGTTATGAATATAAATAAACAAGGATCGTCATGTGATGATATGCTTGTTAGTTATGATAGAAGCACAGCTATACATCACTCATTAATAAAACCTCATCTCATATTTATTCATCGCTGGGGGTGGCCACTTTGAGCACCGGGTCCCAGCCCATCCTAATCTATTAGCTAAGTTACCAATAAATGAACAATAAGGGGTGCCAATGTATATAAAATCCGATGACATCTATGATTATAATAACAAAACTCAAAACAAAAGACAAATACATATAATATGAGGCTCAAGATTAGCGAACGTAAAGTTAATGAAGCATCACAGCTACAAGATATTTGAACTAATTAAATAGTTCAACCTTTATCTCCAAACCATGCTTAATTTAAAGGTAGCTCATCATCATTGCCAAAACAAAAAAAAAAAAAAAATGAAAATAATAATTTTTTTTTGAAATTATGAAAAAACATGAATCAAGGACCGGTGATAATGCGAGGCACATCAAAACACAGTCTTTATCGACTGCAGCTAAATATCACATACGAAATGACCTTTAATAAAGAAAAAGTACAAAGAGTGAATATTTATAGATTAATGAAAGTCTTAATATAATCTTAATTTTTTCAAAGAGATAACATCAAAAATAAATATAAAAAAATTAATAAGAGGATCCCTTTTTTACTCCAAAATACAAGATAGCCCATTGTCCAACCAGAAGTTCCCAGCCAAAAAACATCCTCTAACCAACCATCAAAGAAATCCGGATATATCATACATTATGAAATTAACAAAGAAAAACAAACTTGGAAAAACCAAAAAAATTAGAACTTTTGATTTAGAAAGTTGATTGAGATTATATACTTGAGCAACACCATCATGGCTTCCTCGTCGCTCTGTAAATTCAACCTTTAAACGACCAACACCTTCTTACCAAAATGTAAGATTGCTATATGAAAGGAAAATTAGGATATTTATCCAGTTAAATAGCAAAAATGTGAACAAAGCAGAGGGCTTAAGAGGAGGGAGTAAACTTGAGATTGTGGTAATGTTGGAGGTGTGTTTCACATGCACGAGTATTGCGACATTGGAGGGGAGAAGAGTTTGAAAAAAATCCTAATAATGAATGAAGGGTGGCGATAGAGGGGCGGCAAAGTGAAAACCTAAATTAACACATATCTTGGAACTTGGCAAATAAAGATTCATAATGGTGGCACATGCAAAGAACCCTAATCAGTACATGAAGGGAGAGCCACAGATCCATGGGCAGCAACCAACAGAGAAACCAACCTATCCAGATACAAAGGAAGGCGGAAAAAAGCAAAAGTATAAACAAATTCATACTTTCATGCTCTTGTAGAGGGATCAGGTTCCGGATAGAGGGTTTGTAACATGGGGATTTGGAGATACGACGATTCTCTGGTACTAGATCGACCGATGTAAGCTTCGGGAGTAGGTCTATATCGATTATAACACAAAGTCTTGTAGATCGCTGGGCCGAGAGTAACGACCGTATAAATTCCCTCGATCCCCTCTCCAAAATATGAAAAAAAATAGAGATATAAAGAAATCCGATGCAATGGCCCTTACCTTAACCTCAAATAGTAACACTTCACAGATCGGAGGAAGATTCGGCAAAAGATAACTCTAACCCTGCTCTCCGCCACACGAACAAGGGAGAGGAGGGTAAATAGGATTTCGGTCTAAGCAAAAATGACAGACATCATCCATCGTATCGGGAGAATAAGGAGTTTTCAAATAAGCTATTCCGGATCTACCGAGTACCATAGAATACGAATACTGAAATTACAACCCGTGGACCAAAATAGCAAATTCTATGACCAATTGCCTTGATTTTCATAGCTATTCAGCAGCTATTCCCGGAACACCGCACCGCTTTATTCTGGGGGGAATATGGTAACCAAACACGACTTTAGAGTTGGAATGAAAAAATAGTCATTTCATTTCATATCAATCTTGAGTATTAAAGAAAGACCACGATTAGGAATGAACCAAAATACTTGTTTGTTTTGTTACAGTAATAATACTTGGTAGTAGTAAGACAACCTGCTGGATTGGGTTTCACTACTGCAAGAAAAAGGTACTCTTTTTTGCTTGTTTTTATACTTTTGGTAAAAGAAAAGAGGGTTTTATTGGTATTGATTTCGAGTGATCGGAGAGAATGGGTCCAGCGATCCAAGATCGTAATGTCAAAGTTTAGCCTATAGATGCACTTGTTTGATATTCGTGAAATTTTAGTATCGAGCAAGGGTGATCTAGAAATAGAAGCCGTCGCATAGGTTGTGCCTTTCGATAGTTCGATTGCCTCCCGGCAGGTAGAACTTTTGAATGAACAACATGTTTTGGAGGGAGACTCCAGAACGATGATCTCGCGAGTCTATGGCCGTCAGCCAGCTACTCCCGATCGGATATACATACAAGAAGGGAAACGGTAGCATTTTTTTGTGGTCGAGCACGTTGCTGCGAGTCTGCTGCTGCTTAAATTTTAAATCGACTTTTGATTTTATGGTAATCAGGACTGTATGTATTTATGCTCAAAGTTTTTGATGTATCTGGGTTCGGGTTCGGGAATAAAAAAACAAACAAAGAAGAAGAACATAACAGCGGTCCATGGATATATATGCTTTCTCTTGTTACTGCTTGGAAATTTATGGCTTCAAACGAAGCAGGCTTTCCGGTCCCGAAACTAGTGCCAATAAAGGCGTGACATACTACTTCATGCATAGAGATCATGGAGAAGCATAGCAATTAGTAATTAAACACCAATCAAGTAGTTTACAAGTTTCGAGAATCACCCGTGAATATATATAGAAGCATAGCAATTAGGATCCTCTGACCCTATTTGAAATCGGGTTGGATTCCGAGCCCAAGCCCGATCCATAGGTTTCTAAAACCTCAACTCAGATCCTGTTCGACCAGCAGGTTGGGTGGATAGGTTCGATGCGAGCCCAACTTACAGAATTTTTTTTTTAAATAATATAAAAAAATTTATGGAAATAGATGTTTTTCTGCCTGCGTGACAGAAAAATTTATTTTTTGGCCGAAGAAAAGCCAGCGGAACTGAAACCGTCCATGATAAAGATGATTTCAAGTTATGAAACCATCCTTGTCAAAGACGATTTCAAGATTTTAAATAATTTTTTTTTTTTATAAAATTTGATTTCAAACTTGATTTGATATTTTTAAATTAAAAAATTGTTGACGTGATCTTTGAAATCGTCCATGGTATGGACGATTTCAAAATAGTAACGGACATTACTGATTTAATAAATATCATTATTTTTTAAAAAAATTAATTAATAAATTTTAATGTTAAATAAAAAAAAATAAAATAAATATTGATTAAGATTTTATGTACTATTTTTGATAATATTAATTTTGATATTATTTTAAAATAATATTAATTAAAAATAATATTAATTAACCATATAAAAATAATATTAATTTAAAATTAATAATAAATTAATTTAAAATAACATTAATTAAAAATAAAATTAATTAAAAGATATTATAATAAATATTTATATTCTAAAATATAATAAATGTATTATAATTTATTATATTATATATTATATATTATATATTATAATAAAAAATTAAAAAAAATTAAAAATAATCACCAGGTCGATACTATCCAGTAGCCAGTCCATTACTAGTTCGGTCGACAGTCCGGTGTTAGTCCGATCCCTTGCTCAGGACCGGTGGCTGGATCACGACGACCGGACCGGTGATCGAATTTGTGGCATGACTGGGGCTAGACTGGTGGCAGGATCCTGGCGACCGGACCGGGAGCCGGACCGGCGATCAGACAAGCGGCCGGACCGGGGGCCTGACCGGCGGTCGGACCGATGACTGTACCGGGGGCCGAACCGGTGGCCGCTGGACCGAGGTCTGGCCATCAGTCCGGCCTGTCAATCCTAAGCAAGGGGTCTAGCCACCGGTCCGGCCCCCGGTTCGGCTGCCAAGATCTTGCCATCGATCTAGCCCCAGTCATGCTACAGATCCGATCGCCGGTCCGGTCGTCGGGGACCTGCCACCGATCTTGAGCAAGGGATCGGATTGATACCGGGCTGACGACTGGATAGTATTGACTTGGTGATTATTTTTATTATTTTTTTTTTTTTCAATTTTTTATACTATATTATAATATATAATATATAATATAATAAATTATAATACATTTATATATTTTAGAATATAAAATATTTATTATAATATAATAATATATTGTAATATATTATAATATCTTTTAATTAATTATATTTTTAATTAATTTATTATTAATTTTAAATTAATATTATTTTTATATGGTTGATTAATGTTATTTTTAATTAATATTATTTTAAAATAATATCATAATTAATATTATCAAAAAATAATACATAAAATTTTAATCAATATTAATTTTTTTATTATTTTTTTATTTATTTAAAATTAAAATTAATTAATTAGATTTTTTAAAAAATAATGATATTTATTAAAACAGTAACGTTTGTTGCTGCTTTGAAATCGTCCGTGGCACGGACGATATCAAATAGACGATTTCAAAGATCATGTCAGGAATTTTTAAATTTAAAAATATCAAATTAAATTTCAAATCAAATTTTATAAAACAAATATTTAAAATCTTGAAATCGTCTTTGCCACGGACGATTTCAGCCCCGCTGGCTTTCCTTCGGCTGGAAAGTAGGTTACATAGTCAGAAAAATACCTACTTTCATAAATATAAGGGAAACACCTGTATATATATATATTTATATTATTTTTAAAAAAAATTCCAACTTACATCCCTCCCTTGCAAGCAACAATTATTTATACCATCTAGTGGCAGCACATGTATTCCATGATGATACTACGTACCGATAAAGAACATCAAATAAAATCCCAACAACAAGAGAATAATAATAATAGGCAGAGAACGTAGATGGAGACTTTTACCTGTTTGGACCGACAAAAACCCGAGCCCAAACCAACAACCGGCTCGGGTGCTCTGCGTAGAAGTCGACGACCCACTCAAGTCCGGAGCCTCCTTTTACTTGGTCACAGGTTGGATATATCATCATCTACACCTACGACGTCCCATGCATTTACCTTTCCCAAAGTAGGTGCATGCAGATGCTCATGTGTAAATAATATATGTTACGTTTAATTTACCTCCCGAAGATTAATTAGTGGTATATGATCCCAATAGATAAAGTCAAATAAATCAACACAGTTTAAAATTACAAGATTATATAGCATTATTGTTTACAAAATAGCCAAACAAACAACAACTCGGGTGCTCTGCGTAGAAGTCGACGAACCCACTCAAGTCCGGAGCCTCCTTTTACTTGGTCACAGGTTGGATATATGCATGCATGCTACCACCTACGACGTCCCATGCATTTACCTTATCCCACACCAGTACTGGTGCATGCAGATGCTGCATGTCGTCCAAAATAATATGATGTTACGTTAATTTACCTCTACCGAAGATTAATTAGTGGTATATCGATCCCACATAGATCCAAAGGTCCAAATATAGATCAAGCCACCCAGTTCAAAATGTTACAAGATTCATATATGCATTAATTGTCTTACATATATATATATATATATATATATATATAGATATAATATTATATCTATATATATATAATGTCGAGAGACAATTAAACCAAGCTATTGAGGATACAACAAATTAACGTACGTCGACTGTTAGGAGTTATTGATCATTAAGGTAGTATGACAATACGAGTACCTTCAATATTTTACCCAACCCTTGGAATTTATTGAGCAACCGAATCCATCCTTCTTCTGGGAAACCCATGTGAAGTCCGCTGCAAAGGCATAGTTCAGGCCATCCCGCCATATGTAGTTTGCTCGTTCCATGAGCCATGCTCACCCATGGCATGGGTAGAAGAGATCAGAAATACTCGCACTGGCCCCACCAATATCAGGCACGATGGAATCGAAGATTTCATCATCTGGAGAGTCAGCAGGTTGCTCTTTTACTGCCTTCTTTGCTCGAAGACCTGGATATCAATTCGTTGGCAATGAAACAGACCCTGCATGCATGCATGCATGCGTTAATTTGTGTTATATATATATATATATATATATATATCCATGCACTAACAAGGATGACGTACACATATCAAAATTCCAGGAAAATTAGCAAAGTTAAGGTTTATTAAGGAGAAATATAATTACCAATCTATCTTTATGGTCATCTTTGTATATCATGACAAAATCACCAATTTGGAGGCCATGAGTGTTAACAAAGTCCCCTGAGCTCAAAGAAAGCCAAGATGAAAAGAATATTAGCTGGCAGAAGATGACAACAAAGAGTTCTCGATCTCTATCATCAAGAATTTAATATAGCCAGGAGCTAGGAGCTTACCGGTGTTGTCAAGTATGTACAGTGCTTGTTGTTTGGCCAGTATCTATTACAGAACAAAATTAAAAAGAATGAGATATTTTTTTTTTTTTTTGAGGAATATAAATCATCGATCTCTGTAAAAATAATGAGAAGCCAACACCCTCCATGCATGTACGAGGACACGATCAAGTCACCATAATTATGCATTCCTAGACAATCATGCAATCGCATTCTGACTTGTGAACTATATCACCTTTGCTGCCAAGAATCTTCTCTCATAAGAAATAAAAATAAAATAGAATTACTATTTTATTCTAGTTTCTTCTAATAAAAATGTCCTTGTTGGATTTAAGTCGAAGAAGCCAACGTATACATAATAAGAATATATATCACTGCGTGCTTCCCAAATGCTTGCACAACATCATTCATGCATGATCCACTTTTATCTGAGTTCCATGCATGCATGAGAAGTGAAACATTAGATTCATATATCTGCAAATTTATATATATGTAACTAGCTTGTGGAGCATGCATCACATATATGAGAGCGAGCGAGAGAGAGAGGGAGAGGAGGAGAGAGAGAGAGAGAGAGAGAAGAGAGGAGAGGAGAACGAGGCATGCAACCCTTATAATACCTGGGTTTCTGGAGAGAAATAATAATCAAATATCTAGCATATTAAAATGCAGATAATCAAAGACTTTAGTCCATACAAGCTGCTGAAATCTAAGCCATCCATGTTACATTTTATCTAAGTTATCATAGCAGACCTGAATTTGAACGTCCAGACCTGAAGGTCTCCAATCATCCATGTTGATTTCAATACCATCCCTAGTAGTAAGGACTGGAAGGTAAGCTCTGCGTCTCTCTGAAAGTATATAAGAATGCTCATTAAATAAATAGTGCATAATTTGAGGCAAATGGTATGTTTACAAGTTCAGCAATCAAGGAATATATCCACCACACTGGCATATCAAAGTTGTGCATGAATGCTAACCTTTGGAGAACAATCTTCCAGGGAACTAGCATCGCTGTGACTAAGCTCCTTTTGCAGGAGAAATCTCAAACCATCCACGGCTTGCTGCAAATAGATCAGCAAGAATCTCAGGTAAAAAATTGACAAGGCTCACAAAATGAAGGTACTCTTCTTATTTTATTTTATTTTATTTTTTAAAAAATATGTTTGATTTACATCAGGGTCAGGGCTGGTACGTTAAAATCCACATGGATGCCTGCAAGGTGGAGTACAGCTGAATATGTTAGACAGTGATTAGAGAAAGTGACATAGATTATGCCAGTAGTTACGAAGTCAAGGAGTTTCGATTAAAAAAAAAAAAAAAAATCATGGAGCTGACTTCATGTATTATATTACCAGCATTTTCAAATTCTGTATTATATTAAATCATTGCTAATTAGCAGTTGAGCAATCTTTTTTTTTTTTTTTTTCTCATGTCAGTCCTTAACAATTGTTAATAAACCACGTAAAAGCATTGAATTATTGTTTAGGAATTAAATGCATACATACCTATGTACAATATATATATACACACACGCACGCACGCACACATATATAAATGCTATGTATATATGTACGTTCAATATTTGTAAATTTTGCGGCATCTCTTGAGTTCTATCATTTATGGGCAGTGTTCCCGTGTTTTCTTATATGTTATTCGATTTTTTGTGCTTTTCTATATTCTCTTGATTTTCTTATAGCAACATACAAGTTTTTGCCCATGTCATGTTAATCTTCAACTCTAATTAATTTTGCAACCATGCTATAGGATGAGATGAAACAAAAAACATGATGCTGCACTCAATCATTGCATTTGAAGAAAATCAATTGTAAACTATATGTTGGATTCCATACAATCGATTCAACAAGAGGTGCACATGGATTGGATCTGACGGGTCATGAGGTGATCCCAATCTAACCCGGTTCTTTGATCGGATCTTAATATTAGATCCCCATCCAATCTACTAGAAAATTGGATCAGGTTAAGTCAGGTCCACTATCAAAAATTTAGCCCAACGGTCATTCGGGTTGGATCGAGTCCATAAATAACTTAGTTCTAATTTAATATTAAATACTAGTTAACCAATGTTAAATATGTATATCTGGCTATATACTCAATTGGTAAACTCTATATTTTAAAAATAATGAACCTATTTATCAGCAAAATTATAGGAAGCTCGGTTGTTCATTGTCATGCAAGCTCAAGCTGCTACCAAACTTATATAGCATGATACAAGAATGTGATAAAATGATCTAAGATGCATCAATCTCCCACAATTTGCAAATAGAATAAGCAATCATGACAAGAATTATGACATGCTACTTCAGCGTCCGTGCGGAGATGATTCAATTTACTCTAGATCTTCCAAACTAGCAAAAATGGTTCTGAACCGGTACGATGTAAAGAACCGGCACAACAAACTAGAAATGTAAATATATCATTCTTATAGATGAGCCTACCATTAATGGGCCTAAACCGTGGAGGATCCCACTACTCTAAAGAAGAAAACTTCAAGCTTTGGATCATGGAAGGAAAAGGAAGTGATTCCAAAAAAAAATCTAGATGAACGGCAAGCTACCAATTGGAACGGACGGGGATGACATCCAAGGAGAGCAGATCAGATCAGATCAGATCCATCGGACGGTCCAGATCCAGGATAAAACCCATGGCAAAGACCATCCAACGATTGGCCCAGTTGATGAAGGCCCATCAACTCGACGAGCAATGAACGAAAAAAATCGCAGGAAATTGAGGAAGAATTCGACGTAGAAAAAAAAGAGCAGCGTGCTTACACGAGCCCCGGGCTGAGGGCGGGCCCCGGCGGGGCAGCGACGGGATGGGAGTCTTCCGGTCGGTGCCTGGAGGCGGTCCTCCTCCTCCGATCGCCTGGAAGCCTACGGCGCTCTGAGGTCGACGGGTGCATCGGCGTTCGCGTCCTCCGCCTCTCTGCCCGAGGGATTGGCCTCTCTGGCCGCGCCACGGGTTCCGACCATCGGCGTAATCAAGTGGATTCAGAGCTATGCTAGGCTTAGGCCGGCGGAGAGAGAGAGAAAGAAATAAAGCAGAATTAAGGAAAAGGAGAGGGGGGGGGGGGGGAGAGAGAGAGAGAGCGTGGGGAAGGAAGGGGGTTGGGGGTGGGTGTGGAGTAAAAAGGGGATGAGGGATGGTTCAGGGAAGTGTAGGTGGAAGTAGCGAGAGGAGGGGCTCCAGGGTCGAAAGGGCTCTGATTTCGCTGTCCCGGGAATCAATGGACTTTTTTTTACGACCCAGATGGATCTCCCGCTACCCGCCGCCCCGTCGTCTCCCTGAGACGTGTATAGAGAGCGGACAAGCGAGCTGGTTTCTAGTTCTCACCGCGGGGGGTACGAGAGTGAGGGATTTTTTCATCAATGACGACTGTGTCCCCTTTGAAGCGAAAGTGGAGGTGGAGTGTTGGAATCTTAAGATCTGAGGTGGAGTGTTCCGCGAGCGATTACAATGGGCAGATTTTAAAGCAGCCGGATGGAGAAAAAAATAAGGGTGGACGGCAAAATGGTCGTTCACCGGTCAGCATGTCGTTCTCTACCGCTTTCTCTTCTTCTCCATTTTGTTTTTTGTTTTTTTTGTAATTTTTTATATAGACGGGCATTCCAATAAATTGGATACATACGCATTCATAAGATCAAATAAAATAAAATCTCAAAGAGACGGAAAAAAAATACAGTCTCGATACCAAGATCAATCTCGAGAGTGCTTAATAACAAAAGTGGTAATCCAATCCACTGCAGCATCGGCTTCCCGAAAGATATGACGAACCGTCGAGATGACTAATGATCCAAGAGAGTGCCAAATATCGCGAAACAGATGATGGACGTGACCATACTCTGACCTGTCCTGGATCCAAGCAATGACAGTGACGAAGTCACCCTCGATGAAGTTCCTTTCGGCATGCAACTCCTATGTAGCACAAGTAATACCATCCATGCAGCTCTGAGTTCAGCTTCTAGAATTGAAGGCTCACAGAAAGAGGAATCTTCAGCTACCAACAACCAACCCTCAAAGTCATGGATAATAAAATCAGCACCACATAAGGCATCTCGAATATTGCCACGAAGTTCACCTTGACAAAGCTCAGAGGATGGCGCTCCTAAGAGAAGTGTAAAGCCCTACGAGCCATTGTCGAAGCAGCATGGGAGTCCCATGGACCCGGGGCCGAAGGGAGGTAGTAGTGTCAAAGTGACGGTACTCCATGGCCATGAACCTTTCTCTCGGAGAACTCTCTGAAACGGATCAGTAACAATCTCGAAGACCAAGCTATTCCTGGAAAGCCAAATATGATAAGCAATGTATGTGGCCTGAGTGGCAACCTCGATCAGGCAGGCTGGAGCAAGTTGAGGAAGGGAACAAGTAGGGACCGTCAACTCCTCCCAAGGCCCATAATCGGCATCCTCCAAACAAGAATCGTCAAAGGACAACACATGATGGCATGCTTAGTGGACCTCCTCAGAGCTACAAACGGGGCAAGTTGCTGGTAGATCCATACCTCTGTGCTTGAGCAACTTTCTAATAGGGATGCGATCCCAGGCCACCTTCGAAAGGAAAATCTGAACTCTCGGATGAACATGTAATCTCCAGATCCAAGTAGCCTCTATCCTTGTCTCAGATGGAGTCTTATAGTATCATAAAGGGTACTCGAAGGAACTCTAGGACCGCAAAACTGGTCCCAGACCCTCAAGTCCCGGCAATCATGACTCGAAATCGGGATGGCAAGAATCCGATCAGCCATATGAGGCCCAAAAAGTGTGGTAACCTCTTGAGCTCCACGTCCTACCATCATCTATTAGCAAGTCAGAGACTTGAAGGTTATCAACCAGCTCCATGCTGACAAAAGTTGGCCACCTGGATAAGGGCACAGTAGAGATCTACGCATCCCGGCCCACATCAACAGTAGTCCCATCCCCAATCAAGCATCTGACTTGGGTCAGCACAATAGGACCACGAGAACAAATCTCCCTCCAAATGGGCAAGCAACCATGCATGATAAGAGTGCTAAAGTCATAGCCCTAGGCACCATAATGGGCTCTCATCATCCTGCTCCATAAACAATCAATGTGAAGGAGGTATCTCGCAGCATGCCTGGTAATAAGCATCTCCCTCCTAACCAGAAGCGACTGAATCCCCAATCCACCATCCCTGAAGGGCTGGCAGACATGTTTCAAGAAAACCAGGTAGATCCCTCGATGGTTATAGTAGAACTCCATAAAAAATTTCTAAAGAGTTGCTCCATCTCCCTAAGGCAGTCGCTGGGCAACAGAGTGTTTGCCAGAGGTAAACGGGGATGGAACTTAGGACAGATTTGACAAGGGTAAGCTACCCATCATAGAGACAGAAAGATGTTGATCCCTAGAATGATTTTGATGATTAAAAATATTGGAGCAGTATACATTACTAATTCTTCAATTACTCAAGAAGTTTTTATAGGAAAGTATTTATTTTTATAACAATTGATCTTCCAATTAGTGGAATGTATTCTAAATGTTTTAACTCAAGTATATTTCAAGTTGTAAAGCCCTAATTTTTTTTCTATGTATATTGTTGTAAAAAGGGCTATAAATTAGTAAAATGAGAGTAAGTAGTTAGACTCTTGTGGCAAGCTCTTTGAGCTGTTTGAAGACCTACTTCTATTGGAATTTTGATTTGAAGAAGTTGGAGAAATTGAATACAAAAAAAATTTTTTTGCAAGAGCCGACTCATGGACCAAGAGCCGACTCCTATTCTGGCACGGTACGAAGATTTCAAAGTTTCAGAAGTTCAGTCGACTTGAGCCCTAAGAGCTGACTCGACCAGGACTTATGTTTTGGGTGACTGAGACCTCGAGTCGACTCAAGGCCAGAAGAGCCGACTCGTCCAGAGTTTATATTGTTGGTGACTATAACTTCGAGCTGACTTAGCTTTGAAGAGGACTTTGACTCTCCTGCTTCAACTACTCCCTCGACAAGAAGCCTCAGAGCCCTATTTCGAGTTGTTGCTTCATGCATAGAAGTACATCTATGCACAAGATGGGACTCCACCCGAAGGGAGATGGATATGAGATCTAAGAAAAAGCAAGCTCGAAGGCCGAGGGAAGAAGAAAAATATGATTATGTAATCCTTTTTCTATTAGGAAGCTTGTCGGGATTCATAAACTCAAGATGATACTATTATCGTAGCTTGTGATGATAGCAAAATATCCTGTAAAAAAACAATCTTGGTCGATAGTAGAAGCTTAACTGATATCCATTTCTTATGATGCTTTTGTTCAGATGGTTTGCCTTAAGTCACCTCACCCCATCTCAGTACCCCTAGTCAGCTTCACAAGCCATATAGCTAAAGTTCAAGGCGAGATAACTCCCCCATCATTGTTTGGACATCCCCTTGTCAGAGCATTGTTTTCATGACCTTCACAGTTGTCCATCTACACTCGACGTACAATGCTATCGTTAGCCAACTAGAAATAAACTTGTTGGATGTTGTCGTGTCAACGAAATGTCTTCTCATCTATTTCTGACTAGGGACAGAGATGGCACCGAAACTATGGAGATTGGGTGGATCACTGACATGAAACTAGATATAGGGAGCTAGAGAAGGGGGTTCTCTTTGCTAGAAGAAAGGTAAGCCTGCTGAACAACTACTCTCCGTCCCCTAGGGAGTGACCCGTTGAAGTCAGTTCAAGTCGGGGCCCTTCTACCTAAAAAGGAATGGAACCGATTACTTGACTTTTTGTGGGCTAACTCAGACATTTTTGTCTAGCTGGTGTCCAACATATTCGGAATTCCTTCAAAAGTAATAACTCACAAATTGAACGTTGACTCTAAGTACAAACTTATTTGATAGAAAAAGACGAGCTTCACACCCAAGAGGCAAAAAGCCATTGATGAAGAAGTTGACAAGCTCCTCATTACTAGATTTAGCAAGGAAGCCCACTATCCTGACTGGTTACCAATGTTATAATGGTTAAAAATGGTAGCACAAAGTAGAGGATCTATATTCACTATATTAACCTTAATAAGGCATGCCCAAAGGAAAGTTTCCTGTTATCCAAAATAGACCATCTAGTTAATGCGATATTCGGACATAGGCTGTTTAGCTTCATGGATGCATTTCAAGCTATAATTAGATCCAGATGTCTCATGAAGATGAAGAAAACATCGTCCTCATGATCGACAAGGGCATTTATTACTATAAGGTCTGCCCTTTTGGTTTAAAGAATGCAGGAGCCAGCTATCAGCGATTGGTCAATAAGGTATTCATAGACCAACTCAAAGGGACATGGAAGTCTATATCGTTGACATGCTAGTCAAGAGCATTGGAGAGGCCGACCATGTTACTGACTTGGAGGAAGCCTTCAGCAACCTTCGTCGCCATCGCAGGAGGTTGAATCCAAACAAGTGCACATTTGGCATTACGGCCAGAAAGTTACTTGGTTTCATGTTACCCAACGAGGCATCAAGGCAAACCTAGAGAAGATTCAGTGATACTCGACATGTGGCATCCGACTTCTAAGAAAGAAGTCCAGTAACTAACTAGCCTTGTTATGGCTCTCAATAGGTTTATCTCAAAGTCAGTGGAACACTGTCTGCCCTTCTTCAAAGTTCTACATAAGATGCATGACTTTACTTGAATGAAGGAATATCGACTAGCTTTTGAAGAGCTCAAGAGTTTCCTTGCCTCTCTATCCTTACTGTCAAAGCCTGAGCTATGAGAAGAGCTGTTCTTGTATCTCGCTGCTTCCCTAGAAGCAGTCAGTTCCATGCTCCTGCAAGTAGGCAACAAGAAATCTTAGAGGCCATTTACTATACTAGCAAGGTACTTCACGATGCATAAACCAGATATTCCAAATCCAAAAAATTATTTTTGCTCTAATTATTTCTACCAGCATCTCAGGCCCTTTGTTTAAGCCATCCCATCGTCATCCTAACCGACCAACCTAAATGCCATCCTATATTGGCTAAAATCTCTGGATGACTGGTGAAATAGACAAACAAATTCAATAAGTTCAATATCTCTTATTATCAGAGGTCATCCATGAAGGTGCAGATGTTAGGGATTCTTAGTCGAGTATACATGGACTGATGACAAACCCAAGGAGGTACCCGATGAGTTGCTTACTGAGTCGTCCCACATGGATTTAGCTGGATCCTTCATGTGGACAGTGCCTCAAATTCTCAAGGTAGTGGAGCCAAAATGATTTTGATGAACTCGGAAAGGGTAGTTGCCGTGTATGTCTTGTGTTTCTTATTCAAGGTGACCAACAACCAGTCCAAGTATAAAGCCCTATTGGCAAGATTGAATCTTGCTAGCGAGCTTGGAGTAAAGCACCTGAGGGTCTTCACCGACTCACAGGTAGTAGCCAATCAAGTCATGGCAAGTACGAGGCATGGGACTCGAAAATGGCCAAGTACCTTGACCAAGTCCAATCCTATATGGCAGCACTTCAACATTTCAATATCTCCCACAACCCTCGAAATGAAAATACCCAGGTACACATGCTTTCTAGGCTGGCAACCTCATCGAACAATTTTCTTGGATGAGCATACTTAAATACCTGGAGGTCCTTAGCATTGATTGCACTGAAGAGGTTCAACATGTCACATAAGAGTTGAGTTGGATAGACAGTACCATTAAGTACATAACTGAGGTCTCATGCCTAAAGAGCCCATAGAAGTAAGGTTGTTGAAGAAGGGAGCTTCGTGCTTCGTACTACTAGACAGACAACTCTACAAAAAGATCTTATGGTATCCTTTACTCAAATGCTTGAGACCTTTTGAAACCGACTACGTCCTTCAGGAGATCCATGAAGGCATCCATGGAGATCACTTAGGGGATAGATCATTGGCCTACAAGGCACTCAGACAAGAGTATTACTAGCTCACCATGCAGGAAGATGTTGCGGAGTTTATCCAGAAGTGCAATCGGTGTCCAATAGCTAGCGATCACTCTCTTAGCTCTCATTACCTTGGCCATTTGCCCAATGGGGCCTAACATCTGACTAGCAAAAATATCTACTTGTGGCCATCAATTACTTTACCAAATGGGTGGAGGCAAAACCCTTGGTGCACATCATCGAGACTAAAGATCCAAACCTTCTTCTGGAAGTAAATCATCTATCGATTCGAACTCTCCCAAACCATCATTTTTGATAATGGTTAGTAGTTTGACCAGGCATTTAGAGAATCATGCACCGAGTTGCACATCTAGCACCAGCTCACGTTAGTAGGCCACTCTCAAATGAATGGGAAGAGAAGTGATAAACTGAACTATCCTTCAGGACCTCAAGATAGATTGGATGAAGCCAAAGGCAGGTGGGCCAAGAAACTTCCTAGCATGTTATGGGCATACCACACCAGTCCCTAGACTTTAATAAATAAGACCCTCTTTAATCTAGTCTTCAGCACTGAAGTTGTAATACACGTTGAGATTGACCTCCCAACCATGAGAATCAAGCATTATGACAAGTCAATAACCTGATTGGTTGAGGGTCAACCTCGACTTGATTGAGGAGACCAGAGACAAAGCCACCTTATATGGTGGCATATCGGCAATGAGTCATTCAATGCTATATCGGCAATGAGTCGCTCAATGCCTTTATTGGTGGCATATCGGCAATGAGTCACTCAATGTTATACTTCTCAAGTAAAACCCAAAATTTTCCATCCCAGAGACTTTGTCTTGCATAAGGCTGACATCTCCAGGCCAATTGAGCAAGGCAAATTATCTCCAAACTGGAAAGGGCCATACCGGGTAATGGAAGCTTTGCATCAAGGAGCCTACAAGATTGAGAAGCTAGACAAGACTCCAATCCCTCGAACCTTGAATGTCAAGAATCTATGAATGTACTATCAATAATGTATTCACTCCATTCATGAATAAAAAGTTCTTCTATCAAGTGAAGCTCTCCAACCTCTCATCACAACTCTATCCAATCGATGAGGAGTTGTCCGAAGTATTGGCGGGTTGCTCCACAGCACCATTTTTCTTGATGGAATGCTTTACAGCACTATCCTCTATTTGGCCAACAAGGAGTCATTCGAAGTATTGGCAGGTTGCTCTACATCATCATCTTCCTAGACAAAATGCTCTATAGCGTCATCCTCTGTCCAGTTGATAAGGAGTTGTCCAAAGTACCAACAAGTTGCTCCATAATACCATCTTCCTAGATGGAATGCTCCACAGTACCATCTTCTTAGACGGATGCTCTATATTACTATCATCTATTTGGCTGACAAGAAGTTGTCCAAAGTATTGGTGAGCTGCTCCACAGCACCATGTTCTAGATAGTATGCTTTACAGCACTGCCCTCTATCCAGTCGATGAGAAGTTGTCTGAAGTATTGGTGAGTTGCTCTACAATACCATCTTTCTAAACAAAATACTATACATCACCACTCTCTATCCGGCCAACAAGGAGTCATCTAAAGTATTAACGAGTTGCTTCATAGATTGTTTTCCTAGACAGAATGCTCTACAACACCGCCTTCTATCCAGCCAACAAGGAGTCATTCAAAGTACCGGTAGTTACTCCACAGCACCATCTTCCTAGATAGAATGCTCTATAACACTATCTTCCTAGATAGAATGCTCTATAGCACTATCTTCCTAAATAGAATGCTCTACCGCATTGCCCTCTATCTGGCCAACAAGGAGTCATTCAAAATATTGACAAGTTGCTCCATAGCATCGTCTTCCTAGATGGAATGCTCTATAGCACTGCCTCCTATCTAATTGATAAGAAGTCAACCCAAGCATTATCTCTTGCCTAGTTGGATCATTATCGAGCTAAGCAAAAGTGATCCCATAGTCCGCACTTAGGCTGTGGCTCATCCAAAGCAACCGATTGCCATTTGACAGTCAAGTCTCCATGGTCGACAAATCCATCAAACTAGAATATTCGGGTAGCTTTAAAAAAATTATTATTCTACTCAGCCAGGTTTGTATTAACAGGTTCAATGATGACACACGATACTTTGACATCAACTCCACTCAACCACTTGTGAAATTTTTCTAAAGAAAAAGATACTTATTATTGTTGAAGGAAAAGTTTTTTACAAGTTATTGTAGTGCCCGAGTACAAGAACAAAAATGAAAGGATGGGAGATACACTTTACTTTTTGGACTTGGCTATGGGAAAAGAGCTCGATTTAATAGCTTCCATTATGGTGGTGATAATGGCCTCTGTCTCAGCCATCGCTTTAGGGACCACCACCCTTACAGGAGCTTTCCCAGTCTTATTGGCAGCCTCCTCATCCTCCCTTACCACCTTCCCAACCTTTGCCTCTTGAGCAACTTTGACATCAATTTTCTCAACCGCTATCACCTCTACAAGTGGCCTGGATTCACCTGTAGAGATATCACTCAGATCCAGCAAGTTGAAGGCTACAAAAACCTTCCTCTTGCATTCTTCAAAACCCTTCTCAAAGGCATCGCAGGAGGCCTTGCCGGCCTCATCCTTCATATCGGCTGATTCCTTGTAAGCCTTGATAGCCCTCACCACCTTCGCATTCGTCGCTTGGGCCACCAATTCAATAGCGGCGGCATTCACCTCAGTCGCCATAGCCCTACCTTCCACCAATCAAACCATAAGGTCAGCAACTTTAAGCTGCACCTCCAGTAACATTGCTTTGGTGGTAGACTCGAAGAACTTTTTCTCCAGATAGGTGATATAACTTTCTTTCTTGGCAACCTCACCTTTGAATTTTTTGCTTGGAATTCCTGGTAGTGGGCATCTTCGAAGGCTACTTGAAGGTCCTCCAGTTTGCTCTCATGGGCTTTGCCAATCGAGAGCTCATCCTCCAAAATCTTGACTTGTGTCCTCTTGATCTAAACCTGGCCCATGGCGGAGTCTTTTAATTCACCTGTCTTTCGACATGCCTCCTTGATGATGAAGGCATCATGGATAAACTATTAAAAAAAGAGATGTTATAAGTCAGTCTTCCTCTGGTCAACAACCAAGATAGGGACAAGTATAGTCACCTTGAGAATTTATGGAAAGACATTACCTAGGACCTCTTCGACCGACCAGTTCCCTCATTCTTCTCGGCCAACTGGTAGAAGTATGAGATTAAGAAGCTTCTCGGCCAGTCCATATCCTTGAAGACGGAGGAGTTTGGCCCCACTAATGCTGACCTCCAGTCACCCTCCCTCTCAAGAGGGGCTTCCTCGGGAATTGGAGGGCTTTCAAGGGTAGGGCTTGGTGGCTTGACCTCCACCGCAAAAGGCAAGGACGGGGTAGTGGACAGAGTCGATGGCCGAGCCGGAGATGGTGCAGGAGTGATAGTGGAGCTCCCCGGTAGCAATGGTTGGATAGTTGGCACTGACTGATCAACCTCTCCAATCACTCCATTGACGATGGGGTTGGAGCGGATTGGGGTGTGGCAACCTCTGCCGACCCGGACTTAGAAGCTTGCACCAGTTTAGGTGTCACCATGTGGGCTTTCTTTGCCACAGCATTTCTTGGCTTCCCTATGGCCGCCTTCTTTCGACTAATCTCTTTCAGCTCCTCAGTCGAAAACTTCATATCTACATGAGCCAAAGGATCGAATTGGTTAAGTCAGAGCAAATATCAAAGAGAAAACATAAGGACACTCACCTAGAGCTCTCACTAGGCTAATCTCGGCATCGAATAAGTTCTGTTCTGATATGAGGTCTCTTTCTTGAGGTATCTTCGAGTAGAGAAGCTACTTGAAGATTTCTAAGTCGGTAAGGTCGACTTCAGCATTTTAGTATGGAGAGCTATCCGAGTCACTTATACCCAGTCCACTCCTTCATAAAAGACAAAGAAAAATCAAATTTCCCAACTCTTAATGGAAGAAGATGGTTGGAATCATATCTTTCTACCCTACCTAGGAGCTATAAACCACCAACCTTCTTCAATCGGGTGTCACTTCAAGGCATAAATTGTTTGAAATAGCAAAAACCTAGCCACAATCCCATGGAAGTGACAGAGAACAATGAAGGAGTAACTGAACCTAAAAGCATTCGGAGCAAGCTGAGCAAAAAAAAGCCAGTAATGATCCAGGAAGCTAAGAATAAAAAGATGGAGCGGAAGGCAAAGCCTGGTATGAAAAAAGCCCTTATATAAGGCAATTCCTTCCTCGGAACTAGAGGTAACCCTATCACTATGATTGCGGACAATAATCATAACATTATTTGGGACTCCATACATCCCTCGAAGGTGGATGGCATCTTCCCAGGTCATGGTGGAGGCCAAGCTAGCTGGACCTACAGGCATCCGGGTGTCGACAACTAGAGCAAGACCATTGGCATGGGAGGCGATGCCGGGGCACTTGGACCCACAACCTGGTGGGTCCTGCGCACCATCTTAAGTGGAATGTCTACTTCCTTGTGGTCAAAGGAAGAAGCCCTAATTGGCGAAGGTTCAACAGAACCTTTGAGCCCGGAGACATTGTTCATCGAGTAGCTTTCACCCGTAGATGAACTCATGTCAACCTAAGGAATGGAAAGGGACGAAAGTCCTAACAAGAAGATGAGACCGCTGGGCATGTCCTCACTAGGAAGACCCTATGAAGGACCAAAGGAGATGGGCAGGGGCAAGAATAGAGAGGGGGCCAACCTAGCATAGAGAAAAATCCCAGGAGTAATCTAGGTTTGAAGTTCTTCCTCTCTCTTCTTTTTCCTCGCTGTAGACTGATGAAGGCAAGACCCTCTCGATGAAGATGAAAAGCCCTTTAAGTCAGTCACAATAACTAGATTTGGCTTCCATCCAGCATGGCTCTCTAGGATTCGAATGCGTGGCGAGATCCCTTGAAGGGTCTTATTGCCTTAAACACCTCTCCTACTCATTTACTCTCCATTCCGGGAAGAGTGAGTGAATGATTTCAAATCGCCACTGTCAGAGCAACGTGGCGATCCCTGGATGGCCGAAGGAAGATGTGTAAACCACCTAATATGCAAGTAATTAATTGTAAGGCTGTGTTATACCACATCAATGTCTCTCCCCCTCTCTATCGAAACAACTTTTATAGCTAGCAAAAATCTATTCGGGAGCTCGACTGATAACCAAATAATGCTTAGATCAGTTAGACCTCCAAGGCAATCAAGTCATCTACTCTCATCGCCCGAAAGTGACAAAAGTGCTAGGCTTCCTAGACTTGGGAGAGGGGATATCTAATAGAGCTATCACTGACATATAATTGGAGGCATTTCGAACTGCCATGTGCATCATCGAAGGGTCGAACAACCACATCCAAGGTGAGGAGTGGGGACTTGTTGACTCCATCTTGATCTGCAACCCCCAGGCTGGCTCCCTACTCAGACTGACTAGCTAGTCTGGCTGTCCAGTCTGGATAGACAAAAATTGGCCTGCCTCCTAATCAGATTGAGTGACACCCGGGTAGCTGTAAGCCCATCTTAGCATAGCATGTTGAATGCGAATAGTAGCGGGCAAAATCTCAATAGTACCTAACAGTACAATAGAAATATCTTAGTAGAAATCTTAAGGAACAAAATCTTGCCATCTCAGCTAGATCCATTATGGCTATCAGAGATAGACACCCATTCCAAGGGTATTCTATTATGTCATGTAGCCATGTAAATAGATAAGAGAGACCTCCAGTCTAAGTATGCGCTCGGACGTTCCCACATGCTCTTGCTCTTATATTCACTGGATTATCATAAGCCTCTAGCTTCGACCACTATAGCTTTTCGTTTTCTGATCACTGGCTTGAACATTGGAGTGTTCTCGCTGATAACCCTGACCTAGGAACTTTCTTGCAAGTCACCAAAGCGAATTCATCCAAGAAGATCTCCAGTCTCTACTAGAGAAGATCGGAATATTCCTACTCCATCACCAAAGTTCGGTGATAGACGAAAGGATGGCAACAGAGGGTTTATAAGTTAATTATATACTTTTACCACCTCACAACATTATCTTATATTTGAAAAGGAGACTTGGGAGATCAACTTAGACTAGGTCCAAGGAACTCGCTAAGGTGCTGAGTTCCTTGGTTCTCAACAGGCTAAATGATCGGCATGTAAGATGGCCATGGCATTGAAACTAGATATTATATTGTTTTTGTGATGCAACCATTTGAAAACTCACATAACTGAAATATCTACTTCATATCTATAAAGCAAACTCCAAACGATTCATAAGATGGCTACTTCATAAAATGGTTCATGTTGACAATCTATGAAAACCTGGCATAAATCAATTTCTATCTATGTAATAATCAAGAATAGGTCTTTCCCAGTTTATTCATTAATAATGAATAAACATTCCTTGTAAAGGATAAAACTCATAACAAAAAGGGAAAAACCCCTATGGTTGATATATAAAAAAATTAAAAAATAAATTTTTCTTTTTTTCTCCCCCATTCTCTTCTCTGATTCAATATAATATCAGAGCCACTGACCTATCCCATCTTATTCCCATCAATCTCAATCTCATTCCCATCTTATTTCCAATCTATTCCTATCTTCATCCTAAGTGCCGCCTCTCCCCTTACCCGCAATCCCCTCTCCACCATATAGGGCCTTCACCAGGCCCTCCTCGATGCCCCCACCATCGCCATCTCCTCCAATGAGCCCCTGCGACCGCGCCATCCCCTTCACTCAAATCCATGCCCATCGTCTTCTTCGATGAGCCCCTGCACCCCTGCTACTGCCATCTCCGTCGATGCCCTGCGTCGTCCTCTCCGGCTTCTCCGACCTTCTTGGGGGGGAGACCCAAGGGACCAATCTTGGGGGCTAAGGAGCTCAACGCCCCGACCTCGCCGCCTGTCACGTAGATGTAAACGTTGATGACCTGAGAGGGATCAAACTTAGAAGGCATCGTGGCTCCTCCATGCCAAGGTTAGGGTTTCGGCAAACCAAAATACGAGGGAAGGGGCCCTGCAACCGATCACCTCTCCGGCTCCTCCGACCACCAAGATCCGACCCCTCCCGCTATGCCCTCCTCTCTACGGCCCTGTGCTGATCCCCTGTCTACTGGAACCTATCCATATTATATCTGCCGACCCTTACTCTTATTGTATATGCAGCCCTGGCCCCTCTCTGTAGCCTTTGCTTTGAAGCCTTCGATTGTCGGATCTCCAAGGCAGGAGAAAGAAGGATGCATGCACTTCCAATGTGCTGGCTTTAGATATACATTTTTTTAAGTATATTTGGAAGTATTTTTTTCAAGAACAACTTTGAGTAGCTATTTTGTGTGGTGATCTATACCTAGCTTTTGAACGGTGATGGATAATTCTTCTCTCCTGATTAATTCAGTCTGGCTAGATGGATCTCTCACTTATCATATAGTCTCAAAATGTATGACTGTACATTAAAGCCCGTGGATTTGAGGGATTTCTCACTATGACTACAAAGAAACTGCAATTAGGAGATACTGCAATATCGAAATAGGAATCGAAGAACTCTCTTGTGATGGCTTGGCTTCTCAACTCTATGGTGCCTTCAGTTGCTCAAGGTATGTCCTTTTTTGACACTGCCTAAGAAATTTGGAAGGCTGTTACTTAAACTTATTTACAACAGGACAATATTGCTCAAGCTTTTGACATCAAATATCGGGTACGTGCACTACGATAGGGTGAACTCTCTCTATCACTGCTTATATGGCCGAACTCCAGTGGATGTAGTTTGAGCTGGACTTTTATCGTCCCTTCAAGGCCTGTTGCTCGAAAGATGCCCTTGAGTTAAAGAAATACACCGATGAGGAGCGAATCTTTGATTTCCTTGATGGACTCAATGATGACTTTGACCTTATCCGAGTTCAGATTTTGGGTTGCAACACAGATAAGCCATCCCTTGACCAAGTCTTCTCTTTGATTCTGAGTAAGAAAACTCATCATCGGGTGATGCTTGTTCTTGTAGATCCAGTCCATTCTGCGATGATTGTTCAGCCCCCATCCTAATCTCGTGGACGTGGTGACCGAGATCTATGGCTATGCTCCTATTGCAATAAATTGGGGCATGTTCGTGATACTTGTTGGCAGATGTATGATCGTCCTTCTGGTCATGGTCGAGGTGGTCGTCGAGGTGGCGAACAATCTGGTGAAGCCCTTGGTCATCCTCAGGCAAATCTTTCCGAACATCATGAAAGTAGTGTTTCATCTAAGGCATTGCCTCCTCCTTCCTTACATGCTGATGCCAGGAATTCATTATCTGCTGATGAGATGCTTCGTCGAATTATGGACCGACTTAATGTTTCTACCAGCACTGCTCCTACTACCGGTTTGCCTAACAGCTCTTCTAGTTTTCCCTCCTCTTTTCATTCTCATTTTGCACAATCTCATGTCTTTCATAATGAGTCCAGTGCATGTACTCTTAATGACTTTGACTCTTCCATGAAGTGGGTCATTGATTTTAATGCCACTATACATATGACTGGTAATTTTGACAACTTCAAGTCTTATTCATTATGTTCGGATAGAGTGTGTATAGCTGATAGCTCTTTTCAACCTGTGTCTAGAAAAGGAACCATCAACTGTACACCGACTATAACACTTTCTTTTGCTTTGTATATCCCAAGTTTTTTCACTAATCTCTTGTCTATCCGTTCTATTACAAATAATCTCAATTATAAAGTTACTATTTTTTTCACTTACTGTGTTTTTCAAAAATTGATATTGTGGAAGACGATTGGATATGGTAAAATGCATAATGGACTCTACTACCTGGATGAAGGGGAGTTACAGAATCACTATCCGAAAACTGGTATGGTTGTTTCATCGTCTGTTACTACCAGGCATGAACTTCAGTTATAGCACCACTGTTGGCTCTACCCTGTGATTTTGATGAATAACAAAACGTTGAGTACATATTTTATACAAATGATCATTTGTAGTTATGAGTTTTCAAGTCTCAAGCATCTCAAATTCTCAAAGTTAGAGTATCAATAGCACACTTTGGCACAAAGCATTTTTCATGATTTGAGAAGTCTTCTCCATCAAAAAAGGATACAAATGTGTTCAATTATTGTTTATATATGTTGCATTTAATTTTCTTTGAAAATCTTTGTGTTTTTGGCATGTTTGGCACTTACTTTTGAAAATTACGGAATAAGTGTCGACACCTAGGAGCCCAAGTGTCGATACTTCAGCATTTGGCACGTAGAAATTTTTCATGGCATGCCAAGTGTCGACACTCAGAACTCAAGTGTCGATACCTGAAACTCAAGTGTCGACACTTAAGTTTCAAAGTATAGACTCAAGGCCTGAGACTTTTTGAAAATACAGAACATGCCTCTGAAAAATTTTTGTGTCAAGTGTCGACACCTGAAAATCAAGTATCGACACTTGAAAGTTCAAGTGTTGACACTTGGAAGCCAAGTGTCGACACCTGACAGCTAAGTATCGATATCTGACAGACAAGTATCGACACTCAAGTTCTAATAGCCTCAACGGATCTATTTTCTGACATTCTGATTTGATGGTTTTTAGCTCCTAATGGCAGTTCTTGATCCCTAACAGTCTACAATGATTTTTTGGATGTTTTTCATGTATTTAAGCTTCACCAAACTCATTCATGAAGCAAGAAAAGAGAGAAAAGCAAGAAAATATCCAAGAGTTAAAGGCATTCTTCAAGAACTCCACTTCCAAAAGCTAAAAAAAAGATATTCCACTGAAAAAGTCTACATTCTTTTCATTTCATCTTTTCAAAAGTGTTCTTGAGAAGATTCAAAGTCAAGTCACATCAAGCAATCATCAAAGAGCTTCAAAGATTCCTCATCCACTCTAAGAAGAGAGTTTACTTGTATTTAAATTCTTGTATTCTGAATTTATTTTTGTTTGACCTAGCTTTCAAGGTTCTTGAAAGTAGGTTGTAAGGTTGTTGGTGAGCCAAAACCAACTAGGATTGACTTGTGAGCCCAAAGACAAAATACGTGTAAAGGTTTGTTGGTGAGCCTAGGTGACAAAACCAACTCAGGTTTTGACTTGTGAGCCTAGGAAAACAAGTCGGCTATAATCTTTGAAGAGATTATAGTGAAAATTTTCAAGAGGAGCTTGGTGAGTGGACGTAGGTGCTTGGAGATCATTGAACCACCACTATAAAACTTGGTATTTGTTTGTGATTGCCTCTCTTTAATTACTTGCACTTTATTTCCTACACTCTATTAATTATTTTTTTGCTACATTTACTTAAGTGCATTACCCATAAATACTACACGGCTTGCACATAATTATTTTAATTTTTGAAAGGCCCAATTCACCCCCCTCTTGAGCTCCATTTCTGGGCAACAAGTAGTATTAGAGCTCCGGTAATCTCTTATAGGTCCAAGGATCTTGAGTAAAAGATCATAACAGTCCCAATAGGTATGGGTATTGTTGAAGGTTAAGCTTCAAACCGTCCCCCACTATTTAATAGCACAAACTATACTTATTGGAAAACTCGCATGTGCATATTCATACAAGCCATTGATTATAATCTTTAGAGGACTATTGTTAAAGGTCCTCATCAGCCTACTATGTTGATTATGGCATTCCCACTCCCAAAATAGAAGATGATTGGGATGAGAATGACATTAAGCAAATAGAGCTTAATGCTAAGGCTATGAATCTATTATTTTGCTCCTTGGATCCGAGTGAATTCAATAGAATCTCTAACTGTCTCTCCGCTAAGAAAATATGGGATATACTTGAGGTTACCCATGAGCGTACACACCAAGTAAAAATAATTAAAGTTAACATGCTCATTCATATATATGAAATGTTCAAAATGGAACCTACTAAATATATAAGTGAGATGTATACTAGGTTCACAAATATTATGAATGGCATGAGAAGCCTAGAAAAGATTAAATCTAACGGTGAACTTATAAACAAACTTCTCAGGTCTCTTCCGGCTTCATGGGATGCGAAGGTGACTGCTATAGAAGAAGCCAAGGATGTCAACACTCTTCTTCTCGAGCAATTGTTGGGCTCATTGATGATATATGAGCTCTCATTAAAGCAAAAGAATGTAGATGTTGACAAGAAAAAGAAAGCGATCGCTTTCAAGTCTACTGTAGGCCAGGTAAAGATGATGCAACTCAAGAGGGGGGTGAATTAGACTTTAAAGCTTTTTCGCAAATATTTCAAACAATGTGCTAATTCAAAACATGTGTTTGTAAGATCAAGATAATGTGCAGCAGAAATTAAGAAGTAAATGCAAGAATAAAACAATCACAAATACAAAATAATTTATAGTGATTCGGTACACTCCAAGGCACATACATTCACTCTCCAAGATTCTCTTGGGAATTCACTATAATCAAACCAAGTACAGCCAACTTGTTTTCCGGACTCACAAGTCAAAATCCCTTGGTTTTCACGAACTAACCAAAAATTTTTTGGTTTTCATGGGCTCACCAAAATCCCCTTGGTTTTCATGGGCTCATCAAAAACTCCTTGGTTTTGCGGGCTAACCAAGAACTTAGTTGGTTTTATAGGCTCACCAACAACCTAGATGATTTTCCGGGCTAACCATCAACCCAATTTATTTTGTCTTCAGGCTCACAAGTCAAAATTCTAGTTGATTTTTATCATATAAACTCACCAACAACCTTGATGGTTTTTCCAAGGCTCACCATCAACCTAGATACAATAAAGTAATAATGAAAATAAAAAGCTTTTTTACAAAGCAAATATTTCGTTGAGGCATATTGATTATTGATGTTGAGCTTATCTCTATATTGTAAAAGCTTCAATGGATGCTTGAAGATGTCGTTCTTGGAAGCTCCCTCTCCTCTTTGAATCCTTGGAGGCTCAATATCTCAACAAATGGATCCTTAAAATATCCCTCACATATTTTTACTTGAAAATCAAAGGATTTATCTTTCAAACCATGGATTCTCTTCCCTCTCCTTTAAAATTGCTTCCCCAAGTGTTTAAACAACCTCCCAACACTTAAATGACCGTTTGTAGCCGTTAGGAAGAAAAAACTAGCCGTTGGAGCCAAGTTGGGGAAGTTCTGTTCTTCAGAAAACTAGCCATTGCAGAGCTGTCGTCCGTTCAAGTGTCGACGCTTCAAGTCTTGTGTCGACACTTAGGGTCGACACTTGATCAAAAATATATTCTGAAGTCTTCTACTCTATACTGGTGAGTCGACACTTTGAGTCGATACTTTGATTTCATGAATCGACACTTGACCAAACCCTGAAATTATCTTGTTCTGTCTTCTGTTTGGTCTCAGGCCTTGAGTCGATACTTTGAGTCGACACTTTGAGTCGACACTTTGAATCGACACTTTGAGTCGACACTTGGCTGCACCAGTGCTGAAATTTATTCAAATTCAATTCTTGAGTACCTATAACTGATTTACATACTTAACGTATAATTAGTACTCAAATATACTTAAGTGTTTTGTCATAATCAAAACTAAAGTCAACATCTACCAATAAAGATGAATCAAGTGAAGATTCAGAAGAAGAAGATGAGATCGCTCTCATGGCTAGAAAGTTGAGGTTCATGAGAAAGAAGAAGTATAACTTCAAGAAGAAATCTCTAAAAGGAGAGCCTAGCAAAGAGGAGAAGGAGAACGAGAAGGAGCAGCCCACATGCTTTGAGTGCAAGAAATTGGGCCACTTTAAAATGGACTACCCCCTACTTAAAAAGAGCAGAAGAAGATTAAGAAAGAAGGCCATGATGACAACCTAAAATGACAGCGAGAACTCCAGTTCTGAGGAAGAATAACAAGAAGTTGCAAACTTCTGTTTGATGGCCAACAATGATGAGGTATTATCCGAAACTGAAAATGAATTTACTTTTGATGAACTACAAAAGATTTTTGACGAATTAGTTATTGAATTTAAAAAACTGAAATCAAAGCATAAAGATTTGAAGAAGCAAAATCTGATTTTGGCAAAAACCAATGACTATTATTGAATTGAAAATAATTACTTGCTTCAAAAAAATAAAAAGTTGAATGATAAAGTTTGTCTTCTAGAAAAAGAAAAAGAAGATTTGCAAAAAAGAAAGGTTCTTTTGTTTCAACTATAAATTTTATAAAACAAAACAATGAGATTTTACAAGAAAACAAAAAGTACAAATAAGAACTTAAAAAGTTAAAACCATTTGTTAAAAAATTTATATACAGTTCTGAAAAATTGAACATGCTTTTAAATAATCAAAGTACTATTTTTAACAAGGCCGGCTTAGGTTTTAAAACTCAAAAATAGCAAAAAATTTTCAAGAATTTCTTTATGCCTGCATCATCATCTATTACTTGCTATACTTGTGGTATTGTAGGACATAAATCTTACTTGTACAATAAAAAGAAAATTAGCAAAGTTAAGAAAGTTTGGGTTCCAAAAGGAACCATTACCACTAACCTAAAAGGATCCACGATGACTTGGGTACCTAAAGTCTCCACCTGATTTTTATTGTAGGTGTGCCTTACAACCAATAAAAGAAGAATGTGGTATCTCGACAGCGGTTGCTCAAGGCATATGACTAGAGATGTGGAGCAGTTCTCATCACTTGAATATCAGAATGGTGGTAATGTAACATTTGGTAATAATGAAAAAGGCAAGATTGTCGAAATTGGTAAAGTCCATATCACTCATTCTACTTACATTGATTATGTTTTGTATGTTGATGGTTTGAAACATAATTTACTTAATATTAGTCAATTTTTTGACAAAGATTTTAAATTTATTTTCGAATCTTCCATGTGCATTGTTTCTAGTTTAGATGACAATGGTATCAAGTTCATTGGTCATAGGCATGTCAATATTTATATGGTTGATCGTGATGATCTTCCTGTTCAAAATTGTCAATGCCTAGTATCAATGAAAGCCAAAATCAATGAAACTAGTTGGCTTTGGCATCGTAGATTAGGATATGCTAGTATGCATTTGATTTCAAAACTTAGCAAAAAGAATTTGATAAAAGATTTGCCAAAACTTAGTTTTGAAAAAGACAAGATTTGTAGTGCTTGCCAAGTTGGAAAATAAACTAAATCATCTTTTAAACCAAAAGGAGTAGTCTCTACATCTAGATTCTTAGAATTGCTTCATATGGACCTCTTTAGGCCAACTAGAATATCTATTTGGGAGGTAAGAAGTATAGTTTAGTTATTGTAGATGATTTCTTACATTTTACATAGGTCGTGTTTTTAGCACACAAAGATGAAACATTTTTTGTATTCATTAGATTTTATAAAAGAGTTTCAAATAAAAAGGTGTTTCTATCATATCTTTGAGAAGTGACCATGGAACCGAATTTGAGAATTTTGATTTTGATAAGTTTCATAGTGAAAATGACATTCATCATAATTTTTCTGCACCTAGGATATCTCAATAAAATGGGGTGGTAGAAAGAAAAAATAGAACTCTTGAAGAAATGGCATGCACCATGCTTTGCAAAAAGCACCTACCTAGATATTTTTGGATGGAAGCCATAAACATTGCATGCTATGTTTTGAACCGTGTTTTAATCCGATCGATTCTAAAGAAAACCCCTTATGAGCTTTGGAAGGGTAGAAAACTTTTAATCAAATATTTTCGAGTTTTTGGATGCTGTTGTTTCATCTTAAACAATGCAAAAGATAACTTAAACAAATTTGATGCCAAGTCAGATGAGGGTGTCTTTCTAAGCTACTCTACATCTAACATGGCATACAGGGTCTTCAACAGAAGAACACTTGTTGTTGAAGAATCAATACAGTTGTATTTGATGAATCTAATCAGAAATCTTCTAGAAAAGAAGATGTGCTTTGTGATGAAACAGGTACCAAAAAAACTGAAGAGGTGAACAACAATGAAGAACCTACCAATGAACAAGAATATGATCAAAACAATGAAAGAGGACAATATCAAGAAAATGAAAATGCATCATTACCTGATCCTCTATCTAAAGAATGAAGGTATGCTCATTGACACCCCAAAGAACTTATCATTGGTGATCCATCTAAAGAAATAAGTACTCGATCATCTCTTAGAAATGTTTGTGATTATTTAGCATTTGTATCTCAAATAGAACCTAAAACTATTGAAGAAGGTGAAAATGATTGCAATTGGATTAATGCTATGCAAGATGAACTTAATCAATTTAAAAGAAATAATATGTGGACTTTGGTAGATAGACATTCTAATGTTTCAATAATTGGCACAAAATGGATTTTTAGAAACAAACTTGATGAAAATAGAATTGTTACTAGAAATAAAGCTAGACTGGTTGCCAAATGATACAATTAAGAGGAAGTGATTAATTTTGATGAAACCTTTACTCCTGTTGCTAGACTTGAGGCAATTAGGCTATTGTTGGCTTTTGCTTGTTTTATGAATTTTAAATTATTTCAAATGGATATCAAAAGTGCCTTTTGAATGGTTTTATCGAAGAAGAAGTTTAAGTTGAACAACCATCTGGTTTTGAAAATCATGAATTTCCAAACCATGTTTTTAAACTTTATAAAGCTTTGTATGATTTGAAACAAGCTCCAAAAGCTTGGTATGATCGTTTGAGTTCTTTTTTGCTCAAAAATAATTTTACTTTAGGTAATATAGATACTACTTTATTTTTGAAAAAGAAGAATGATAATATCTTAGTAGTACAAGTGTATGTGGATGATATCATATTCGGTGCTACTAACGAATCTTTTTGTTAAGAGTTTGCTAAGTTAATACAGGGTGAGTTCGAGATGAGCATGATGGGAGAACTTAACTTCTTCCTCGAACTCCAGATAAAGCAAACCAAAGAGGGGATCTTCATCAACCAAGCTAAGTATACAAAAGAAATATTAAAGAAGTTTGGGATGGAGAACACCAAGCCATTAGGTACATCAATGAGATGCTCTTGTAAGCTTGACAAAGATGAATCAGGTAAGCCAGTAGACCAAAAGTTATATAGAGAAATGATTGGCTCATTATTATATCTAAATGCTAGTAGGCCAGATATTATGTTCAATGTTTGTATGTGTGCAATATATCAGTCTGCCCTTAAAGAGTCTCATCTTTTGGCTATTAAATGTATACTTGGATATCTGTCTGGCATAATTGATATTGATCTTTGGTACTCTAGAGATTCTTCATTTGAATTGATTACTTATTCTGATGCTGACTTTGCTAGGTGTAAACTTGATCGTAAAAGTACTAGTAGAATCTGTCAATTTTTGGAGTTAATTTAATCTCATAGAGTAGCAAGAAACAGAATTCGATTGCTCTATCTATGATGGAAGCCGAACATATAACAGCTGGAAGCTGTTGTGCTCAAATCCTATGGATCAAACAACAACTCGAAGATTTTGGCATTAAACTAATTAAGACATCCATAAGATGTGACAATACTAATGCAATCAACCTAACTAAGAATCCTATGCAACATTCAAGAAGTAAACACATTGAAATAAGACATCATTTTATAAGAAATCATGTACACAACTCTAATGTGATGCTTGAATTTGTGTGTACTGATGATCAACTAGCTAATGTGTTTACCAAACCCTTGAATGAAGAGAGATTTTGTATGATTAGAAGAGAGTTAGGAATCATTGACCCATTCTCTTAGAACTCTCTCAATTTCTACTCTACCCAATTTATTTTTGCTCAAAATCACTTTCCTTGAGTCCCAAAACTCTTCAAAATGTCCCTTGATTTTTTGAAAGTTTTTTTGATTTTTCTTGAAAATTTCTTGGCCAAGTGTCGACACTTGGATTTTGCAAAGTGTCGACACCTGACCAAGTATCGACATTTAAGAAAATTGAAATGTCGACACTCGTGAAAATTTCAGGTTTTTTAGGGCTTCACCGAATCATTTTTTATTTGATTTCTTTCCCTCCACTCGAGCTCTAGTGGTCCCCCTATAGTCCATGGAGCTTGGAACAGTGATCTACCTCCCTTGCCCCTCGTTTTTCAGGTAAAACCCCTTACTTTCCACCGTGAATCCATGTTTTTAGGTTTTCCCACAATTTTTTCACCGTTTTCTTGCATTTTTCCGTGATTTGCACATTTTCCCATTGAAAATCCTTATTTTCTTGGATTTGAGTTTGGATTTCTTGGATTTCTCTCATTTGGACGGATTATGTGTTTTGATTTTATGGTTTATGCCTCATTTTGCCCTTTGCTCCGCATGGTTTCACTGTTGGATTGAAGCTTTTGGGCCAAAATCAACCATTTGATGTTTTTTCCTTGTTTAAACCAATTTTCTACCAAATAAAAATTTGATTTTACTTGGCATTGTCTGATTTCACTATTTTTAACTAGTTTCTCCAACTTTTACCTTCCGATTTAATGTTTTTATAGTTAAATCCCAAACCAAAACCAACCTATTTGGTTTCTTTCCACTTTAAACCGAACCATAAGTGTTTTTCTTCAAATTATTATCAATTTAAAACAAAACCAAGCCTTGATTTCCCTTTCTTTTAGTCACATTCTCGGCCAATCCACTATTTTTGACTTCTTTTTTCTATGTCTTCCTTAGACCGATCCCTATTCCTTAAGTTTACCCCTTTCTTCCTTCCTTTCTTTCCTTAGCTGGTAGTTAGGGGACCTAGGAAGAGATCGGCTGTTAAAAGGAAGTTTGGTCAGAGTTCAGTAGAGAGAAGATCCAAGGCTCGGCATGACAGTGGTCAGACTAGTAGTTCAGCAGCCCCCGAGTCACCTCCCGCAGAGAGGATGGCAGGGAAGGTAGTGGCAGCAAGCAGACAGGTGGATCTCGATTTCTTCGCCAGGCAGGGATTTCAGATCAGGCAGATTCTTCTGGATGCAGGTTTAGTCCCCTTCTGTTCGATGACAGAGAGGTACTATCCCCATCTGATCCGTGAGTTTTATGGTAGCCTAGATTGCAGTAGACTTGTGTGGCATGCGACTGTCAGAGGTGTGAGGATTCCCATGGATGAGTCAGTCTTGAGCAGATTATGGGAGATCCCATACAGAGGCATTGTGGCTTACGGCACTGAGGATCGTGAGGAGGCCTTTCGTTGTGTGCTTGAGAGAGATAATGTTCGTGGTGTGACAGTGGTCACCGCGAACCAATTATCAATTGAGATGAGGATTCTTCACCATATCATCGCTCGCATCCTACTCCTGAAGATTGGCATATTCGATTTCATTATGGAGCGGGAGCTGATGCTTATGGTCTGCTTGTCTTAGAGGACTGCGGTTGATCTCCCGGCATTCATGCTACTTCAGATGAGAGACGCAGACACACAGAGAAGACATTGTCTTCCATACGGTATGGGTTTGACACGTATCTTTCGAGCCTATGGTATTCCTTTGGAGGGGGAGGCCTCCAAGGAGATCCTACATACGGATGTTTATGATGAGTGATCTTTGCACCGTATGGGATACAGATTAGTTTTTGGCATATGGGTTCGCAAGGAGTTTGGTCAGGAGCCAAACGAGGAGGACGAGATCAGAGAGATCGAGGCCGGCCCATCAGGGGCCAGCTATTACACCTCCTCGAGTTGGACCAGTGTCAGAGCCTGAGCCGGTGACTCCTGCAGCTACCCCTTCTGCTCCTCCTCCATCTTTTATTAGTACATTATTTGAGGAGCACACTCGCCAGTAGTTCACAGAGCTGAGGAGTGAGATGGTCGGACTGGGAGTCCGCACCAACCAGCTCAGGATTGAGATTGAGAGTCTTCGAGCTCATACTGTAGAGGAGCATGCTGATATTCATAGAACTTTGGAGGCTAGTTTCCCCCGCATTGAGGAGATGCTGAGAGCTCTATTGCCATCAGGGACATCTGGTCCAGCTGATCCTCCACCTCCTCCACCACTTGTTGATGATGGTCATGATGATTCTCATGGTGGTGATGGCGGCGATGATGATGGAGATAGAGGCACAGACTGATGGGGACATCAGCCCATATCAACCCAGAAGCCCAACCCAGAACCTGTAGCCCAACCCTTCACCGTGAAGCCCGCTCATAGCCCACGGTCGTCGCAAGACGCCGCCGTCCACCCGTTCGAGCAAATCACCCGCCGACCGGAAGTCCCAGCCGGCCGTCCGACTCCTCCGCTCGTGATGGCACACCGACGGCCGCCCTGCTGCCACCTCCGCCCGATCCGTCGACTCCGCCATGGCCGCCATCATCCTCGTCCCCAGCCCCAGCGAAGCCCTGTCGGAACGACTCCGCCCCTCGCCGATGCCGACGAGGCTTCCTCGCGAGGCCCCCTGGCCTGTACGATCATGAAGGTGAAGCCGGCTTCCAATGCCGACTTCACGGGTAGGCAATGAACAAAAAAAAAAAAGAAGCCGGCTTCCTCAACCGACTTTAGGAATAACAGAAAAGAAAACAAAAAAGAGGGAAGAAAAAAACTGTGGAGAAAAAAATAGAAAAAGAGAAAAATAAGATGAAAAAAAAGAGGTTATTTGAATAAAAAAAGAAAATATGAAAAAAAAAATTTGAAGAATAATTTGGTTTGGTTTAGCCTAGCCTAGGATCGTTTCCTAGCGACCAACGGTCCTATCTCCTTGGAATAAAAATGATTTGGGGTCGTGTCCCGCGTTAATCATTTGGTATCAGAGCTAGGTTATGTTAGGTTAGGTTATGATTAATTCCATTTGCTTTCTGCTTTAAAATATTTCAGTCTACAGATGATGCATCGAGGAGCCAATTTGAAGAAGAGCCAATTTGAAACCTGACTCGACGGAGTCGAGTTCTCCCCACCTCGGAAAAAATGATGGGGACATCGGTCCAGAATCTGAAGCAGCCCATATCAACCCAGAAGCCCAACCCAGAACCTGCAGCCCAACCCTCCATCGTGAAGCCCGATCATAGCCCACGGTCGTCGCAAGACGCCGCCATCCACCCGTTCGAGCAAATCACCCGCCGACCGGAAGTCCCAGCCGGCCGTCCGACTCCTCCGCTCCCGTCTCCGCTCGTGACGGCACACCGACGGCCGCCTTGTTGCCACCTCCACCCGGTCCGTCGACTCCACCATGGCCGCCATCATCCTCGTCCCTAGCCCCAGCAAAGCCCTGTTGGAACGACTCTGCCCCTCGCCGATGCCGGCGAGGCTTCCCCACGAGGCCCCCCAGCCTGTACGATCATGAAGGTGAAGCTGGCTTCCAATGCCGACTTCACGGGTAGGCAATGAACAAAAAAAAAAAAAAAAGAAGCCGGCATCCTTAGTCGACTTTAGGAATAGCAGGAAAGAAAACAAAAAAGTGGGAAGAAAAAAATCGTGGAGAAAAAAAATAGAAAAATAGAAAAATAAGGTGAAAAAAAAGAGGTTATTTGAATAAAAAAAGAAAATATGAAAAAAAAATTGAAAAAATAATTTGGTTTGGTTTAGCCTAGCCTAGGATCGTTTCCTAGCAACCAACGGTCCTATCTCCTTGGAATAAAATTGATTTGGGGTCGTGTCCCGCGTCAATCATTTGATATCAGAGCTATGTTAGGTTAGGTTAAGTTAGGATTAATTCCATTTGCTTTCTGCTTTAAAATATTTCAGTCTACAGATGATGCATTGAGGAGCTAATTTGAAGAAGAGCCAATTTGAAGTTTGACTCGACGAAGTCGAGTTCTTCCCACCTCAGGGAAAATGATGGGGACATCGGCCCAGAATCTGAAGCAGCCTAGATCAACCCAGAAGCCCAACCCAGAACCTGCAGCCTAACCCTCCACCGTGAAGCCCGATCACAGCCCATGGTCACCGCAAGACGCCGCCATCCACCCATTCGAGCAAATCACCCGTCGACCGGAAGTCCCAGTCGACCGTCCGACTCCTCCGCTCCTGTCTCCACTCATGACTGCACACCGACGGCCGCCCTGCTGCCACCTCCGCCCGATCCGTCAACTCCACCATGGCCGCCACCGTCCTCGTCCCCAGCCCTGGCGAAGCCCTGCCGGAACGACTCCACCCCTCGCCAACATCGGCGAGGCTTCCCCATGAGCCCCCCCGACCTGCACGGTCGTGAAGGTGAAGCCGGCTTCCAATGCCAACTTCACGGGTAGGCAATGAACAAAAAGAAGAAGAAGAAGAAGAAGAAGCTGGCATCCTCGGCCGTCTTTAGGAATAGCAGGAAAGAAAAAAAAAAGAGGGAAGAAAAAAACCGTGGAGAAAAAAATAAAAAAACAGAAAAATAAGGTGAAAAAAAAAAGAGAGGTTATTTGAATAAAAAAAAGAAAATATGAAAAAAAAAAAAGGTTTCATTTGAATAAAAAATAATTTGAAAAATAATTTGGTTTGGTTTAGCCTAGTCTAGGGTCGTTTCCTAGCGACCAACGGTCCTATCTCCTTGGAATAAAATTGATTCGGGGTCGTGTCCCTCGTCACAGACTTTTCTGGTGATGGTAGTTCAGATGGTAGTGTAGACCTAGCTGGGCGATATCAAATGGTCAGCAAAGATACTCAGACACCAGCTACTCCTGAGATCCCTTCTCCAGTTGATGAGATTATTCCCACTCCTGATTTTGTGACACCAGCTGAGCTACTTCCTCCCCCATCGATCAAATCATCTAGGGTTGTACCCGTACATGGACCTTCTACCCAGACTAGGAGTCGTAAGGTTCTAAAGCAACCTAAGGCCCTTGTACCTAGGTCCAGGATCAGTGCCCCCATTAGCTTTGAGCTTCCATCTGATGAGGAGTAGCCTCACAGATGTTTATCTAGTTGCTTGTTACTTTTATATTTAGTTGTTGTATTAGCTTACATGCTTATATCACTTTACTTGTTTGCTTTATGTATCTTGTATCATGTTTCAGATTTGCTATATCTCTAACATCACTTTTTGTAACTGAAAACATTGATTATCTATATATATATGTGTGTATTCCAGTTTGTGACCATTCTTGTATCAATTATGTGCTGTATTGAACTTTGTATTTGTTCTGATACTCTCTACTCTATGCATTTGCTATGATACTTGTTGGATTTCTTACTGATCTAATCACTTTTCAACTCTAATACCAACTTTATCATGATCTAATGCATTGATTCAGGGGGAGTTTACTTCCTTTTATGTTGTATGTTGACAAAAAGGGGAGTAGTTACAAGCATTTTCTTTAACTTTTGAATTGTCTCCTAACTTAACTCCCTTAGGTGGAGAGAATGTTGATTTCAATATATATTTAGGACATCCTCTCCAATGAATTACATTATATAAGTTTCAAGTTCATACTTATGGGATACAATGTTAAAATTGAATTTAAATACTTATTTACTCAAGGTTTTGTCATCATCAAAAAGGAAGAGATTGTTGGCTCTATCCTGTGATTTTGATGAATAACAAAATGTTGAGTACATATTTTGTACTAATGATCATTTGTAGTTATGAGTTTTCAGGTCTCAAGTACCTCGAATTTTCAAAGTTAGAGTATCAATGGCACGCTTTGGCACAAAGCATTTTTCGTGATTTGAGAAGTATCTCCATCAAAAAAAGGATACAAATATGTTCAATTATTATTTATATATGTTGCATTTAATTTTCATTGAAAATCTATGTTTTTGGCATGTTTGGCACTTACTTTTGAAAATTGTAGAACCAAGTGTCGACACCTGGGAGCCCAAGTGTCGACACTTCAGCATTTGGCACGCAGAAATTTTTCATGGCACGCCAAGTGTCGACATTCAGAACTCAAGTGTCGATATTTAAGTACCTGAGTATCGACTCAAGATCTGAGACTTTTTGAATAACAGAACATGCCTCTGAAGAATTTTTGTGTCAAGTGTCGACACCTGAAAATCAAATGTCGACTCTTGAAAGTTCAAGTGTCAACACCTGGAAGCCAAGTGTCGACACCTAACAACCAAGTATCGACACCTGACAGCCAAGTGTCAACACTCAGGTTCTAACAGCCTCAACGGATCTATTTTTTGACAGCCTAATTTGATAGTTTTTAGCTCCTAACGGCTAGTTCTTGATTTCTAACGGTATAAAATAGTTTTTTGGATGTTTTTCATGTATTTAAGCTTCACCAAACTCATTCATGAAGCAAGAGAAGAGAGAAAAGCAAGGAAATATCCAAGAGTTAAAGGCATTCTTCAAGAACTCCACTTCCAAAAGCTAAAAAGGAGAGATTCCACTAAAAAAGCCTACATCCCTTTCATTTCATTTTTCAAAAGTGTTCTTGAGAAGATTCAAAGTCAAGTCACATCAAGCAATCATCAAAGAGCTTCAAAGATTCCTCATCCACTCTAAGAATAGAGTTTGCTTGTGTTTAAATTCTTATATTCTGAATTTATTTTTGTTTGACCTAGCTTTCAAGGTTCTTGAAAGTAAGTTGTAAGGTTGTTGGTGAGCCAAAACTAACTAGGATTGACTTGTGAGCCCAAAGCCAAAACAAGTGTAAATGTTTGTTGGTGAGCCTAGGTGACAAAACCAACTTAGGTTTTGACTTGTGAGCCTAGGTAAACAAGTCGGTTGTAATCTTTGAAGAGATTATAGTGGAAATTTCCAAGAAAAGCTTGGGGAGTGGACGTGGGTGCTTGGAGAGCACCAAACCACTATAAAACTTGGTGTTTGTGTGTGATTGCCTCTTTTTAATTACTTGCACTTTATTTCCTGCACTCTATTAATTATTTTTCCGCTGCATTTACTTAAGTGCATTATCCACAAATACTACACAGCCTATACATAATTGTTTTAATTTTTGAAAGACCCAATTCACCCCCCCTCTTGGGCTCCATTTATGGGCAACAACCATAGGCTTGGATTTTGCGAAAGAATAGTTAGTTTGTGATGCACGTGATTTTGCTAAGCACACGCATAATAATTATCTAATTTCAAGAACTCGTAGTAATAAAACTTTTGAGATTCTTCATTTTGATGTATGGAGGCCCTTTAGTACTATTTCCATCTCCGGGCATCGTTATTTTGTCACCTTTATTGACTGTTATAGTGGAGTCACTTAGATTTATCTTCTCAAATTTAAAGATGAGGTTGTCCATTCTTTAAGGAGTTTCATAAACTTGTTGATACCTAGTTTAGTGCTAAGATTAAAATATTGAGATCTGATAATGGCAGTAAGTATATATGTAAGGAGTTCCGTGAGTATCTAATTTCTCATGGCATTATCCACCAAACTATTTGTATTGACACCCTTGCCCAAAACGATATTGCTAAATGAAAGAATTGCTACATTTTAGAGGTTGCTTGATCCTTGTTATTTGCTATGCGAGTTCTGAAAAACTTGTAGAGCGAGGCAGTTCTTACTACAACTTATCTGATTAACCATATGCCTCTTTGCATCGTGGAGTACCAAGCACCACTTGCCCACCTGCAAGGGATATCTTCTTTTCTGATACCCCCTCGAGTATTCGGATGTACATGTTTTGTCCGAGATCATCAACCTATAGTTGGTAAACTTGATCCCAAATCCTTGAAATGTATCTTTGTGGGCTATTCTGCCACTCAAAAGGGTTATAAATGCTATTATCCTTCTAAACAACATTAATTTATCAGTATGGATATAACTTTTCAAGAAACGGAAGCCTTTTTTGACAATGTTTCATCAATTGGGCCATTTCCTCAGCTACCTACCATCCAACCATTTATCTGCTCTCCCAGAGCAACAGTCGAGAGAGGGAGATTATGGTACCTCAGGAGCAAGCACAAACTAGTCAAAAGGGAGAGATTATGATACCTAAGGAGCAAGCACAAACTGAGACAGCACAATAGTTAGAGAATGATCTTAATTGACCTGGAGAGCCCATTGTGCATCCTACCCAACAATCTCTCTCTGACTCGGTTTCGACATCCTCCTTCAACAATGGTGATATTCCTTTCCCTGATCCTACTTTATATTTACCTATTTCTCATAGAAAAGCTTCTCATCATCATATTATTCTTTCTTGATATCATTATGATACTGCTAATTTTGTTTCATACGAGTCTCTTTCATTTATTTATAGATCGTTTATTTCATCTTTAGATTCTATCTCTACACCATCACACTGGAAAGATGTTATGACAGACCCTAAGTGGAGAAGAGCAATGCTTGAAGAAATGCAAGCCTTGGCAAAAAATCAGACTTGGGACCTGGTTTCCCTACCTATTGGAAAACGAGCAGTAGGGTGTAAATGGGTCTATACTGTGAAGCAGACCCCTGAGGGAAAAGTTGATCGTTACCAAGCTCGTCTTATTGTCAAAGGTTATGCATAGACATACGGCATTGACTATGAAGAGACATTTTCCCCTGTAGCAAAGATCAACACCATTCGGACCCTCATATCTTGTGCAGTGAATCTTGACTGAAGTTTGTTCCAACTAGATGTAAAAAATACCTTTTTACATGGCGATCTTTAAGAAGAGGTATATATGGAGATCCCTCCCAGATTCACTAGTATAGAGACTACTGGCAAGATTTGCCACCCACGCCAGTCACTCTATGGATTGAAACAGTCACCTAGAGCATGGTTTGATCACTTCCATCATGCTTGAAATTGGTTATCAGCAAAGTAATGCAGATCATACCATATTCTTCTCTCACAACAAGGGTAAGGTTGCTATCCTAATTATCTATGTAGAAGATATCATTCTCACTGGTAATGATATTCCAGAATTGGCTCGTTTGAAGACTCAACTGGCACAATCCTTTGAAGTCAAAGATCTAGGCAACTTATATTATTTTCTTGGGATTGAAGTGGCTAGGTTATCTCATAGCATATTTCTTTCTCAACGAAAATGTCTTGGATTTATTGACTGAGACAGGGATGTTGGAATATCGAACTGCTACTACTCCTATCGAGTAGAATCACCGTCTTACTGCTGATAGTGGTGAGCCAGTAGATCGTGAGCGATATCAATGCCTCGTTGGTAGATTGATCTATCTCTCCCATACAAGACTTGACATAATCTTTGCAGTCAGTGTTGTGAGCCAGTACATACATGATCCTCGTGAGTACCATCAGGAAGCTGTATACAAGATTCTTCGATACCTTAAGAGTTGTCCAAGACGTGGACTTTTCTTCTCTCATCATAAGCATCTTAAGGTTGAAACTTATTCAGATGCTGATTGGGCAGGTTCCAAAGATGATCATCGATCCACCTTAGGCTATTGTACTTTTGTTAATGAAAATCTTGTAACTTGGCACAGTAAAAAATAAGATGTTGTTGCTCGATCCAATACAGAGACAAAATACCGAACTATGGTTCAAGGCATTTGTGAGATCTTATGGTTAAAACGGCTGCTTGCTGAACTACGTCTGTTCCAATCTTCCCCTCTTTCTGTTTTGTGATAACAAAGCAGCCATTAATATTACCAATAATCCTGTGCAACATGACATAATCAAGCATATAAAAATTGACCGCTATTTCATCAAAGAGAAGCTTGATCAGAAAGTTGTCCATCTATCATTTATTCAATCTACAAAATAATTAGCAGACATACTAACAAAGGATCTCAGCAACTCTATATTTTCTTCGATCTATAGCAAGACGAAGCTTCATGATATCTTCGCCTCATCTTGAAAAAGAGTGTTGACAACTTGTGACAACCTGATCTAAATTAATTTTCATTTATGTAATAACCAAGAATCGGTCTTTCACAGCTTATTCATTAACCATGAATAAATATTCCTTGTAAAGGAAGAAACTCGTATATAAAAAAAAAAGGAAGAACTCTTATAGCTGATATATGAAAAAATAAAAAATAAATTTTCCTTCCTCTGTTCCATTCTCTTCTTTGATTCGATAGTTCATAATACAATAAATCGATCCAGCTTGTAACTGCGACAACTCTGCCACTACACAACTTAGTTAGGTACGTGACCTAATCAAAAAAAAAAAAAAGCACTGCATAGTCATTCGTATATGCGCAAAGTATTTATTTTATGGTTCAAACACAGATTGAATCACTTGAACATTGCCTTTGGATGTCTGAAATCACCTAACCAAGAATAATGGACTCAAAAATTTAATGATCTGTGAGATCAAAAGAACAGACCACCAGAAACATGCAGCAGGAACCAGTTCAAACTTTAGATTCTGATCCAGCCTGTTTATTAAAAATCACTAATATTTCAAGTTGAAGCAGTATCATTTTTGCTTCATACAAGGACAAATAAAGAAATAGGTACCAGTTCAAATTTCATCCACTAATTTCTTTTGGGTAAAATTAAAAAAAAAAAAAAAAATCAGAATTCACCACAAACCATGGTTTGTACTTTGGCCCTCGAGCTTTTTAACTGCCTGGAGTTTTTGCAGGACTCCAATATATGCAGAGCCTCATGCGCACTCTATCCCGAAGCACCACCAATTTTCTCCATGTACTTGACAAAGGCAGCTAACCTAACGTACATAGATAGCTTCTCCAATCTTCAGCGACCGGTATCCTTCTGACCATCAGCATGTCGCAGTTTCTGCAACTTCACTGTCTTTGGCCAAAAGTAAAAGATTCTAGACCTCAAATGTGTATGGTTATGATGAAAACTAAATCTGTAATCAATGGTGTATATATAGAAAATCAGGATATAATCTAATCTTCTTTTTGTATTCGATAGATGTTCTTGGGCTGTTATCCACAAAGAGCCTCGACTGCAATCCTCTTCATAGTTCCAGGGCAGGGGTCGCCTCCAAAAACCTCAGGAACAATGGTGACCGAGCACTTTTCCTGGCCGACACAATTCTGCAATACACTCCACATTTAGATTTTCAAGATTATCAGAAAATCAAATGTTCGAATCACTTGATCATGGTGTCAATTTACCTTCTCGAAAGCATCATATGAATCATGGGCATGGCAGCTTCCCTCCGAGAAGCTTCCGCAGACTCCTTGAGGAGTACCAAAGCTAGCAAACTTTATATTTGTTATCTTCAGACCAGAATCACAAGAAAGATGGACTTTTGGTCTCCCATAGTTTTTGGTCTGCCAATTCTTCATCACCGGCTGCCATTCAGAAATGTCAGCACAAGCACTTCCTACAGTTCTCTTCACCATGGAAATACCGTTGGGGTCACCACCCCACTCTTCAAATACCACCAATAGGTTCCCAGTAGGATTCAGCCAGGACCGAGGAACATGATACCTGAAATTTATCATGACAGGTCATAGTTGGAAGAAAGTAACATCACAGCTGCACCATCTAATTGTTTTTAGTAGAAAGGATGCACCATTTTTGAGAGGACTCTCCACAGTTAGTCTGGCATTTGTTCTTATCATACACTCCACGGTAATCACAAACGCCACAAGTACCTCGAGCTTTGTAACCAGGCCAGTACCGACCAATGCTTTGTCCATTAATCCAGACTTGACCTTTACCCATGCTACTCATATCTAAAGCCAATGGCTCGTTACCCTCCGGTGCATTGAAGAAAGCCTGAAGAAAACCCGCTAAGAGATGTAAAGATTGTTCCACCGCAAGCAGGAAGGAGGCTGATTACAGCTTTACATTATCATCTTCCAGAAACAATGAAGAAAGCTGAATCATGTTTAGAATCCACACCTTGTACCATGTTAGTGGCTGATTTCGATATGGCTCACCCCACTCAACCGAGGAACTTCCAGAAAGTGAATAAAGACTCAGAGCTTCACCTTTCAAACCAATCTGAATGATGACACCAAAATTACCAAGCAGCAATAAAAACAGTGCCGAAGATAATAAAAAGGTTACGCTGACCAACCTTGTAAGTCCATTTCTGCCATGTAAGGTCCCTTGTTCCCTCATCAAGACCATTTAATGTCACTGGACCAAGAACACCAGCATTCCAAGTCTCAAAATGCTCTCCCACATTCTATAATGCATTAGAAAGGTAAATGCATCTTAGCTCTCCCGAAATTAAGGTGCTTTAGATCATGCTTAAGAGGTTGAAATGAACTTACTGGAAGTCCAACAGATGCACTTAAAATGGAAATTGTGTTACTGCCTTGCCACAGCTTCACATTTCCTGTATATGTCAATCTTGGGTCGTCTACACTACCATATGCCATCCCTGCCAAACAAGAAACATGCCCTCGGTAACAATGAATGGACTGAAACTGCTTTTAACAGCAGGATTCTCTCAACTGATTATTGTTTTCAATTTAACACGGGATCCTTTGCAGTGCCCTATTTGCACCGCAGAGTCCAGTGTAGCACTTGATGGCTGCCATCAAGAGATGGACTGCCGTCAAACAAGGCGCACTGTGTATGATAAGGGAGCCTTGTTTGATGGCTGTCCATTTCCTGATGGCAGCCATCGAGCACTGCACCAGACTCTGTGGTGCAAACTGTGCACCGCAGAAGATTGGTGCTCTTTTAATTTTCCCAACCTGTCAGTTGTCCATTGATAAAAACAAGCAAAGAGTGACCAGCTGACATCACCGTGAGGACAGGATATTGTCCATTCTTTAGAAATTGTTCATCCTGGCCTATGTCAACACTGAAGAGAGAAGTTTCAATGGAATGACAACTTAAAGAAGAATATCACAAAACATGGCTGTGGAATATTAGCTACTTACTATGTTGTGTACCAGAGGTAGTCTGTATTATCTCTTGTCATGTTTACCTGCTCCAACAACCCAACAATGGTGAACGAGCTATCATCATAGGAACTTGTCTCTGCATCGTAGGATTGGAATGAAAACCCTCCAACCCATTCCATGTTCATCAGCGAGGTCTGATATCCAACCTGTTTATGAGCATCAAATTATGTGAATGACATTCCCAAAACCCAATAATCGGATAGATATAACAAATGCAAAAAAAGTTTAACAGAACTTACAGAGAAAAAAAAAGAAAGAAAGAAAGAAAGAAAGAAAGAAAAAAGCATGACCATTATTTTAGAAAAGGAAGATGATATTGAAAAATTCAGGAAAAAAGATTAGTTGATGATGACAGAAAGAAGGCAGTGAAAAAGTCAAGAAGCACCATCAGAATGACTAACCGCATCACAACATAATAACAAGATTCATTACTAAAGAATGACCAAGTTTGAGTTTTGACAACAGAAAAGTTAAATGTTCAATGGGTAACATCCGAACATGGTTGAGCTGAAGTCTTTCTCACCATTGCAGTGTTGAAAACTGTCGTCTTGCAGTCAGGAAGAATGCTTACAGACCAAGGAGGGAGATCATAGTTCATTCCATTGAAATCTACCCTTGCATAATACCCCGAGTCAAAGTTAGCAAGGAAAGCAGCACAATCTCCTGACTGTGACCTGAAAACATATGACTGGACAGAAAATGACAGATTAGTTCCATACCAATCCAAGGAATTCTAGTGCAGAAGGAAAAAGATTGGGAGAGTCGAAACCTGTTGAGTATTTCCTATAAACGTCACCACAGGATCACCGGACACCAAAGCTGGTTCACACAACTTGATTGCTTTGTGCAGGTCCTTCAAATGGCCCCAAAGTGGTTGTCTTGGCAGACCTAGGAATAAAAAATGGGAAAAGAAAAATAAAGACTCTGGCACTTTCAGATCAGGAAAATAACCATAGTTTAGCATGGTGTCAAATGGAACTTACGAGGGATTTCATACATCAACAAATCATTACCCTCAAATGCTTACATCCAGTGAATATATTAAAATTTAATGATCGCTTCAAAATAATTGCTTTGTTGGGTAAACAGGCTTGAGGAGATTTTCTAGACAGTGTCAATACACGCACACCCGTGCATGGTGATAAGCACACAAGATACAACACACTTGAACAGAAGATGACAAGAATGATACCTGCATGATACGCAGTTTTTCTAAGATTTTCCATCTAACTTTTCTGAATTTCAGACAAGGGCTTGAGTTTTCTCTCTCCTATCCATTAATAGATATAGAGATAGGGATTCAAACTTATTTCAATTTTTTTCCATTTTGTTCTGTGCACGTGGAACTAGTTACTGGCATTCTATAATAACTCTAAATTTGTATTTTTTTTGGGTGTTGCATCTAAATGGCCAATATTTTTTTTTAAAAAAAATCTAAATATTATTTTTCCTAACATAATTAAGAAGAGTCCCACGATATTTGTTTTGATATTTTCTCAAAATTTTGTGCATGCAGAGAAATATTTGTGAAAGGTTTCTGAATTTATTTTCTCTTGTACATGGACTCTAAATGACCAATAAATCTTTCCTGAAATAATTAAGAGGAGTCCTGCTTAAATTCGAATTAATTTCAAATATTTCAATTTTTTTCTTCTATATGCATGGAATTAGTTGATGGCTTTTTAAAATAACTCTATTTCAAAATTAAATTCTTTTGTGCATGCTTGCAATTTTTCTTTTGTGCACAAGCATGAGAAAAAACCCTTTCCTTTTTTATAAGTGCGTGCAGAATTTCTTTTTTAGTGAAAAAGTTTTGTGCATACAAATCACCGGAAAAGTAAAATTAATTTTCCTCTTTTATGCATCCATGGATTTCTTTTACAGTATAATTTAATTAATTTCCTTTTTTCTGCCACTTAAAATTCAATTTTATACAATTGAATTTTCTTTCATGACATTTTGGTATGCACAAAGCATATCTGAGATAGAAGGGCAAGTTCTACCTACCAAATTCGTCGATTGGAGCATTGTAATCATAGCTAGTTGCAATGAAGGGACCACCAGCTGTTCGACCAAAGTTTGTTCCTCCATGGTACTGGTTAGGACATCAAAAAAATATATATATATCATAACCAAATTACTTCTAAGACAAAGGTTCCATGAATGTTATAAACTAGAGATTTAGGATGGCATGGAAAGGCTACTTACCATATAGTAGTTGACAAAAGATCCACCTTTTTGTATAAATCTTGCAACAGCAAAGGCCAGATCCTCAGCAGGTCGGTGAGGGACCGGACTCCCAAATGCTGTGTACCTGCAATAACACAAACAAATAAAATTACAAGCACTTAGATAACAGAAGACCTCGTCGGCGGCCATTTCCATCCAAAATCCTAGATGGAACGAGTAAACAAAAACCAAGATGAACTGTAGCTGAAGCCATGAGAAACAGCAAACAATTACCAAGAAGTCCAAGCTTCCGTCCACATCGTTGGTTTGTAAGGCTGGTTTGGATAGAAATAATCACAGTAGTAATCGTTGCAGGTGTTTATCTGTTACAGAAGGTTCCAACATAAGAATTTGGACAAATATCAGAGAAAGATTCAAGTAACTTTGAATGTCATGCATCGACATAAAAAAAGGGTTCGAGAACAATCACTGGTAAAATTTTGTTGGTTGACTTCAAAATATCATTCGAGGAAGTGATGGTTAAATGATAAGATAATGGAATGAACGGAAAGATGATAACATGAGATGAATAGAATAGAATAGTTGGCAAAGGAAACTTAAGCATGTGAAGTGGGTCCTCAAATTAGGGAATCCAAACGAAGGAAGAAGGAAGGAGTAAACTTACAACTGGATCAGGGGCATCATCTTCTTTGCACATGACCCAGGGTACCCCTGTGTCGAGACCAAGTGCCATGTTAGCAGCCCAGGTCGCATAGGCCTTCGCAGGTTCTCCCTGATCATACTCCAATGGTCCGAACTCATTCTCGATCTGGAAAGGAAAAGAAAACCCATTGGAATTGCATTAGATTTCTCCTTCCCACTGGGAACAATCCCGGCAGAGAAAAGAGCGGAGATAAACCTGAGAAAGGATGATAGGACCACCCTGCCACTCGTATAGCGATTCCGACTTCATCATGTTCACGATCTTTTGCGTGAAGTTCCACATCGCCGCCTTTCGGGAATCAATGAAATGATTTGATATTAAGCAATCAATTGGGTGGTGAGTGAGGTAAACAAGTATGATTTTTTTTTTTTTCTTTTCTTTTCTTTTCTTTTTTTTAATAAAAAAGAGAACTTGCAAAGATTCCTACCTTGAAAGGCTCATTATCTGTTCTAAACCTGATTCCAGGAACATATTTTAGCCAAACAGGGAAACCCCTGTACAAGAAACAAGCCATAAATCATTTAAACTGCATTTGGGTAGTCTTCTTATAGTCCTTATTTCGGAGAAGAATTTTGTTGAAAGAACTAGAACTTTACCCAAAATTCCATTCTGCGCAAATATAGGGGCCAATGCGGAGATGAACAAAGAGTCCAGCCTGATGTACCAGCTTGATGAAGTGAACCAGGTCAAACCTTCCTTCGAAATAATACTGTCAAAGATAACCAGAAAAGACCAAAGAGAAACAATAAACGAACAATTATCAGGAACCCCGCAAAATATGATTGAAAGAAGAGGAAAAAAAAGAAAGATTCTTTAAGCTCTCTCACCTCTCCAGGGGAAGGCTCGTGCCCATTCCAAAACACATAGGTCTGGATGACATCCAAACCCCCATCTTTCGCCTTCTGGATGAGATCCGGCCACATCTGGAGAACAGGAAGAAAGAGAAAAAAAAAAAAAGGAAAAAGAAAGAGAACAGAATCGCTCAGAGGATGTCCGGAACATGGGAGCCCAGGAAGCTACATTTCTTGGAGGAGAGAGAGGGGCGGACCTCGGGAGTGCCCCTCGGGTAGTGGATGGAGCCAGAGATAAGGATCCTCCGCTGCCCGTTCACGATGATGGCCTTGTGGTCGTACGACACGGTAGCGTAGGCCGGCGACAGCAGCACCGCCACCGCCAGTACGATCAGCGCCGAGAACCCGCCGGCGGCGGGAAACACTGGCCTCGAGTCCATAAAAGGTGGCGCCTTTTTCACCTCCCCCACCTGCTCTCCTCTCCCTCCTTTTTAGTCTATGCTATAAACGTTTTCTTATCTTAAAAGGAATGGGAGGAGAGAGAGGGGAGAAGTGGGAAAAGAAAGGAGTACAGAAGAGGAGGAGGAACACTGCTAACTAAGCTCGGCGTTTCCACTATTCTTTTCTATTATTTTCTTCGCTGCCTTTGTCTTTTTCTTTCCTTTCTTTTCCCCCTACTTCCTGCCAGCTTTTATTTAATATATAGATTTTCTCTCTCCTCCTTCCAAGAAGAAGAGAGACGATGGGGTTAGAGCAGGAAAGGGAAAAGAGTGAAAGGGGTGGGAAGATGGGTGCGGAAAGTAGGGGGTGGGCTGGGCTGGATTGCAAGGAGGGGAGGTCCATTTATACGTGCGACGAATAGGGAGCGGATCTGGCTATTGGGGTCGGGTCGACCTTTTTGTGGGCCAAATCTCACCCTAACCTGACGTCAGATCCTCACCCACCGGCTCGACCGCTCGAGTACCTAATACCTATTATGCATAACTGAGAGAACTCTTTTTGTGAGCTCTTTATTCTGGATAAGCATCCTTCATCTAGGATAATAACGGGAGCTCTTATAAATAATACAAAAATTACTGAAATTAGCAATAACTATATAATCTAGTTATTTTGATAATAAATACTTTTTTTTGATAAATAATGTGCTGAAATCCGCTTAGACTTCGGAGTGAGCTAGAGAGAAGACGTGATGATTGTACTGTATAAGAAGTCCTGACCAAAAAATACTCGGGTAAAGGCCCTTCGATGGTCAAGTCGGTATTCTGGACCATCCAGAAAAAACAAGAATGCAAGTGCATCAAAATATATATAGAGCAGGTGAGGGAATGTACATATCTCCAAGGTTTGCTAAGAATCCCTTTTATAGTCGAGCCCTAGCAATAATTTAGAGACAACCCGGCGTAGCGATCGACAGACAGGGAATGATAGGATTTTAGAGCTGACATCTGGATTTTTAGATGAAAATCATCATTTTATGCATGGAATATCCTCCTTCTATTGATGTGGAATTTTGTCTTATAGTCTTCTCGTTGTTTGCCTTAATGGCTCCGGAATGGTGGCTTAAAGAAAGGTCACGCTTCTTTAATGACTAAAATTTAATCTAAATAATACGACTTGATATGTTATCTATTACGAGAGGTGTTTTAAAGTAAGTATTGATAGGTTCCTCTTTCGATCATTTGATGGGTACTTTTATAGGAGTAGCCGACTGGGTCAGGGCCTTATACCTGAGTTTGGTAAGTTCGAGGGCCTTTTGTAACCAAGATTCTATGAAGCTTGGGGTTCGGGAGAGTCGGGTCCCCAATATATCGAAGGTAAATAGATGCATGCATCTTGACTAGGGGATCAGTTGGATAACAACCCGGTTGGCCTAATGTTCATTAGGATAATTAGGTCTAAGCCTGTTAAGAGCTAGGAGAGACAGAGAGGGAACCAAGATCCTGAAGGTCGGATGTGCCATATATAAATTAAGGTTACAATCGGTAGAACTGGGAGCCAAAGTATCTTTCTTGGTTCTCTCCTCTTAAGGGAATAGAATCGAGCGATCGATGAGGCATTCGGTGACAAGGTATTCCCCTCCGACACTCTCTATTGGGCACTTCCAATTTAATCGGATGTTCTATCTATTTTATTTGTGCTCCAAATATCATGGACCTAGATGCTGGGATCCAAAATAGCTGGATGTGGCTTTTGTCTATCCTGAACCAGGTGTGATCAGATATCGTTGGTCCTATCACATTCGAGATCCTAGGTACAGGGTTCCTCCCCACATCATTAGCCTCCCACTTCTTAGTCCGAATATTAAGTATTCAGGCTGAGGAGTAGTTCTAGCACCACGTCTTGAAGATTTTGATAGCTTTATTGGTTTCCGAGTTCTCAAAAGGTGAGCTTGTCAGAAAGCTTTTGTGTTACATTTATGATGCCTTTCTCAGGAGATGTGAAGAGCTACCATGGCTAGTCCCTTTATAAATGAATTTTAGAAGTGGTTTGCAACCGTAGATGCTTGAGCCAGGGTTATTTGCTGCGCGGTGATTTTGGATGGAAGATGGCGATTTCTGGTGATCTTTTTTAGTGATTTTAAATATCATATGGATTAGTGCAACGTTCAAGATTTATGGAGAGTTGTCTTGAAGCATTGTAGGGGTGAGGCCTTCGGTAGTAAAGGTTCGCCCCCCACCACTATTCCCAAGTTTAATATCTGGAGGAGCAATCCTAATTCCTCTGACACTTCTGGGAGTCCGTTATTCGCTGAAGAGCGAGTTTGATCCTTCCTTTGGATGGCAGGTGACTATCGGGCCTGCAAGGCCCAGTCTGAAGAGCATGGGCGCATAGCCTTCTAGGAGATCATTCAGGTATGTGGGAGGTCCCTTACTCGAACTATTGTTGTTTAACTGACTGATTTTTTTTGTATCATACCTAATAACATGGTGTTGCAAATATCTCGTTATTTATATTTTTTCATGACGTTAGCCAAAGCTACCGAAGCAAGGGCTACCACGATGGAAGGAAAGGTCGTTGATACGGAGAGGGAGCTTGGTGAGGTCGAGACTCGTGCCGCTAAAGCAGAGAGAGAATTTAAAGAATAGAAGAAATGTGTGGACAGTCTTTCGAAGAATATCATTCATTCGATAGTAAAGCTCGAGGAGGCGGGCAGTCATCTTGTCTTAATACATAGAAAGTTCGAGGCCACATATGCAAGTGAGGCCCGGGCAATCTCAAATGCTGAGGCAGAGGTCATCGAATTGTAAAAGAATCATGAAGTGGCGATCAAAGATCTATAAGCCGAAGTAAATAGCCAAATCCAATGGTTTTGAAAGGAGCTCAATTTAGCTCGGAGTCAAAATGAATAGCCATGGAAGGAACTTCACCTTGCTTGGGGTCAGGTATAGAATAACGGCTCTTTGGGATAGGACAATAAGATTCATCAAAATGAGTGGGCAAGGGATGAAGCCATGGTTGAGGTTCGGCTCCTTCGATAGGAGTTGGATGAGGCGAACATGAACGTGGTTGCCTTTTAATGGAACCAGAATTGACAAATGATGACATAGAGGAGAACTTGTCCTTGCAGAACTAGTTGAAGGTGGCCAAGATTACTATTAATGGCCTGAGAAATAGGATGGTTGATTGTGACAATGAGATCCTGAGACTAGAGGCCAGAACAACTTTGGCCAAAGCATGCATGGGGCTGCTGAAACTCGACTTCGGCATGCCAAAAGCAAATTGTATAAAGCCGGTTCGAGGATTGCAGAACTCTGGTGACCCAAATTCTTCTTGAAGCTAGAGCATGTCTGCTTCAGACTCCCATCATAGTGCAGGCCATACAATCTCATTATGCCAACCTAACTAATCAGGAGCGGGGAAGAGGAGACCAATATTGTAGTTTTTACTTTCTTATTTTTAACTTATAAGATACCTTTGAAATAAAACATAAACTTTCTTTAAGTGTCTTGATGTGGTACTATTCTTTAGATATTTTCTATCCTGACTTCTTTCTTTCGGTAATTTTTAATTGATTCGATTTTTTGGGATGGATAGAAGGGTGACCGAAGCTTATTCTTGGTCAAGTCATGTTTGTTTCCAAATTTTTCTTAGTATTGTATAATGTTTAAGAAGATATTTCGTCGTGGGTTACTTGAAGGGGGCGGCGAGCATTTATGGCTTTTCAATAATTTGAGGAATCGTAGTACTTGAGGGAATCATAATTTTCTTGCACGGAAGGTGATGAAATGTAGGAGGCGGTTCGAGATGCTTCGGTTCTAACGATCCATAGGAACATGTTCTAGCCTATTGCTAGACACCATCTGTCCTGCATCCAACAGATTGTTAAGCCTTAAATCAATCTGGGCTATTGGCTAAATTTATAAATGGGGAAACTTTGCCACCCGGTTTATTCTTGATCTTATACAACATTTTCTTCCTCTTCTCACTCTATTTCTTTGAGTTCTTTTTCCTTATCCATTTTCAGTGAGTACTGCCAGTGTTCGCTCCCCTCTTTTCTCTTTATATTTTTTGATTTTCTGCGTGGACTCGTCAAGGGGTTCTTCCATTTATTTTGGGGCAGTTCTTATATTAGTTCCAAGGATCCCCTATTGTTCATTTTTCATCTCAGGTTCTTAGAGTTCTTCTTGTTTGCCTTTTAGAGAGATTTTTCTATTTTTAAATATCTTAGTTTGATCTTAGGATATCAAATTTAGAGTGGACATCTAAGATGGAGGGTTCTTGATCTTCGGACCATGAATCCACCGATTTGAGGTTCCCACCGAAGTGGCAGAGGTTGCTTCAACCAGTGAAGTACCGACTGTCATGACATTATTGCAGGGACCAGTGGATCTCGAAAGAGGATCCTCCATAACCCCTATGTAGGAGCTTCTAGGGGTCCTCGAAGAGAAAGTTCTGGGGAACCTCGAAAGAAACTTCCTTCCTGGACTTATCAATCCATGATTCATGAATCAGATTTGGAAAGGCTTCATAACAAGTTTCAAATCTCCTCGGACTTCAAGCTAGAAGTCTTGCTTGTTACCAATCGAGTGTGCAATCCTCCTCCGGGCTGGTTGGCCCTTATAGAGAGTTTTTCTTTGCCGACCTAAGGCTATCTCTAGTCCCCTTTTTTATTGATTTTTTTAGGGCTATAGATCTTTTCCCTTATGCACTCACATTGAATACTCTTTGATTTTTTTTAGTTTTTAGTAGTTTATGCTTTAGTCGAGATTTGTCCTTCCATCCTACTTTTTAAAGCTTTTTTCTTCTTCGGCAAACACCGCTAGTATCATAGGTGGTGGTTTTCTTGCCCTCGTAAAGGGTAGAATCCTTTGATTTGGGACACTCCTTCCTCCATATACCATTAAAATGAGCAATTTTTTTATAAGGCACCCGGGCATCGATCGCTGGGGTTTCTCGGGGTAGGGCATCCAATCTCAATAATTGACCCATCCTATTCTTTTGTCTAAAGAGTTGGGGTGGACAATGTTCTTCGGTATTTTTAAGTGTCCGGCTTGAAAGTATTACTATTAGAGACAACCCTTTTCAAAATAGGGTTCAGCCAAAAGATAAGAAGCATCTTGATCCATTCCTTTCGTTCTCTTCGATTTCAATCATTGCATTTTTTTTTTCTAAATATTCTCTTTTTTCTTTAATTTTAAACATGGATCTTTCGATTGCCCGCGAGCTTAGAAAGGTGACTTCGAAGAAAAGGAAGGCTGAAGCGACTCTTGCCATCGGGGAGCCTTTAGGGACTCAAGTCAAGGTTGCCCCCAACCCATCTGATGCTCCGGAGGCCCCTCCTCTGGCTATGGCAAAGCATTCATGATTGACCAGGGGTGAGGGCTCTTCCTCTGCCCCTCAATTGGTTACCTCCAAAGAAATCCTGGGTGATCAAGTTTCGGGGTCTGAAGTTTGTGCCTTCGATAACTGGGAGGTTGCTAGAGGCCTATTTGTAGAATTCATCCATCCCATTGACACGAACCACATCATGGGAGAAGAAAATTGTCGGTGCTACAAAGATGCAATTTGGATCATCCTGAAGGTTAGTTTTCTTTCCTTCTTTTATGTTCGATTATAATCATTCGGTGATTTGTTACTAAACTTGTCATTTTGCAGATATTTTATTTCATCAGGGATTATTATGACTTGAGAGGCTGCTGGTCGGTCGAAGAAAAGAAGAGAAAGGATTTGGCGGTGTGCTTGAAGGAGGCAGAGGCCGGTCAGAAGATGGCCACAACTAGTCTCAAACATCATGAGGTTAAGAAAGACCAATTGAAGCCGAAGCTCTTCCAGGAGAAGGAGGCTCTCAAGGTTGCACGATAAGAGATTTCTGATCTCATAGTGCAGGAGGAGGCGATGCGAAAGGTAGTGAAAGTTTATAAGACTTCCAAAGAATACTACTAGAAGAAGCTATTTTTTGCTCAGCTTGCCTTTGCTAAAGGCATGGATGACACTCGGAGGAGGGTTCTCAAATGCTATCCAGATCACAACCTAGACTTCTTGGATGAGAATGAGCTAGATGAGGATTCCCTGACTGAAAATGTGCTAACTTCGGGAATGGGAGCGGCTATGGCCGAATGAAGTGTTGACTCACCATCCCCTTGAACTTCTGTTATTATCTTTTATATATATTTTTATTTTTATTATATCACTAGTCAGTCCTATAATGGTGGCCATTTTGTAGCCTTCGGGGTTCTTCTTTAATATTATTGATGAAACAATTTTAGTTTTCTTTCTTTTGACTATGTTGTGATTCTGCATGTTTGGCTGCAAATGTTCTCTAGCGCCATATTTAATATCATGAAATTAAAAGCTTACCGACCATCGGTTAAAACTCGAAACTGTTATCATCGCGTGACTAAATATATCGCTACCTTTGTCCTTGGGCAATGACTTGGACTGTGGCATAAGGGACTATTATTGGAATTGGTTGCCCAAAGCTGAATGCTTACCAGACTAGATCATTCTTGTAAAGTTTGTAATGATTTGGACTGGAATTGTCTAATGAGTTAAAAACACTTGGTATTATTCTCGTTCAATTCCCGATCTAGTGGTATCGATGCAGCTCTTTAGCAAAGGAGGCTTTATAACGTTGGACATCTGGTTGCAAGCTTTTTAGGACTCTATACAAGGTTCAATCGTTAGCTTCTGGGATTTGCCTACACTAGCCAAGCCGAAGGCCTTTGGACAGTGAATATTTTTTGTCCCGACCAAGGGCTTTCAGAAGTTGAGCATCAGGTTGAAAGCTTTCTGATACTAGCCCGGTTAAAGACATATAGGAGTTGAATCTTTTTTGACCCGATCAAGGGCTTTTGAAAGTTAAGCATCAAGTCAAAGGCTTTCCAATGCTGGCCTAGTCAAAGGATTTTGGATGTTGAATTTTTTTATCCCGGCCAAGGACTTTTGGAAGATGAGCATCAGGCCAAAGGCATTCCAATATTGGCTCGGTCAAAGATTTTCGGGTGTTAAATCTTTTTTATCTCAATCAAGGATTTTTGGGCATTGAATCTTTTTTATCCCAACCAATAATTTTTGAATGTTGAACATCAGGCCGAAGGCTTTTCGATGTCAGCCCGGTCAATAGCTTTCGAGCATTGAATCTTTTTTATCTCGACCAAGGGCTATCGGGAGTTAAGTATTAGGCCCTAGGCTTTGTGACGCTGGCTTGGCCAAAAGATTTTGGATGTTGAATCTTTTTTATCTTGGCCAAGGACTTCGAAGTTGAGTATCAGGCTGAAAGCTTTCCAATGCTGACCCGGTCAAAGACTTTCAGGTGTTGAATCTTTTTTATCCTTATCAAGGATCTTCGGAATTGAGTGTCAGGTCTAAGGCTTTTTTATGCTAGCTCGGTTAAAGATTTTCGGGTGTTGAATCTCTTTTATTTTGGTAAAGAGTTTTCAGGATATATTGCAATAGATACTTTGACTCTTTTTTTGGGATTCCCGGATGTTTTGAGTATAAAATGTATAGTTGATAAGTAATATTAGATCCTGGAGATTTTGGTTAAATCTCTTGAGCCAAGAGTGCATATACGGCACCGCTCGGCCAAGAGTCTTGCCAAATTTGGTGCCCATTTTAAGATAAGAGGAGTGGGCTTTCATCCTGAAAACCCACCATGATGTCTTCCATTCCTAGAAGTTTTTAATGGTAGAAAGAGATCCTTATTAATTGCCGGTAGGTTATCTAGCCGACTGGTCTCTGTTTGATCTCCCTATAAATTGAGAGTCTTGGGATGTTCTCCTCTCATCGCTACTACTAGCTTTTCTTGACCCTGATAGAATGGTTTTGTTGATTTTCCTTAACGGTGACCTTGGCCACAAGTGTTAGCATCGAAAATACATGATTATTTTTCAAATATAGCTAGAGAAGGGTTCCTGAGTGAGAATAATGGCATGGTGAGAGTCGTTTACCTTAGCATGGAAGATATTGGAAATGACCGACATCCCGGCTATAGTGCTACTATCCTTGTTGGTAAGGGGATAAGACTAGAGGAGGGTCTTTTGTTTTGAGTCTCCTTCCCCGGTTCCCTTCAGCATCCAATGTTAACGGGTAATGGGAATGAAGGAAAGGCTAAGAACACTTTACGAGAACTTGGATCGTCAGGATGAGTGATCGAGATCCTTCAGGATGTTCTTCTCCCTTTCTTTCTTATGATAGGGAGAGTTTTTGGCCTCAAAACCAAATTTCCTACCTTTAAGAACTTGCCTCGGACTCAAGCATCTTGGTCGTGGGTGACTCTCCTTCAGTATGCGGCCATCCTTATAGTCACGTGCTCGCGTGCCTTTTCTATCAGGTCCAGATTTTTTCAAAGTCATTCATGGTTGCCACTTTCTTTAAAATTCTCTATTCTTGGGGATGAGAGCCCAAGCTCCAAAGGAATGATAGCTTCGATATCGTAGGTAAGATTGAAGGGTGTTTCGCCTGTCAAGATCCTTTGCATGGTTTGGTAAGCCTAAATGACATGATATAGTTTGTCTACCCATCATCCTTTTGCTCGATCCAAATGCATCTTCAATTCCTATAAAAAAATATGGTTAGCAACCTTGACCTCTCCATTAGCTTGGGGGTAGCCTACTGATATAAAATGTTGGGCCACATCCAGTTCCTAACAAAATTTTGTAAATTTAAAATCGCTAAATTGTCAACTATTATCAGTGATAATGATTCAAAATAATCTGAAATGGCATATAATTGACTTCTAGATGAAATCTTTTACTCTGGCTTCAATAATTTAAACAAGTAGTTCGGCTTCTATTCACTTAGTAAAATAATCGACTACCACAAGTAAAAATTTTTATCCTTCGATAGCTAGAGGAAAAGATCCAAAAATGTCCATGTCCCACCGAGCAAAAAGTCATGGTACACTTATAGGAACAAGCGAAATAGCTGGTAGCCACTGTATATTGGAGTAATACAGGCATTGGTCGCACTTTCAAACCATATCCTTCATATCTTGCTCCATAGTGGGCCAATAGTATCCCTGTTTCAAAATCTTGAAAGATAAAGCTCCGCCCCCCAAGTGACCACCACAGATCCCTTCATGAATCTCTTGAAGGGTATACTCTGCTTCGGGGGGTGCAGGCACCTTAACAGAGGCGGGGAGAATCCCATCTTATAGAGCTTGTTTTCATGGAGGACGAATCTAGAGGCTCGATTCCGTGTCTTTCAAGCTTCCTCCCTATCTATGGGAAGACTCTCATCGTGCGAATACCAGATGAGTGAATCTATTCAGCAAGGTTTAGCATCTATGTGGAGTACCTATATTAGCTTATTAATGCTGGGCTCTTCTAAAATCTCAAAGAAGACCTATACACCGTGTTATTGGACATAGATATTGCAAGCTTGGATAGAGTGTCAGCCCAAGCATCCTCTTTCCTAGGGATCTAATGAACGTTAAAGCTATGGATGGTTTGGGTCAGGTTCCTAATCCTTTGAAGGTACTATTTCATATTTTGCTCTCAAGTTTCATACTTATTCAAGACATGACTTACTGCAAGCCAAGAATCGTTATGAGCTTTTAAATGTCAAATCCCATTTCTTTGGTAATGGTGAGGCCAGCAATCAAGGCTTCGTATTCAGCTTCTTTGTTAGTAGAGAAAAATATGAAATGAATGGCATATTGGACATCCCATACTTCAGAACTAATGAGTACAAGCTCTACAACAGAGCTATTAGTGTGCTCTATCCATATATAGCATCCATTGTTGCTCGGGGTCTTCAAGCATTGAATTTCCCTCTTATAGTTTTTTTTTAGGAATGGTACATTCAGTTAAAAAGTCTGCCAGTACCTATGCCTTGATAGAAGGTCTTGGTCAAAATGCCAAATCGAACTTGAAGAGTTCAAGTATCCATTTGGCCATCCCGCCTGAGGTGTCAGGTCGGTGTAAAATTATTCGAAGGGGTTGATCGATGAGGACCACAACCGTGTGGGCTTGAAAATATGATCAAAACTTTCTAGTCGATATCACAAGGGTGAAGATAAGCTTTTCTAGTTGGGTATATCTGGTCTCAGTATTTTGCAAGACCTGGCTAGCATAATGCATCATCTCTTATATCCAGACTTCTTCTCGAACAAAGATGGAGCGGATACAGAAGGGGAGGCCACCAAATATAAATATAGCTCCTCACCTTCTTTCGGCTTGCTAAGGAGTAGCAAGGTACTGAGGTAAGCTTTAAGCTCTTTGAATACCTTCTGACATTCCTCAGTCCATTCAAAGTCCTTTTAACTTTGTTAGAATCCAAAAGAAAAGCTGGCATCGTTCAGCTGATTTAGAAACAAATTAATTAAGGGCGGCAATCCACCCAGTAAGCCTTTGGACTTCTTTTATAGTCTTTGGTATGATCATTCGCATCAAGGCTAAAATTTTATCTAGATTGGCCTCAATCCCTCGATCGGATACCATAAATCCAAGGAACTTCCTGGAGGTTACTCCAAATGCGCACTTAGAGGGTTTAATTTTATCTGATATCGATGCAAGGTGGTGAAAGTTGCTTCAAGATTGCCTATATGATTCTACGAAATACAGCTTTTGACTGGCATATGTCAACATAGACTTCTATGTTTCAATCAATATGGTCCTTGAGATTTTTGTTCACCAATCGCTGGCAAGTTATCCCTACATTTTTTAAACTGAACGGCATTACCCTATAACAAAACAAGCCCTGGTCGGTGATAAAAGAAGTTTTTTCCTTTCTCTAGGTGCCATCCGGATGTGGTTGTATCCCGAAAATGTTCCTTGAAAGTTAGGAGTTCATGACCAGCCATTGCATTCACTAGTTGGTCAATGCGTGAAGGGGTAGCTACCTTTAGGGTAGGCCTTATTGAGGCCTGTGAAGTCCATATATATCCATCACTTTCCATTGACCTTTTTTACCAACACTACATTTGCCAACCATTCGGGATAGTTAACTTCCTTGATGAACCTTACACCAGTGAGTTTTTGTACCTCCTCCATCATGTTTCTCTGGTGGTCTGGTGTGAAACTCCTTTTCTTCTATTTCACAGGGCAATGATTGGATCTACCATTAGGTGATGTGTCATCCGGATCAATTCTTGGCATATTTGCAAACGTCTAGACAAAGACATTGACATTCTCTTCAAACAAGACTACATTTTCATCTAGTATTGAGCCAATTTGAACAATGTGCTGGGGCTCCCCATCATGTAGGGGAACTGCTACAAAGTCCTATGCAAGCCTCCTTTCTTCGATTAGCTCATCTCCGGTATCCAATCCTTTGACTAGGAGGCCATTCAAGAGATTGGCTTGTCCAGTTTGACGGGACATTAAGTAGCATTATTTTACTAAAAAACTTGATTTCCGCATACTTCGCCCACTCCCTGGAGTGTAGGAAACCTTATTAGCAAGTAATAGGTAGACACTATTGCCTATAGGGCATTTAATCCCGATCGACCAAATATAACATTGTAAGCTAAAGGAGTCTTTACAACTATAAAGGTGAGACACACTTGGGAATGCCAATGAGCACCTCCTGCTATCATGGATAGAGTGATGATGCCCTCAATTGGGACCGGTTTCTCCAAGAACCTGGTTATTGGTGCATCTATCTTTCTCAATCGTTGTAGGGGGATGTTCATTCTTAAGAAGGCATCATAAAATAAAATATCTACTGAACTTTTAGTATCCACAAGTATAAGATAGATATTATAGTCATTTATATTAAGAGTTATCACAACGGGATCATGATGGAGATATTAGATCCCAGTTGCATTGGTTGAAGTGAAAGTTATGACTTCAGTAAAACACCTTCCTGGGCTACTGGTTTTGGTGTCTTTCTTCAGTCCCCTCCAGTAATCATGTTGATATCATCTCTGGTAGATCAATCCAAGGGCTCTTCCACTCTTGGTGGTGGTTCGGGTAGGCATAGAACTGGGATGTCATGCCTTTCTCCTTGATCTCAAAGGAACCAATTCAACTTGCCATAATAGATGAGCTTCTTTATTTCATCTTAGAGTTACATACATTCTTCTATATGCTTAGGATTTAGGGTTTTGGGTTTGGAGTTTTAGGGTTTAGATTTTGGATTTTGGGTTTTAAGGTTTAGGATTTGGGGTTTAGGTTTTTGGTTTTATGATCTATGGTTTAGGTTTTTAGGGTTTAGGGTTTAGGATTTTGTGTTTGGGGTTTAGGATTTAGGATTTAGAGCTTTGGGGTTCAGACTTTAGGATTTATTGTTTTAGGTTTTAAGGTCTTATGGTTTAAGATTTTAGAGTTTTGGGCCATGATCTCGATGATAAAAGCAATATTTATTCTGGTCCCTTCGTTCAGACTTCGATTTCATCTTCCTTCCGGTAACTGTCCCTGGATTTGCATCAAGACTTGGGTGTGTGGAGCATTTAGAGCAACATATTGACCGAACTTCCATGGTGGCAGGACACCCGGTTGGTCCGGACTTCGAAGATCCAAATCTTGGGGGATGCCCATCTATGTTGGGGAGGTGACTAGCTTCTTAGCCTTTTTCCTTAATATTCTCTCTTCAGGGGGAACCCTGAGGCTGAGGGTCGCTCCCTGGGCTCCCAAGCAGATGGCGAAGCAACGATACGTATAAAAGCTAGTGCAGGTAGGGCAGTAGGTGTAACATGGGCTCCATATGCCTCTTCTGCACATGCGCACTTCTCAGCTCTGGTAAACATCTCAGAAAAATTCATTGGCAGTTTCTTTTCTAAAGAGAAAAGAAAGGAACACTGGCAAAGACTGTACTTCATGGTGATTATAGCAACTGAAAGATCAAGATTATACATCTCAAGGGCTGCTTCATTGAATCGACCTATATAAGACTTGAGGGGTTCCTCTCTTTTTGCTTAATATGAATCAAGGAGTCAGAGCTTCACCGTGACTTCCGGTTACTAGTGAAATGAGAAATATTGGATTGACTTAGCTGGACAAAAAAATAAATAAAGCCTAGTTTTTGGCTGGAATACCATTTTCGCACAAATTTTTTGAAAGTTAAAGGGCGAGCACGACACAATACGTATTAGTGGCCCATGCAAGAGTATCATAGTTTTGAAATCCTGGAGGTGGTATACCAGATCAACTGATCCATCATATATCTCTAGCTGTAGCATTTTGAAATGTTCGACAGCGGCTCTTGCAGAATACTAGTTTTGAAAGGTAGCTCGATAGTAAAACCAAGGTCATCATTTCTAGGTGGTGCTAAGCCCCATAGGGCTTCAAGATGTTGGTTTATCTCTAGAAACTTATGATCCACCTCAACATCTCTGGCCGGATGTGCAGCAGACGATTGAGGAGGCAAACAAGCTGGGATAGACCCTTTATCTGATTGAGGTGAAGGAAAATATCTTCTTGTCTGCCTAGGACCTTCTTGGGCTACAAGAGGAATAGATTCTCCTTTCTCGATGTTCGAAGAAAATGAGAGTCATCTTGGCTCCAGGCATGCCACTCCTAAAGGTGCAGGGGTTTATGGTGGCAAGACCAGTTCTGCTCCTAGTAATGGTGTAACTGTCGGCATTGCAAGCATTGCTGGATGTTGCATTACTCCAACAACAGTAGCTAACTCATGCACTTCGTAGGTAAGCCTTTCTAGAGTGTCAAGTTGATTTTCCTATAAAAGGGGATTAACTTGAACCCTCAGAATTAAATTTCCAGCTTGTTGGCTGTCTTGTTGAGAAGTGGCATCATCAGATTGCCAGGTGGACATGCCCTTTGGAGGCATGTGATATATAGCAGAAGTCACTTTTTAAACAGTGGGTGAAAAGAGGGCCCTTCCTCTATTTGATGGTGTTGAAATCTGCTCGGACACCGGAATGAGCTGGAGAGGAGACATGAATGGCTATACCTACAAAAGAAGCCCTAGCTGGAAAAGATTCTGACGAAGGCCCTTAAATAGTTAAGTCAGTATTCTAGACCATCCAGGAAAAATAAGAGTGTAAGTGCATGAGATTATATGTGGAGTAGGTGAGGGAGTGCACATACCTCTGGGGGTTTGCTAGGGATAGCAACAAAATTCAAATCCATGGGTACCCGACCCGACCAATCCAATTAGGCCGAGTAGTCAATGCTTTGATTAGGTTTGGGCTGGGTTTGGATAAAATGCTTAACTTTGGGTTTAGACCGGAACTGGATAGATATGCACCCGATTCGAACCCGGTCCAAATTATTTTAATAATATATATATAATTAATATATATTATATTAAATATATTTTATTTTGATTGAATATGAAACTAAGTACTGTTGAACTAAAAATGTAGTTGAATTTTATTTATTTAATATATGTTTGATTTATAGAATGGTGGATGATTTTAAAGTTGATAAAAATAAAAAAATATTTAATATGACTAAATTAAGTCCGGGCCGGGTAAATCCAAATTACCCGATACCCGATTGAGATAAATTTGGATAAAAAAATCCAATATCGATAGTGTTTTGGCTGGGTTTGGATAGTTTATTCGATATTCAGGTTTGGATTTGGATAATTAAAAACTCAACCTATTGCCATCCCTAGGATTCGCTAAGAACTCCCTTTTATAATCAAGCCCCAGGGTAGTTTAAAGATAACCTAGCATGGCGGCCAGTAGATATGGAATGATGGGATTTTGGAGCTGATATTTAAATTTTTGAGTGAAAATCATCCTCTTCTGCCTGGAATATCCTCTTTCTATTGATGAAGAGTTTTGTCTTATATGTCTTCCCATTGTTTGCCTTAATAGCTCCAGGATTTGTTCTAGATTTGTTCTAAATACTCTTCTTTAAAGACTAAGATTTGTTCTAGATGATGAGACTTGATAGTTTATCTCTTATGGGGGATGTTTTAAAGTAAGTATCGACAGGTTCCTCCTTTGGTCATTTGATGGGTGCTCTCATAGGAGTAGCAGACTAGGTCAGGGCCTTATATCTAAATTTGGTAGGTTCAAGGGCCTTTTGTAATCGAGGTTCTGCAAAGCTCGAGATTTGGAAGAGTCAGGTCCCCAATATGCAAAATGTAGATAGGTTGCCATTGGTAGAACTGGGAGTCAAAGTGCCTTTCCTGGTCTCTTCTCTTAAGAGAATAGAACCGGGCGACCGATGAGGCATTCGAGGATAAGATTTTCCTCTCTGGCACTCTCTGTTGGGCATATCCGGTTTATCCGGATGTTCTATCTGTTTTATTTGTGCTTGAAATGTCATGAACCTAGATACCGGGATTTAAAATAATCGGATGTGGCTTTTATCTATCTTGAACTAGATCTGATCAGATTATCGTCGATCCTAAAATTATTGTAATCCTAGATATGAGTTTCCTTCCACTATCGGTAAATAATAAATAGATTCTTTATTTTGATAAATTTTGGATAATCATTTGGTTGGGGTTAATAAAATTATCTCCAATCAAATATAATAATATTTTTATTCAATAGATAATGCATTTATAAATATATGATTTAATGATCCTAAGTTTGCTAAAAAAGTGGAATGGCCGTTACTCACGGTCTTGCTATATTATATGTAATTATTTAAAAGTTTAGTGCTTTCTATTTTCTTATTATATATAGATTAGATCGTGATCTTATTTTATAATAATATATTAATTTATATAAACTTAATATGTAATGTATTTATAAACATATGATTTTTTGATAATGATTTTATTTTAAAATGAAACGAAAGCTACTGACAGTCTTATTATATTATATTTAGTTATTCATGGATCCAATGCTTTCTATTTTCATTATATATACATTAGATCATGATCTTATTTTATAACAATATATTATTTTATATAAATTGAATATGTAATGCATTTATAAACATATGATTTTATGATCATGATTTTATTTACATTTATTAATAGCCTTGTTATATTGTATTTAACTATTTATAGATCCAAATGATATGGCAAGATCGCTGACGTGGAGTACGCATAAGACCCGGTTGGCGGCTAGGCAGTGCCGCGCGATGTTCTCTTCCGAGCTCTCCTGCCAGGTGGCCTGCGGTCATGCCCTTCTCGAGCCAAGCTCGACACCTCTGCCTCTTCGCCAGGTGTCGACCCAAGAGGGATCCACCTCGGCCGAAGTGGGCCTGCTTCTGCTCCTTCGCCAGGTGTCGACCTAGGAGGGGTCCACCTCGGCTGAAGTCGAGCCAGGCACCTCTGCTCCTTCGCCATGTGGCACCCCCAGATGGGTCCACCTTGGTCGAAGTCGAGCTTACCTCTGCCCCTACGCCAGGTGTCGACTCAGGAGGGGTCCATCTTAGCCGAAGTGGGCCTGTCTCTATTCCTTTGCCAGGTGTCAACCCAAGAGGGATCCACTTCGGCTGAAGTCGAGCCAGGCACCTCTGCTCCTTCGCCAGGTGGCACCCCCAGATGGGTCCACCTTGGTCGAAGTCGAGCTTGCCTCTGCCCCTTCGCCAGGTGTTGACCCAGGAAGGGTCCATCTCGGCCGAAGTGGGCCTGCCTTTGCTTCTTCACCAGGTGTCAACCCAGAAGGGGTCCACTTCGGCTGAAGCTGAGTCAGGCACTTCTGCTCCTTCGCCAGGTGGCACCTCCAAATGGGTCCACCTTGACCGAAGTCGAGCTTGCCTCTGCCCCTTCGCCAGGTGTCGACTCAAGAGGGGTCCACCTTGGCCGAAGTGGGCCTGTCTTTGCTCCTTCGCCAGGTGGCACCCCTAGATGGGTCCACCTTGGTCGAAGTCGAGCCTGGCACCTCTGCTCCTTCACCAGGTGGCACCCCTAGATGGGTCCACATCGGTCAAAGTCGAGCTTGCCTCTGCCCCTTCGCCAGGTGTCAATCCAGGAGAGGTCCATCTCGGTTGAAGTGGGCATGCTTGTGCTCCTTCGCTAGGTGGCACCCCTATATGGGTCCACCTCGGCCGAAGTCGAGCCTGGCATCTCTGCTCCTTCGCCAGGTGGCACCCCAGATGGATCCACCTCGGCCGAAGTCGAGCTTACCTCCGTCCCTTCGCCAGGTGTCGACCCAGGAGGGGTCCACCACGGTCGAAGTGGGCCTGCCTCTGCTCCTTCGCCAGGTGGCACCGCCAGATGGGTCCACCTCGGTCAAAGTCGAGCCTTCTCCATGGAGCGCCCGGAGGACCGAGAGCGCAAGCCCCGAGGATGCTGCTGAGGACGGCGCGCACAGTGCGGCGCGTCTAGTATGGCATTCCCAGATCTGTGACGGTGCACGGAACCTCGTTTGTACCAGTTTAGGAGGGACACCTCGATCGAGGTGTCAGATCCGACGGCCAGTGACCTGGAACCCCCTGAAGGGGAGGGCCACGGTCAACGCCTCGAACCCAATGATGCCTACACACGGATCGAGGTTTCGCTTAGCTCCCCCTTTCGTGATTGCACAGCGGACGAGACGAGCTCGCCACTTAACTCCCAATCGTAAGGGGAGACGACCTTAGGAGAATGGGCAATAAACATCGTTGACCTCCAAGGCCTCCCTAGAGGGGGAGAATCGAGGCACCGAAGCACCCGATGATATCAACAAGGCACCATCATGGGGGAAGGTAAGGAATCAAGAGGGCAAATGCACGGAAGAAGAGAACAAACGACTCTGAGACAAAGGCTCCGAAGGAACCCTTAGGGAGGAGATCGGCGAGCCCAGTCGCAATAACCGAAGTGCTGACCCTTCTTGTTCTCACTCATTGTCACTCATCTCCTCATCAAAGATTCCTCTAAGCACGGAGACCCAGCGGGGATCTGTCTTAGTGGATCCGTTCTACTTTGCTGCTCTCTAACTTGATCATCGGAGTACCCTCGGAATCCCCGGCCCGAATCTCTAATCTTGTTTTGCAGGTCTGGAAATGTCAGGATTTCGAAGTAGAAGGGACCGAAGTCCGGTGCCAAACTTGCGGCTGCAGGCCACAGCGGTAAGATCGGCAATACCAAGTATTTTCTATTTCTTATTACATATACATTGGGTCATGATCTTATTTTATTATATAAATAATTTCATATAATTTTAGATTTAAGATATTTAAAAATAATTATTAAAAACATAATAGATATTATATATATATCATAAAATAAAAGCTCTATTAAATACAAATTATTATTATTTTTTAATAAGATGGGTCATTAACATAACTATTATGAATATATATAGTAATATTAAAAAATAAAATACTTCACGAAGAAACGGAACCGACTCCATACAATGCGTGATGTAAATATACATCATCATCTTAGGAAATATGTTTCCTGTCCCACTTTTTTATAGTTAATAAAAAATATAAAAATACTTTTCTACATATTATGTATTGCATGCATCAATTATTTTAAAAAAAATATTTTTTATCAGACTTTTGGTGAACCAAATAATTTCGTCATGCTTGTGAGTGCCACGTCGACGGACAACAAACGTTTTAGTTTGCATGGGCAAGCTGAGAGAAGAGCTAACGTGGTGCTACTGGGGACTCCCACGTGGACTTTAACCCGTGACGGTGCGTCTCCGATTTGCAATTACTCGAGCTCATGCGAGGGCATATATATATATATATATATATATTTGGTGGCTTAGAATCTGCTTTGATACCAAAAGCAAGTGCTATTTGTCAAGCTTTAAAACTAAAAGCTTAAAGATTCTTGCAGCATGGAGCTCCGTAAAGATTCTGGTATTTTGCTTTGGTACTAGAAAAGTTAATTTTTTTAAAAGTATTATTAATTTATTAATTATATGTTAAAGCTTAAAGAGTACGTAATGTTATGCGAGAAGGGGCCTACGAATGGAGTAGGCCAGAAGGCCTTCCGTGTTCTCCCTATTCGAGATAAATGTTTATTCGATTAAAAGCTAATGGAAACGCAAGTCAGCTAAGCCAGAAGGCCTTCCGTGTTCTCTATTCGAGGCCAGATGGCCTTCCGTGTTCTCTATTCGAGATAAATGTTTATTCGATCAAAAGCTAATGGAAACGCAAGTCAGCTAAGCATAGTTCCTTCCTGCAACTACACCCGTTTGCTATAATCTAAATTGCTATTTTTTACTAATGATTTCGGAGTTGCGGGATATATTAAAAAAAAAACTGTTATTATTTCTCGCTTTTAACGTTCTTGGGGTCGAACAAAGAAAGTTTTGTACATTTAAGAAATAAATTTGCATTGGCTAAATTCATTAATAGATAAACCAGCTGGATCTCTACGGTTGAAAATAAAGGCTCTCTTACCATTTTATTGTTTGATCGGTCTCTCTCTCATCATCCCCCAATAGTATTATAGTTGTCAAATTTAGATCCACGGATGCATGTTGTAATGATGTTTTGGATGGAGAAACACAAAATTTTAAATTTTTATTATTTAATTTTAATATAATTTTAATATGATAATAATTTTGTTATCTGATTTTATTTTTTTAATCATTAAATTTTTAATTTTTGATCATTGAACTCTTAATTACAGGCTTTAATAAATCGATAAAAGTCTAACCGATCAGATTTAATAACTATAAAAAGATCCTTATCCAGTAAACCATCAAGAGCTATCTCTTTTATATTTTCTCTCTCTAAATTTTTATTATTTTTATATTTTTGTATTTTATTCTTGTTTTCTTAAATACCGAAATAATTCTTCATCAATCTTTATCATAGTTGTACTCAAAGGCAGGGAAATTTTGATCATATTTTAGGATATTATTTCTGTAAGAGAAACAGGACTCCCGCACTTTTTAGATCATAATTTTGGTTTTACAATTTTTTTCCTTAATTTTTTTATAATTCTTTTTCTAAAATTAGAATTTTTGTTAATTTTATTTAATTACATTTATCATTTTAAATCATCATTCCAATATGTTGCAAAATGTAGTTCCATACCCACATGTTTGTTTTGGTATTCTATAATATGGTGTTCCATCATTTGATGATAATATGGCCCTGCTCTTTACTAAAAAAAAATTCTGATGACTAAAATTAGGAAAAAAGGTTGGATTGTTGTTGACAATGGTGCGGAGGGTAGGTAGAGTGAGATACTAATCAACATTAGTTATTCAACTAGATTCAAAATTATAAAAGGATAGCTTGGTGTCCGTATCGCACCAAAACTGTTTCTCCGTAACAAACTCTTTATTTACAACTAACAGATATCTCGCACTAAGATACTTTCATCCATACTCCTTTTTCTTTGTGTTATTATTATTATTTATTATTTATTTTTTGGCTATTGCTTTATATAGACTTTCCACATGCTTTGCATTAGCTCCACACTACCTAGCCAACTGAATCATGGGGGTGTATCCCTTAAGAAGCAAGGCAAGATAAAATAATTAGAATGATAAATTTTTGTCAAGGATTGGACCATCAAATTATTTAATATACTTTTATTTTAAAGAGTAGAGCTTAGGATCTAGTAGTGTTCGAGTGAGTAAGTAGGACCACGAGTGCCAATTTTTTGTTATTGGAGGTCAAAAATGCCATGTCCTGATTCCTGTGTAAATCGTAGTAGCACTAAATAATGAAGCCTTTCCTTCTCTGCCACTCCAGAGACCACCAAAATTGTCCCTCAGTATGATGATCGATCATTAATGTGTAGTAGTAGTAGTAGTAGGGACCATAAATGATCATAATTCTTCATAACGTGGAGATGGGATTTGCCCCTAATAGTGTGTGCTATTGGATTCTGAAACAATAAATGGAATGAGTAGAACCGGGCAAAGCAATTTTGGAATCCTGGCCTTCAATAAGAGTTGAAGCCATTTGGTGGTATATGGAGCAGATCAAAAAAAAAAAAAAAAAATCTAAAAAAAAGGGAGCCCATGCATGTTGAGAACATTAAAATTGATGGTTAATTATCAAGAGGATATAAGAAGCTGATGCGATTACCAACATCAAGACAAAACTGGAAGATTGGATGTAGGCGTTGCATAAAATTGAATTGGACTTTCATTCCACCAGGTATCGATCAAAGGTCGAGGAGGAGACGCGTGGAACACGTTACAACCGATTCGCAAGCATCGACATGCGTGCCATGCCACCCTTGTAACAGGATCGCAACAAGTCCATCGATTGCTAAGATAAAGGTGCGTGAATAGTTTTCCAAGCCTATCCACGCGAAAAAGATTCGAGAAAAAATTTTTACGATGATTTGATTAAATCCAAAATTTATCTTAGAGTCCATGATCATCGATGTGATATGAGTGAGAGATCAGGATTTTTCTCTCTATCTCCATCCTACGAGCCAGCATCTTGGTAGTATCATATTGACCTATTCATTTTTAAATGAAAAAAGCTTGCAAAAATTCGAGCAGCTTGTATTGAACATTACCCGATGGGTTGGGAGCTTACAGGATAGCTACATCAAAATTTATCTTAGCAACTAATAAAGGACGTATTCGACTGAACTAAGATAGATTAAGGAAATATGAACAGTGAATCCAAAGCAACCTCCCCGGTCTCGTGCCGAATAGAACAACTCAACCACCGACTCAGCCTCCACCAGCCAAGTAATTTGGAAGCTTATACCGAAGCCAAAGCCAAATAACCCTATTCGGCTAGGTGCCAATGGAGGCAAAAACCCCAACATCAGAGACTTTTACCTGACCAAGAACCTGGCTCGACTACAAGCTGGGAAATCCCTCCTAACGGCCCGAGTAAAGCCAACTTGCTCGGCTCCGAGCCAAGTACCAAACTCGGCTAAGCACCGAGTAATATACTTGGCCAGGCACCAAGTGGGCCAAAGGGCCAAGAAAGAGATGCTACAACAAAATAACGCAATCCATTCGACGAAGCTCAACTTAGTAAAAGCTTCGTCCCAACAAGCGAGCAAAATATTTGCTCGAGTAACCGGCCAATGACTCGGTCATGAACCGGTCGGACAATAAGACTACGGTTCTCAACTATCCATGATTTAAGGGATCATGGAAAACGGTTCTAACAAATCCTACTCTTGATCCCGTATTAGACTTGGCATTTTCAAGCTTCAAAATAAACCTTCTTATAAATAAGAGACGATAAGAGGTTCCGAGTAAGTTTCTCTTTCTCTACAAGAAGGCTTTGCACTGATATTTATTTGTATCCCATTTTTTATTGACTTAAATATCGGAGAACCTCCCACTTTTTTTAGTACTCGGAGCTGGAACCGGACCGGGCCAGCTCGATAAACTTCAGGCCGGTCAAAAATCGGTTCGGACTTCGGATCAAATTTTAAGCATATTGGACTAGACTTCGGGCTGTAAAATATAATCCATTTAATTTTTGGACCAAAGGATGTCCGGATTCGATCCGTAAATTCTTAAAATATGATCCGAAACCTGATCCAATTTCGGACCGGGCCGGTCCAGCGAATTTTGGACCGACCCAATTCTAGCCCTACCAGTACCGAGCATTTTTGTATGTACTCCTTATCGACGAACTAGATGCACGTGATCCGTAGAAATTGAGGACAACAACGACCATCGAGAATGCATTTGCATGGCATTCTATAATATGGCTTATGCAGAAGAGGATCCGTGATCTAATACGTTTGGCCGAAGAAATAATTAGTTTATTGTCGAAGGTTTTTAATTTGAAAACTACGGTATTGAACTTGATATATTGTTTTGCATGAGTGATTGTTGATTTGTAATGGCATCAAAAGATGAGATCGATGAACCGAAGGTCTACCCGATCACCAGGGCAAAATAAAAGGTCTTGGCTATCCTTGGCTCTTCCGTGGCTGCCAGCATCATTGCTATCTTAACAACTTTCTCATGCATACAAAATAAAGTTTGTCATTTAGGGAACCCTATATATCATCAAGCTTTATAATTGAGTTCATAATGGGAACATCACAAGCAGAATTAACCTTGGTGGTTAAGATGGACAACAGAGAAATCGATGGCTGTGCGTTGCGTGGGGTAGAAACAAGGAAGCAATAGGGGCTCATAATTAAAAGAGCACTCGTGTCTTTGATGTTCATAGTTTGATCTACAAGGGAAGCAAGAATGCAGCATAGGCGACGCTTCTCCTCCACCTTTCCTAACGGTAACCCATCATTAGAGGCCCTCCATTTCTTTTCTTTTTTTTTTTTTTTAGAGTTTTCTGATGTCCTCATGATGAATCATCCTAGCTATAGCTAAGATGGCATTGGTACGTTGACATAAAAATATATATATTCCAATATTAATGACTAGATAGGGTGACCATACTCTCTCTTTTTATCCTCATGATATCAAATCTTCTATCTTCTAATACAACCAAGTTGATCATCATGCCTATGATGAGAGCTAGATATCATTTTAAATTTTCTTTAAATGTGATGACCAGGTGCAAGCATAACTCGCAGTCGACATCGGTACCGATCTTTGTTTGGAATCCATGTCTAAAATGATTTTGTGCAACATGCCAACATGGAAGGTAAAAGAATTAAAGATGAACATGTCGATATACTAGTTAGCCAGAAGTTAGATATTTAAAATTTTGAATTAACTAAAGTTCCATCGTATATGTCAAATCTCTTGAATTCCTACTCCTTTTGTCACCAACAATAATCTTCAAACAGTTTTACCCACTATATATATACTAGTTGACAACCATTGTGCTACTAATTTTTAGGGTATATCATATACTAAGTTATGTTCTATATGCGTGCAGGATGTCCAATTTTAAGGCAAAGATATATCAATATTCAGAATTACATATTCGTTCACTTTTTTTAACTCTCCCCGACCTTAATTTTTTTATTCTTTTGCCTCCCACCACTCATTGGTGCTTGCTACCTGGATAGATAATTGCATGAAAGATTCGTGTATTCAAAGTGGACCCCAAAAGAAAAAGGAAGGTCACAAAGAACAATCTTGGCATTAAAATAAAGGTTCGCCGGCATTGCAGGCAAATAAGATAAAAAAAAAAAAAATTGAAAGGCTTGCAGCAAATATAAACTTTCTCGAGAAGACGACGTATCAAGAAAGATGCTGATCCGGGCATCCCAAGCCTCGAATCATTTCCTAACTTGCAAGCCAGACAAACGATTCCCACGAGACACTAAAAAGATTGACCGTGATACAAAAATTTAGTGAAACAGGATCATTTTATAAAAAAAATAAATTTAAATAAATTATAGAATATAAAAAAGAGATAATTAAATAATATATAAAAAAAAAAAAAAAAAAAAGCATACCTGATATACATGATTTGGCTTGGCTTATGTCCATGGACAAAATCTTCTTGATATTTCTTTATTAAATCCAATAGACAAAAGGTACGAAATTGATGAGAAGAAAATACAAGAAACTCTTAATTTTTTTTTTTTTTACAAAGAGCTCTCTCTTTTTTATATATATATATATATATGTCTCTCACCCTCAAAAAAAGCCTTTCTGTTTTCTCCATCGATACATGCCTACCTCGCTCGAGTCCTTTAAAAAGACCACGATAGCATGCTTAGCAAGACTCTTATTTAGAGTCATGTTCGGACTCTATTAACAAAGGAATCCCACGGCTTCCCCTCGTACACGCATCCAACCATTATGGCACGGAAAATGGGTTCGCATAGGCTTATCTGCATAGGGCTTCGACCATCAACAATTCTTCCATTTGAAAACATGTACCAAACTTAAAAGAAAGGTCATCCCTAGAGATCTTGTCAACCTCCACTCCTCCACTCCTCACGTAGCTCCAAGATCGAAAGAAGCTTTATTCTAATTTAACTTCTCTTGAGTTATCGGCTTTGTCGATACATCTACTAGATTTGTATCAATATGAATCTTTAGCAGCATAACTAGGCCATCATCTATCATATCTCTCATAAAATGATAACGAATGCCAAATACTTCATCCGAGAGTAAAATGCCATATTTTTTATCAAGTGCAATGCATTTTGACTATCATAATTCACCTTCATCACATCCTACTCATCTTGAAGTCTCCAAGAAGCCTCTTGAGTCAGATAACTTTTTTTTCATGTGTGTGCCATAGTAATGTACTTAATCTCTATCGTTGATAGTGTCATTACCGACTGAAACTTAGACTCCCCGCCAATAGCACCACCATTTATGGAGAATACATGCCCGTGGTTGATCTCCTCCTATCCTGATCTGCTATAAAATCGGAATCCATATATCCAATACACTCCCAACTCGCAGAATCATAACAGAGTAAATAATCTGACATTCCTTTCAAATACCGGAGTATCCACTTTACTGCTTTCCAATGATTGCTGCCTGGATTCGTCATATACCTGCTCAACTTTCATTGCTTGTATAATGTCCAGTCTTGTGCATACCATGATAAATATAAGGCTCCCTACTATCGATGAATATGATATCCGGACCATGTCAGCATTTTTTGCTTTCGTACCGAGTAATTGCTCGACTGATAATTTTAAATGAATAGAAAATGGGATAGAAATTGGCTTTGCATTCTATATTTTGAAGCATCATAAAACCTTCTCCACATATTCTTTTTATGAAAGCTAGACCTTCCTATTTTTTCTCTCCTATAGCAATTTCATCCCGAGTATTTAGTTTATGGCTCCTAAGTCATTCATCTCAAACTTCCCAGCCAATTAAGTCTTCAGATTTGATGTCCGACTTTTACTATTTCCTGCAATCATCATATCATCGATATACAATAGTAAAATATAGAAGCTCCAATCATCATAACTGTAAAAATATGTATAATGATCCATCTCCAATCAATCAAATCCCAAAGTTATCATAAAGGAATCAAATTATTTGTACCAATACCTCGGTGCCTGTTTGAGACCATATAACGATTTGCTTAGCCGATAAACTAACTACTCCTTACCTTTTTCGACAAAACTTTCAGGTTGCACCATATAAATCTCCCACTCTAGGTCATTATGCAAGAATGTTGTATTTATATCCCTTTACTCGAGTTCCGAATCCATGACAGTAGTGATCGCCAAAATAACTCGGATAGTAGTTAATCGAACCATTGATGAGAAAATCTTATCAAAGTCAATTCTTGACTTCTAAGCATAACTCTTCACCACCAAACGTGCTTTAAACTTTTTCACATTTCCATCTGTATCCTTCTTCACCTTATAGATCCACCGACATACAATAGGACTCCTCCCCTTCGATAGAATTGTAAGTTTTCAAGTATTGTTCTTTCAAAGTGACTCTATCTACTCCTCCATAGTATAATACTACTTTTCAGCATTGGTGGACTCGCAAGTCTCCCTATATGAAGTCGGCTCATCCTCCTCTGCCAAAGCAATATGAGCACAAATATGGTTAGCAGAAGGAATGAAAGAAGTGACATAGTCATCGTACCTTGCAGGAGGTCTAATGACCCTCTTATGCCTCTCAGACTCCATTGGTGGCTCTTCTTGTGAGATAGCATCTTTAGATGATTGCAGAGACTCCATGATTGGTCATCATCATCTACTTGATCATCAACTTGTGCTTGCTCTATCTGCACCTCATCATGTGCATCAAAGAACTCAATAGGAATAATGGCTCCATGATCTTGTTACTCATTGGTGCCTTGAAAGAATTCTTCATTGAGCACAATATCTTGGCTAATAGTAATCTTGTGCATAGGAGGATTCCATAATCTATACCCCTTCACTTCTTTAGCATAGCCAAGAGAGATTAGGGATGGCAATGGGTCGGATTTAGGTCGGGTCACCCAAAACCATACCCGTCCCGCTAAAAAATTATCCGTCCCATACTTGTCTCGGGTCGGGTCGGGTATACCTTGTCTCATAAAACCTAGTTTACTTAAAACCTAAACGGGTCGGGTCGGGTCGGGTGGAGTCGGGTCGGGCATATCCGTCTCATATCCAATTTACTTAAATATTTTATAAACATATTTTTTTATATATAAACGGGACGGGTTCGGATCGGGACGTACTACTACCCGTACCCGACTCAAATCCGAGTCGGATGTTTTTTATATAATCCATATCCGTTTATAAATTAGGCGGGTCAGGTTTTACCCGTCCCATTAGGGTCGGATCGGGTCGGATATCCATCGGGTCGGTAAAAATTGTCATCCCTAAGAGAGATGCACATTCAAGAGGTCTTGTTCATTTTTGTCCTTTTCTCTTTAGAAACATCACATCCGAAGATACTAAGATGGGAATAATTGACGGGTTTGCCATTCTAAATTTTCTCTAGAATTTTTAATCCAAGTGATTTTGTTGGCGCTCGATTGATCAAGTAACAAGCCGTGCTTATAATCTCTGCCTAAAATCTCTTGTTAAGTTTTGCGAAACTCAATATACTTCAGACCCTCTATATGAGTGTTGAATTCTATGCTTACCAAAAAACTTTTCAGATTCTTTAAAACAATATTTCTATCCATTATCGGAATGTAGGTACCAGATCTTCAAATCCTTTTCAGTTTCTCTTAGAGCCTTAAATTTCTTGAAGGTCTCAAAGATATTGCACTTTTGCTTTAGAATGTATATCCAAGTCTTTTGGGAATAGTCATCAATGAAAGATATGAAATAAGAACACCTATCTAATAACATATCAGGCGACTTCCAAGTATCTTAGTGAATTAGCTTAAGAAATTCCTTACTCGGCTATTACAATGAAGAGAAAGAAAGCCTTCTTTGCTTATCATAGTTGCAATCTTCACAAAATTCTAATGGCGCTGACTTGTACCCTAGAAGAAGTTCCTTATTCGATGATACCTATAATCCACACTCGCTCATATATCCTAAATGACAATACCAAATCGTCAAAGATACTATCTTTGCACTAGCAACCGCTATTTCTTCTACCTGTATTTCATTCACCAATTTATAAAGATCACCTATAGGCTATTCCTTCATCACCACCAAACATCCTTGGCATACCTTCAATTGATCTTTCTCTTTGACAAACTTTAAACCTTGCTTACAAAACTTTCCAAGTGATAGTAGAGTCTCACGAAGTGTAGAAACATACCAAAATTAGAAACCATCTAAAATATACTATCAAACATCTTGATATGATATCTCCCACTCCAACCATAGGATATATTGTATTATCATCCAAATAGATAACTCTACGATCCCATGGTTTGTATGTATAAAACCACTCCCTAAATATAGTCATATAAAAAGATGTCCCGAATGTAAAATCTAATGGTGTACAAGTTCAGATCTCTCCAATGCTGTCAATGCATCCCCATCTTCTGAAGTGATCGAACCAGCTTCACCTTCTGCTATATTACCTTGAAAGTTTTTTGATTCAGATTTTGTATCAACTCCTTTAATATGGTAATCTTTCTTCATGTATCCCGATTTTTCATAATTCCAGTATTTCACCGTCTTGTTGCTCTTGGATTTATATTTCGCTTTCCCTCGATCACCGTCCCTTCTTGATAAGTCTTCCCCATGCTACCATGGCCTCCTCCGAAGAGCTTTGGTTGGATTTCTATCTCATCTTCTCTATTAGCAATGATGACTTTATCTCGAGGATTTCAACATGACTCAAATTTATAATGAAATTATTCCAAGATTTCGATATAGAATAAAATAGAATGCTAATCTTTTTTTCTCCTTTGATTTTTATATCTAGAGCTGTAAGCTTGCTCATAATAGAATTGAATATATCCAAGTGCTTTTGAACTAATATCCAAAAAAATTTTCATCAATCAAATACAATAAAAATTGTTTTTCTCTATAATTATTTTTTAGATAAGTAATTTTAAAAAATTACCAGATTATTCCGTGATTTAATGTATCCTAACCTAACGGACCATAAAAAGTTTTATAAAACTTTCTAATAAATAAAGTTTTATGAATTTTTTTATGAAACAATCAGGAGTCCATGGTACAAACATCACGCATCCATTTCAAACCGAGGCTTTACGTAATAATATATTCGTTCCACGTTTCCAACATCCAAGTGCGTTCTTTCTTCGCATGAGTCAAGATCTTGTTGGCGGTTGGCCGCTTCCAACGTCTAGTTATTCGAAAAAGAACGCCTCTAGTTTCAATGGAGTGGCCTTTACACCACTTACCTGCCCTCACTTTATTCGTCATGGCAGCATCACTGACACTTGAACAAAAACACGCAACTCATTTATAATTATACTTGCTTCCTTGGGATTTTTTTTAAAAAAAAATATTGTTTTTTAAAAATAATATTACCGAGCTGCGGCCCTTTCAAATATATTTACCGTTTTACCGTCGTTTTTGACACGCCTGCTCGTTTTTTTTAATTTTTTTTTTAACACGCGGGGGAGGTCATTAAGTTTTTAAAAAAAAATTTATACGTGGAGAAGGCGCAGGCTCTCATGAAGCTTAAAACCTGCGCCTTTTTTTTTTTTTATAACCGTAAGACAGGTTTTTTTTAAACCCTGATTGGTAGCATATATTTTTTTTAAACCATGATCGGTAGAAGATGCCACCGGTCTGATCATCGATCCAACCGCCAGGGACCTGCCACCAGTCTGACCTGCAAGGTCCTGCCACCGATCTAGACTATAAGATCCTGCCACCGATCTGATCACCGGTCCGGCCGGTAAGGTTCTGCCACAGGTACGGTTGCTAGGATCCTGTCGTCAGTCTAACTGTCGGTCCGGTCACCACGGTCTCGCCACCGATCTGGCCACCAAGATCCTACCACTGGTCTGATCACCAGGGTCCTGGCATTGGTCCGGTAGTTAGGGTCCTGCCTCTGGTCTGATCGCCGGTCTGGCCAGCAGGGTCCTGCCATGGGTTCGGTCGCTAAGATCCTGTCACCGGTCAAACCGTCGATTCGGTTGCCATGGTATTGCCACCGGTCCAGCCACCAGGATATTGCCACCAGTTCAGCTATCAAGGTCCTGTCACCGATCTGATCATCGGTCTAGCTGGCAGGGTCCTGCCATAAGTTCGGCCGTTAGGATCCTATCACTGGTCAAATCGTCGGTCCGGTTGCCAGGGTCCTGCCACCTGTCCAACTGCTAAGGTCCTGCCACCGGTCCAGTCGCCAGGGTCCTGCCACTAGTCCGGTCGCCAGTTTGGCCGGTAGGGTCCTACCACAAGTCCGACTGCTAGGGTCTTGTCACCAGTCAAACTGTCGGTCTGTTTGTTAGGGTTTGCCACCGGTCCGGCCGCTAGGGTCCTGCCACCGGTCTGGTTGCTAGGATCCTGCCACCGGTTTGATCGCCGATCTGGCCGGTAGGATCCTGCCACAAGTCCGGCCATTAGGATCCTGTCACCGGTTTTGCCACCGGTTCGGTCACCAGGATCCTGCCACCGGTCCGGTCGCCAGGATCTTGCTACCGATCTAGTCACCAGGGTCCTGCTACCGGTCCGGTCGTCGATCTAGCCGGCAAGGTCCTATCACAGATTTGGTTGCTAGGATCCTGTTACCAATTAAATCATCGATCCGGTCATCCGAATCTTGTCACCGATCTATCTGCCAGGATATTGTTACCGGTCCTCCAATAAATTTTTTTTTTACATTCAATTAATTTTTTTTTAAAACTTTAGAACTTGCACCTCGAGCTTATTATTATTTTTTATCAACCTGCGCTTTCAACAAAAATTTTATTTTAAGCTTCACGAGAAGGCCCGGGTTGGACTTGCGCCTTCTCCGTGTGTAAAGTATTTTTTTAAACTTAATGGGAGGGCGCAGGTCTTCCCCCAAGTGTTTTAAAAAAAAAAAAAAAAAAAAACGAGCCGGCGTGGCAAAAAACGACGGTAAAACGGTAAATATGTTTGAAAAGGCCGAAGTTCGGTAATATAGTTTTTAAAAAATAATATTTTTTTAAAAAAAATCCCTAGATGCAACGTCATCAAGAAAATATAGTTTGGCTGCTTGGTTAAAAAAATCCAAAGGATGGCATGGTCAAAGTTGAAGTCTCCTGATGCGTGTGATATTATCTAGAAGGGCTTGTTAGTTTAATATACTGACAATGTGCTATACTAGCTAGAGTTTGGTGAGGGATAATGTAAGAAATGAATTAATGTTCTTCTTTGAGTCAAACTGGTTTGGTTTGCCACGAGGTGTATTTATGTGTAGGCTTAGCCTAACCTAGTCTGTTCAGATCGATTTGGCCACCAAGCAGAAGTGCTGATCATGAGTGGAAGTATTTCACTTCCTCCATTTCCTGCTTTTTATTAAATAATATATATATATATATATATATATATATATATATATATATATATATATATATATATATATATATATATATATATATATATATATTTAAAAAAAAAAAAACAAAAAAACGACAGCAACAACTTTCATGATACTGGTTTTCTGGTTTCTAATATTATATTTAAATGTGATTTCCATATATGATGCAAAGTTTAATATATCATTCTACTTGCAAATGGGCTATCGAGGCACCTCGCAATTTGCAAAGGTGTATTTTTGAGGTGTTTGAGATCCGGATAAATTTCAGCTCATTTATTTGAAATGATCGACAATTCCTCCATTGTTCTGTTAAAAAAGCATATAAATATTATTATACCCTACCGGCTCACTGTCAGATTGGACCGGCCCCTCTTTGCGGTATGACCGGATCGCTCTTCTAAAGCTCCGACGGATACGCCCCGGTCAAGGTCCGACCCACCGGAACAGAGATCCAAACGACCCACTCATGCTGGAATCCGGCCCACTGTATTACTTCAGAAGTCCGACCCATCTGGAGCAGAGGTCCGAACGGCCCACTCCTGCTGGGATTCAGCCCACTTTCTTTCTTCAGAAGTCCGATCCACCGAAGTAGAGACCCGAACGGCCCGATCCCGTGGCCCACTCCTGCCGTGGTCAGAACGGGCACTCCTCTTCGGACGACCAACTAGCCCTCCCAATCGGCATCCAACCGACTCATTTCAGGGCCCAGAGAATTCCAGAAACCTCTTTCTGTTACGACGGAATCCTGCCACATCAGCGATACTGCTCCACTACTCCCACGATGCTGCCCCCTCCAGGCACCACGTTGCCACTCTTCAGATCCTCTTAGGGGCAGATCGGTCTTTATCGACCTCCTTCTTCTGATAGATTTTAAACTATTCCGCACCGGGGGATTTCTTTTGAGCTAAGTACACTCTTCCCTTTCCCTACGTTGCTTCTCCGATTTCTCCATTATGTTGCCTTCAAGCTTCTACTAACTTAAATATCGGAGTGTCCCTCGTCGAAGCACCGCCGGTATTTCAGGACTTTGTTGTAGGTCGACCAGGAGAGAAGCGCTCCGGCTTAGCCGACCGACTCGGTTGGGAAGAAGAAGCCGCAACAAATAAATTCAATATACATATAAGATAATTCTATTTAAATGAAAAGTAAAAACAATAATAATAATGTTGCTCCTTTGCTGCTTTAAGCCACTACGAGAGTAAGCATGCTTGTCAGGACACGGCAATAAATTTTTGGGTTTTTAGCAAGCAGTCAGTACTCTATTGAAAATGTCCACTACCTAGCTAGAACAAATTTGGTCGCAAACTTTATAACTAAACATAAAACCATTAAATGGGGCTCTATAATTTTCACCATTCTAACTCTTCACACCCCATACATAGGGGATATTGAAACCATCATACATGCTGTGAATGCCAACCATCCAAAGCAAGCAAATTGATGAATAAGATGATGAATTCATGGTCCAACAACTGCAAAAAGAAGGAGAATTTATTAGTGCTCACTGTTCTAGCTTGTCTGTCTCTCTTTCCCCTACCATCCTTATTTACCGGTTCCTTGAACCCTGATTCTGGTAGTCAGAAGGCACTTTTCATTCATGTTGACAGTGTACAGCCACCAGACATCCTCATTTGCTACTCAGTGACACAACATCTGGCAGTAATTTAATGCTCGACATCATAGCAGAAGATAGGCTTTAAATCTAACATAAATGAAAAGAGTGGTTGAGAAGTAGCTGGATCACACGTCTCATGTGAAAAAAGCTCATTTACGATAAGAGTAGATCGTTATAATAGCATTGTCATAAAACATCTTTTGTCACACGCAATGCATTATAAGTAGACGACATCACTGCCATGTTTCTTGGAAGCTTCGGGCAGGAATGGCAATATACAGATCGGATCAGAAAAATTTTAATCCGAATCCGATCTATTTATTAAATAGATTATAATTTAAAATTTGATCCGATCCATTTAATAAATAGATAACCCGACTCGATCCATTTAACCTATTTATTAAACGGACAGGTGGCAAAACCTGACTCGATCCTGGCGACCGGACCGGTGACAGGATCCTGATGACCGGACAGGTGACAAAACCGGTGACAGGACCCTAATGGCCGGACTTGTGGCAGGATCCTACCGGCCAGATCGACGATCAAACCGATGGCAGGATCCTAATGACCAGACCGGTGGCAGGACCCTAGCGGCCGGACCGGTGGCAAATCCTAACGAACAGACCAACGGTTTGACCGGTGACAAGACCCTAGCAGTCGGATTTGTGGTAGGACCCTACCGGCCAAACTGGCGAATCCGGATATCTCATATTGAATATTATCCGGTACCCTACCGGCCAAACTGGCGAATCCGGATATCTCATATTAAATATTATCCGGTACCCTACCGACCAAACTGGCGAATCCGGATATCTCATATTAAATATTATCCGGTACCCTACCGACCAAACTGACGAATCCGGATATCTCATATTTAATAAACAGATAACCCGACTCGATCCATTTAACCTATTTATTAAACGGATACCCTGCTAATCCGACTCAGCTCGATCTATTTAACCCGTTTAACAATTGAATAATCTGTTTATCCGACCGAACTCGACTCAACTTGTTTAATAAATATATAACATGTTTATCTAACCTGATCCAATCCGACCCGATCCGTATATTAAACAGGTTGGATCTGAAAAATTCGAACCCGATCTATTTATTAAATGAATTAAACGAATCAATCTATTTATAATCCGAATCTATTTATTTTAAATTTAAATATATTTATAATGGATCGAACATGAATCAATCGAGTTATAAATTGCAATCCCTGGTCTCAGAACTTTTCTTGCGATGCTTTACGTTACTTTTTTTTTTTTTTTTGGTTAAACCCGACTGGCTATTATTGCTGGTATGCATTAGTCCGTCCTCTTGTACATGCTATTGTAATTATTATTTGAATATGCCTCGAATTAAACGATTTAGGTTGACTCTTTTTCAATTGCTTCCAACGTTCACGTTTATTTTGTTTTTTTTAAAAATTAATTTTTTTAAACTTTTTTTAAAAATATATATTTTTTTAAATATATTTTTTTTAAAATACTTTTATATAAAAACATTTACGAAATGATGCTATCGAATATTTATTTTTTTTTAAAAATGTTTCTCATTTTAGAATTTAGAAAATTATTTTTCGAAGCAATGCTAAACATGCTTTTAGAATTGGAATGTAGAAATTTATCTATGACTCCTGTTCCGTAAAGTCCTCGGAGGCGTGTACACATTCTCCGCATAAAGCTCGCAAGGTAGGAGGATCCATCATCATCCTTTTTCTCTGATCCTAGATTTCTATTTTTCAAAAAGACACATGATTTTGTATAATTATTATTTAGAATCCAGTTATCATATAAAATTCTAGAAAAAAATATGTCATTATTTTTTAAAAATAAATCATTACCTATGATAGCCTATTCATAAAAAGATAACAATTTTATTTTTGAAGAAATTATTTTTCTCAGAAAATAACTTAAAAATAATTGCACATAAATGTAAGCTTTGTGATTTTTTTTGATAAACCAAAATGAACAGGAAGATAAATATCGGTATAACTACTTTTATCGTACCGGATAATATTCAATATGAGATATCCAGATTCGCGCAGTCTCTTTTTATCTAACGATGAGCAAATCAACTTAATACTACTAAAATATCTATCGGAAAAAAAAAAAATTTAATTTTTTATTTATGTAAATTGTTGCGAGCTTAAAAAAAAAAAAAAAAAAATTTCTGGATTTAAACGAATAGTCCACGAGGTTATATTCCGGAATCCATGAACTATAATAATGAAATAAAATCTCTATCGGTTGTACTACCGTCCTGGCTGTTAAGTTTTGGTGATCATAAAAAAAAAAAATGAGAAAGCGAATCTCGGCCCACGGAAAAGTGCCCCTGCTGCTGGGCGATCCGTGTATGGCCGCCCGCGCCGATGGTGGTCAAAGGTCGGCGGAGGGCCAGATGCCAGCCCCGCCGTCACTTCTCCGGAATTTTGTCCCATGGAATGTGGGTCCCACTTAGAGAAATATTAAAAAATTTGCCCATCGACCCTTGTAGCGTAGCCTTTTCCAATTTCCAGCATGCCAGGAAGGACGAGCCGGGCGGTGCAGCCTACCACTTCGATGGGCCCAGCCCATTTGAAGCATTACTTAAAGCTAGTGGGACTGTGGGAGGGAGGCATACGTTTTGTTTTTTTGGACCGGATCCCTGGATGCATCGCTCTCCCCTCAGCTTATCACTATTTCCCCCGACCTTTATTACTGGGTTAGGTATACCGTATACGAGCATAGATTTATGGTACATAATTTGCCATACAAAATATTATTTTGCATCCCTTAGCCACCACCAGAAAATGAAGCTCCTGGTAATGGTCATCATAAATATTATATATATATATATATATCTCACATAATTTTTTTTATTTAATAGTACTATTTTTATTTCTAAGATGATGTTTTATTCTTTTAATTCCATGTAGAATAAGTTTTTATTTTCATTTATTTTCTCGAATAACTATGAAGTAGTCATCGAAATAAGTTATTTTTATTAATCCTTAGCATTCTAGGATAGCTATTTTGCCAATGTAGACTATATATATATATTTCTCCCAAGTATTATGTGCTGGTTGGGTGCCTGGCTCAACCTTCCACGCGCAAAAAAAAGTAATCCTTTAGCCAGCCATGCCTTTCTTGGAGGCTCCTTGGATTTCTGATTCTTGGAGGAACACACCTACCATATATAATATATAAAAGATCACTGCATCTTTTCTAAAGAAAGATTCTTTTCGCTTTTACCTTCCCGTACCTACCAATCCATTGATGCTCCTGTTTAATTAATTATTTTGTTTGGACTCCGAAGGTGAAAATTGCCACAAAAAAAAAAAACATGAGTGTGGGTTCCATTGCTTGGCAGAATACAGTCTGGTACTTCGAGGGCCACGAGTAACATATTTGCCGACAGGTAAGAGCTCTTGCACTGGAAACAGAGGAGGCATGCCAGTCCTATTAATTAATGCAAGCAACTTTGTACCAAAGTTCAGACCAAAAATAACCCTTTTTGATTGGTATCAACTAGGTGCCCACAGCTGCAATGGCTTGGGGCAGTAGAAGTTCCTGTCAACCATTAAACTATGGGGCCAGCACCATCCCTTGTCCATCCCCAACGTGAGGCCATACAAGATGTATACTGCCATTTGGAGGATTTGCACCATTTAAGGATAAGATGGCAAAAGTAGAGAGAGGGAGAGAGAGAGAGAGAGAGAGAAGGATATGACCACTTTTTTTTGCCTAAATTGTTTGAATTAGATATATATTTTAGTATGAGAACTTCGAAAGACCTGCTATTGTTGATTATAGGAAGCTGAAATATAATCTTCTGGGAGAATAGGAAGCACATAATGAAGATTAACTATCCATAAATAATTGATATAGGGTTCGGTATTGACATTAGATTATTAAGTAAAGCAAATGAATTGTACTTTAAATTATACCATGAATGCCGAAACATGAAAAGAATGATCATAGATAACAAATCATTTTGTCATAATTGACTCTTTTTTCATTCTCTTTTATATCTCTGTAAATTTTGTACCATTAACTTTATGCCTTGTAGAGCCTTTTGTCGTATCATGGACATGGGAGTATGTTTGGCATGTGCCTTTCTTTTCTGGCCAAAGCCATGTGCATTCCATGAGTTGGTTAAAGAAATCGAGGAATTCAATGAACTTGGGCACCATGATCTTAAGGTACAAACAGAGCCACCATGGCCTCCAGGAACAGGACAATGCGACCCTCCTCCAATAATAAAGAATGTCATCACTGACATGGATGAAGGTAGGACTGAAAATAGTTTTGGCAGGTTGACTCGGTTTGGTTTTAAATAATTTTTTTGAAAACTAAATCAATATTTTGATTCACAAGATTTCTAAAATTAAATAATTTTTTTGTTCGATTTTGTATCGATCCGGTTTGTTCGTATAGCTTTTTCAAGTATTTAAACGGTTTGAATGATTTTTTGGTTCGCACGGGTTAGCCGGTTTGATTTTTTAAAAATTGAAGAATGAAAGGGATAGAACTAAGAAGTTTGAAAAATTATTGAAAAAAAAAAAAAAAAAAATCATGTGCAAGAAAATAGAAGTAATAGAATTATATGATATTTTAAGAGATGAAAAATATAAGACGTATAATATGGATACGTTCTTGTATATATAAATATATAAAATGATATATGTTAATCAATTCAATTCTGTTTTGATAGGTTACATTAATCAATAAACTAATAATCAGATCAGTATTTTACTTTTTTTTTTTATTTTATTAAATCAAATCAAACGAATTAAACTATTAAATCACCGTATTTGGTTCGGCTTGGATTTGATTGTGTGGTTTAGACGATTTGTTTACAATTTTTTATATCCCCGGATGGCTGGATGAAAGTGATGAGGCATTGAATGCGAAAAGTACACGTATCAAATATTTTTTTACATGCATGCATTGTTGAAGACCATTTTCATACCCGGAAGTGTATACGCGGAGGAAAAGAAAAGGGTTCCGTTGCTCTGTAGAAGGTGAAATGGGTAAAAAGCACAAAGCATGTATCTTAGTTCATATCATTGGAAAGTAATCCAAATAAGCTTATGATGCACATCATGAATCACTGCAACTACTACCTGCGAACTACCATTTGGAGCATGAGAAAACCTTCACTCCTCCCTCAAAGTTTACATGCAGGCCAAATATGCTTGTTGCCTGTCCACCACCTTGGAGTAAGAACAAGATGTCTTGAGTACGCATGAATTAAAATTGGACATTGCAAGCCCAAGTTTTATGGGGATAAATTGAGCAGTGAATTGTTCTGATCCATGAAGCGGTCATGATCGAACGAAGCAATATATATAGACTAGAATCAGGGCAAAGCTAGCTTGACATTTGAATAGATAAGGATCGTACAAAAAATTTATTTGAACTTTTCCCTTCATTATCAATGAAAAACTAGGTACCTGAAATGAGCTGAAGCATAGCTTGACATTTGTGCACAATAATTTATCATGACCATAAGAAAAGTTTTGCTAATTTAAAATTTTCTTTCCCCTTTGCTGCTTCTCATTCTGAAATAAAGCACCTTTCGCATGCCGATCGAGGGATACTCCCTTCCTACTTAAAACTTTACATTTGGCAATGGCCGCCGCCATGAAGAGCTCCTCCCTCGCATGCGCCCACCACTGACCTACGATCATTTCATTCGAAAGCTTCAACAATTACTTTAAAGCTTTTCGGATTTCTATGATTGGCCGTTCTTTTGTCCAAGCAGAACAATGTTTCTGATCTCTTTTCATCAGATTAGATTTTAGCTTCGTTCTGTTCTATAATTCAACCTTGACAAACTTTTGTAAAATCCGTTCCAAAGCTCCGTTTATTTTATTTTATTTTTTTAACTATGTACTTGAAATTGGAGCAAGCAAAAAATTCAAATCAAATGTAAGCATGCCCAGCAATCGATAAGTAAGGGGAAAAAATGGACACCTTTTTTTAATTTTTAATTTTTTTTTTTTGGATGAGAATGGGATGGAGGTCCACCCAGCTATAATAAAGTAAAAAAATATGCACGGATCGCGAGAAAGGCTGCGGTAGACAAATTACGGAGACCCAAAGAAGGGCCTTGGTGGACCAGGAGATAGCATCATATCAAAATTCTGGGAGCTTTGAAGGGGAGCAAAAATGGCTATTGGAATGCAGTGCGCTATGGGTTGGCCGACATTGGAAGCCAAAAAAAAAATGAAGGCTACTTGGGACCTTGTTTCACTTCAATATTCTAATGACCTCAATAATATCGTCACTCCAAATCCAAAATTGCTGCTAATGAGCCTTGTTCCAGTTTACCAGGGTGATGGATGGTCCAAGCCTCTCAAGTGTCAATGAAGTGCTTAGATATCATCTCGCGCAAAATGCTTTGAGCTGAAAAGCTCTTCCATTCCGTTTTTTCCGGATTGTCCACCAAAAAAAACCAGTGCTGATGAGAGCCCAGACTTCCTTATTTGGGTTGGACTTTGGAAAGCCCGTATACAAACGTGGCTCTCCATCATCATTGGATTTGTATTCGGATTGTTGCCAGTTTTAATCTCGATGCAATGCAACGGCGAAAAATCACATTCGCATGGTGCTCGCTATAACAGAATCCTTGTTATTTAGATGCCAAGTGGTTCTTATTTACATGCCAATTGAGGTCAGAATGATGTTAAACAGCTGCTGAACTGAATGGTGATGGAGATGTGCATTTAAGTTTATCCCTGTTACGCCCGTTCGGCTTGTCCCGGGTCGGACCGGCTTCGGGCACCCGATCGGCCGACTCCCGTGCAGAGTCCGACCCCATGGTGGCTAACCCGGGGGCTTCGCGGACTGGCGGGTGCCTCACCGTTCGCGCATCGCCCCTCTTCACGGCCCCGGTCGGCTCCTGGGGTCCTGCCGATGGCCCCGGTCGGCTCCTGGGGTCCTGCCGATGGCCCTGGTCGGCTTCTGGGAGACCAGCCGACCCCAGCTCGAAGCTTTTAGGAGCCACTCTTCCCCTCCTCGACAAGCTCTGATATTTTGTTGTAACAAACTCCAGCGCGTGGCCACGACCCTTGTTGCCAGGCCACCACTCTGACACTTCTGCCACGCCGCCAGCCCACGATCTCGCCACCACGCCCCTCCTGGGGGCATAGTCGGGCTTTCCCTGCCTGCTCTGCAACGGAATTTGGCAGTATTCCGTGCCTATAAGAGGCACCCGGGGGACCTCCACGAAAGAAGGTAACGCTTTTCCTTCCTCTTCTCGAGCTCTCTTTCCAGCTTCTTCCCGTTCTGTTGCTCCAACCCTCCTCTAATTTAAGCATCGGAGTGTCCCCCGCCGGAGTCCCTCCGGCACCCAGGGACCTTTTTTGCAGGTTGGCTGGTCGAGGAGCTCTCCAGCGCGTCCACCAAACCCGGTCCAGGAGGAACGGCGACAACATATTGGCACTAGAGGAAGGGGCTTTGAACCTTCATTACGCCCCTTCTCTAAAAGGGAAGAGTGACACGAAAGACGCAGCAATGGTAAGAGGAAGAACCCGGAGTGTTTCTGCGAGGGGAGATGCTCCCACCAGGGGCCTGGTGCACACCACGCGGAGAGCAATGCCGCCGCTACCGCTGAGCCCACCATCACCATAGGGCTGCAGTAGTTCCAGACGCTGGTAAACCGCATCAAAATACTTACCTCTGCGGTCCAGCGCTTCCAGGAGATGGTGGATCATCAGCAGCAACCGCCGGCGGCTTCCTGCGTCAATCACCAGCCGGCGACCGGAGGCGCCTCCACCCCCGTCCCACGTAATTCCAGAACTCCAGGGGTCCGTGAGGGCCCGCGCTGAAGGAAAGAGGACGAGGTCGGCCTCCCCCTCTTTCGCTGATTCTGTCCCTCTGGATGGCCGACGCCCTGCTGCGGACCCGCATGACTACGGAAGTAAGATTATGCACATGGAGGAGCGCATCGCCAAAGATAGCCGAACATCAGAACAATGGAGGAAGGCCGGTGCACGACACTCGCCCGCCCTTCTCTGCAGAGATTATGGGGGAGTCAATCCCCCGACACTTCAAGATTCCACAGGTGGACCCCTACGATGGTACCATCGATCCTTTGGATCATCTGGGCGCCTACAAAGCCCATATGATGGTACAGGGCGTGTCTGACGCCCTCCACTGTATCGCCTTCCCGGCGACTTTGAAAAAGGCTGCGCGGATGTGGTTCTCCGCCATTCACCCAGGTACGATCCATTCTTTTTCTCAGCTTGAGACCCTGTTTCTTTTTCGTTTCAGGACCTGCAACCGGACTCTAAAGAACACCGACTACCTTTTTCTCATTCAACAAACGGAGGGAGAGACCCTCCGGGAATACATGGCCCGCTTCAACTCGACCGCCTTGGAGATCCCTAACCTAAATGAAGCGGTGGCCATGTCGGCTTTTAAGAGGGGGCTTCGCTCGTCCAGACTTACATTTTTCCTGGACAAGAAGCTCCCCATAAGCTACACCGACCTGTTGGCCAAGGCACACAAATACGCCTTGGCGGAAGAGCAATCGACGAGCAAGCGCCAGGCTGAGGGGAGGTCGGCCCCGAAGAAGCGGGACGATAAGGCCCCCGCAGCACGACCTCCTGGTGACGACAGCTGATCTGCCCGGTGCCAGAGCCCCAAGCCGCGGGATTACCTCAAGCGGTTCAACAACTATGCGCCCCTCTCCCTGCCGCGGGAGAAAATTTTGATGGAGATTGAGAACGATGCCTTCTTCCAAAGACCTCGGCTGATGAGAGGACCCCCCGCCTCCAGGAACAAAAACAAGTACTGCCGGTTCCACAGGGACCATGGGCATGATACGGAGGGATGCCTCCAACTGAAGGACGCCATCGAGGACCTCATCCGCAGGGGGTACCTGAACAAGTACGTCCGACCCCATCAGGATCGGGCCGGGACTTCAACTGCCAGAGACCCCCCAGGGGAAGCTGAGCTCCCCAACCAGCGCTCAACTGATGGAGGCGTGGGCATGCTGCACCGAAAGTCCGACTGGGGGCGGAAGGAGGACCTGGACATTATAAAAAGGCCCAGGGGGTCTAATGCAATCAGTTTTTCTGATAAGGACCTCCTGGAGCCTCCTCTCCCTGGCGATGACCCTATGGTTGTGTCGGGTGTCATTGCCAATTATGATGTAAAGCGCGTCCTTATTGATAATGGAAGTTGTGCAGAGGTTTTGCTGTATGATGCTTTCATTCGGATGAACCTGTCCAGGTCCAGACTGCGGGAGTCCGTGGCACCACTTACTGGCTTCGAAGGGAACTCCGTTGGGGTTGAGGGTGAAATTGCCTTACCTATCACCCTCGGGACTGAACCCTTCTAGCGAACTTTCTTCATCAATTTCATGGTCGTCCGTACGACATCGGCGTATAACGCAATCCTGGGACGGCCGGCCCTCAACAAGTTTCGGATTATTGTGTCTACTTACCACCTGTTGGCCAAGTTTCCGACCCGTGATGAAGTCGGAGAGCTGAGGGGAGACCGTAGAATGGCCCGGCAATGCCTTGCTATCCATGACAGGCAGTTGGACGAGCGCCCCATGCTCGAGTAGCTGGATCCTAGGGACGAAGCCGATAACCATGGTCGGCCTGTTGAGAAGATTATATTTGTGCCCCTTAGGGAGGATGATCCTACGAGGGTCCTCCAAATAGGGGGCACCCTGGACGAGAGAGCCAGGCAGGAGCTGGTCGGCTTCTTTAGGAAGAATGCGGACATCTTCGCTTGGTCGGCATCCGACATGCCTGGCATCCTGGCGGACTTCATCACCCATCAGCTCAGGGTGGATCTCACTTAAAGGCCCGTCCGGCAAAAGAAGAGGATACTCGCCGCCGAAAGGCATAGGGCCATTGAGGACGAAGTGAAGAAGCTTCTTGATGCTGGCTTCATCAGGGAGTCTCACTACCTGGAGTGGCTGGCCAACGTCGTCATGGTGAAGAAAGCTAGCGGGAAGTGGAGGATCTGTGTAGACTACACGGATCTCAACAAGGCGTGTCTCAAAGACAACATCCCCTTGCCAAAAATTGATCAATTGGTGGACGCGATGGCCAGCCACCAACTTTTGAGCTTCATGAATGCTTTCTTTGGGGACAACCAGATCAGGATGCATTCCGAAGATGAGGAGAAAACGGCCTTTGTCACGGACAGGGGCCTGTATTGTTACAAGATGATGCCCTTTGGTCTGAAGAATGCAGGCGCCACCTTCCAAAGGCTGATCAACCGGGTTTTTGAAGCTCAGCTGGGCAGGAACATGGAGACGTACGTCAACGATATGATTGTTAAAAGCCTCCGTAAAGCCGACCACATCAAGGACCTGCAGGAGTCCTTTGATTCATTGAGACGCCACAGGATGAAGTTGAATCCTGCCAAGTGCATTTTCGGGGTGACTTCTGGAAAGTTTCACGGCTTCCTAGTTACTCAAAGAGGAATCAAAGTTAACCCCGAAAAGATCAAGGCCATCATTGACATAACCCATCCAACCACCAAGAAGCAGGTGTAGGAGCTTACGGGTCGTATTGCTTCTCTCAGCCGTTTCATCTCCCGGTCGGCTGAGAGGTCCCTCCCATTCTTCAAGACTTTGCATCGGTCGGACCATTTCCAATGGACTGATGAATGCCGGTCGGCCTTCGAAGCCTTGAAGGACTATTTGAGAAATCCCCCACTCCTGGCCAAACCAGCAGAGGGGGAAGTGTTGTATTTGTACCTGTCGGCCTCTCACGAAGCCGTCAGCGCTGTCCTCGTGAGCATGGAGGAAGGCGGTCAGCAGAAACCCATCTATTACATCAGCAAGGTCCTCCACGATGCTGAGGTCAGGTACCCCAAGGTGCAAAAACTGGCGTACTCATTGGTCATAGCGGCTAAGCCCCTTCGACCCTACTTTCAGGCGCACCCCATCGTAGTGCTGACGGACCAATCCCTCAGGACGATCCTCCGAAGCCCCGATACCTCCGGGCGACTCGTCAAATGGGTCATCAGGCTGGGCGAGTTTGACATCTCCTTCCAGCCACGGTCGTCCTTGAAAGCCTAGGTAATAGCTGATTTTATTGTGGAATGCACCTGGGGCATGGAATCGCCCCCGACGGTGGAGGGGGAGTCTGAAGTAGAGCCCGTGTTGGAGACCGATTCGGCGGGAGGAGCCGAGCCCGCCTGGACCTTGCATGTAGATGGAGCTTCCAACTTTTCAGGGTGTGGAGCAGGCTTAATCCTAGCCGATCCCGATGGGCAATGTTTGGAGTACGCCTTGCATTTTGCGTTCCAGGTATCGAATAATCAGGCGGAGTATGAAGCTTTGCTTGCAAGGTTGAAGATAGCAAATGAACTGGGCATTGGCAAGGTCTGCACCTTCTCCGACTCTCAGTTGGTCGTCAGTCAGGTGAAGGGAGAGTTTGAAGCAAGGGATCCGTCATTGGCCAAGTATTTAGACAAGGTACGAGACCTGGTGTCACAACTTAAATTCTTTGAAATCCTTCACATACCCCGACAACAAAACTCCCGGGCGAATGCTTTGTCGTGGTTGGCCACCGCTGCGGTCGGCACCTTCGACCGGACCTTCGAGGAGCACCTCCAGCACCCCAGCATTGCCGAGGAGCCAGCGCAGATCCACCAGGTTGGGCAAGAGGCCTCGTGGATGGACCCAATTCGGGCATTTCTGGCGCAGGGAGCCCTTCCGGATGACCCGACGGAGGCCAGGCGCATCCGCTCAACGGCCTCCAAGTATGTCATCCTCAGTGGGGCCCTCTACAAGCGTTCGTTCTCCCAACCATCGTTGAAGTGCTTGGGCTCGGCTGATGCAGACTACGCGCTCCGGGAGGTGCAAGAGGGCATCTACGACGACCATCTTGGGGGAAGGTCCCTGTCTTACAAAATTATTTGCCAGGGCTATTACTGGCCTACAATTCAGAAGGACGCTTTGGACTTCGTACGAAGGTGCGATGTATGCCAGAGGTTCTCCAACATTCAAAGGAGGCCAACCAGCCAGCTGATCCCACTCACGGCACCTTGGCTATTTGCTTAATGAGGGATGGATATCCTGGGACCTTTCCCCCCAGCCTCCGGTCAGCGAAAGTTCCTCCTCGTCGCCATTGATTACTTCACTAAGTGGGTGGAGGTGGAGGCATTGGCACATATAACTGAGACCAAGGTAGAAGATTTTGTCCGGAATAACATTATTTTTCGGTTTGGGATCCCGAAGACGATCATCACTGATAGTGGGTGGCAATTCAACAACTCCCAGTTCCGGGACTTTTGCCAACAATACCACATCGCCCATCGGCTCACGTCGGTCGCCCACCCTCAGTCCAATGGGGAGGCCGAGGTCACCAATAGGATGATCATGCATGGGCTGAAGACCCGGCTAAATGAAGCTAAGGGGCTCTGGGTGGAAGAGCTTCATTTAGTGCTCTGGGTGTACCAGACGACCGCACGGTCAGCAATGGGAGAAATCCCGTTCAACCTGACTTATGGGAGTGAGGCGGTCATCCATGTGGAGATATCTTTACTATCCCTGCGGGTTGATCAATTTGCCGAGCCGGCTAATTCGGAGCAACGAATGGCTGACCTAGACCTGCTAGATGAGACCTGATTCCGGGCAAGTATGAAGATGGCGACCTACCATCAAAGGATAGCCAGATACTACAACTCACGGGTTAAGGCGCGCGCCTTCCAAGTTGGAGATCTGGTCCTGCGGAAGATGGAGGTTTTGAAACCGACCGAACATGGGAAGCTCTCCCCTAACTGGGAAGGCCCCTATCGAGTCATCGAGGTGGTCCGGGCTAGAACTTACCGTCTAGCACACTTGGACGGGCGACAGATGGCGCGCCCGTAGAATGTAGACAATTTCTGTAAGTATTATCAATAAAGTCTACAAACTTCTTCAACTTCTTCCAGCACACTTCCGAAAGTTCGACTCCGGTCGGCAGAGGCTCTAGGGCATCCCACTTCCGAAAGTCCGACTCCGGTCGGCAGAGACTCTAGGGCAGCCCACTTTCGAAAGTCCGACTTCGGTCGGCAGAGGCTCTAGGGCAGCCCACTTCCAAAAGTTCGACTCCGGTCGGCATAGGCTCTACGGTAGCCCACTTTCGAAAGTCCGATCCCGGTCAACAGAGGCTCTACGGTAGCCTACTTCCGAAAGTTCGATCCCGGTCGGCAGAGGCTCTAGGGCAGCCCACTTCCGAAAGTTCGACCCCGGTCGGCAGAGGCTCTAGGGCAGCCCACTTCTGAAAGTCCGACCCCGGTTAGCAGAGACTCTAGGGCAGCCCACTTCCGAAGGTCCGACCCCGGTCGGCAACAATCTTGAGACAACTCTTGCGGAATTACTGGGAGGACGGGCCATAGTGTAGGCCGACTTGCGGATGAATGCCAAGAGCAAGCATCCAGGTATTTGGCCCAAACCCAGTTACTACTCTCAGCTACTCCGCCGGCTCCCGGCCCGAATGGGCCGACCGGGGGTACTTAGAGAATTTTTGGTCGAGAAACTTCGATAAGAAAGCACTTGCCTTAGGCCCGTCGACCGTTTCGAGGGGAAGTCGTGATCCTGTGACGCGATAAAGCCGACCAGGGATACTTAGAAGGATTTTCAAGAAAAAGGAAAATAGAGAAGAAGTCTGCACAAGTGAAAATAAACAAAGTACTTTTTCATTTCAAAAAGGTGATATTTATAAAAGAGGTGGGTTGGACCTTTACAAACCCCTTAGGTCCGATCCACGGGAGATGCTTCAGGGGCCACAACCTCGACCCCATCGGCTACAACTGGAAGGCCTATTGGGACTGCTCTGGCCGGGGCTTCCTCCAGAAGGGCCACCGTCTCCACGTCGGCTGCCGCCGGAGCTCCGACCCTGGCGGCTTCGGTTTTGCCTTCCGCTTGAGGCTCCGCTTTGACCTCTTCTTTGTCGGATGGGCCTTGCAACTCAGCACCGGACTGGTCCAGTTCTGGGAACAGCTGACCTACCTTCTTCAGGACGTCGTCATAACCTTCCCTGTAGAAGTCGGCCGCCGCCTCTTCGACATCCTCGATGAAGGCGCTGGAGGTCTTGTATGCCTCCACGGCCTCCCGGACCTGCTTCGCAGCCAGCTCCTTGGATTCCTTGAGCTTGACCACCAGCTGCGCTGCTGCCGCCTGTTCGGCCCGCGCCCTCTTATCAGCTTCAACCGACCGCTTCTCCTCCTCGCCCAGCCGACATGCGAGGGAGCGGGCGTTCACCTTCTTCTTCTTAAGGCTGGCCTCACGGTCGGCCAGCCTACTTTCGGCCTCCTTCAGGGCCGCCTTTGCAGACTCAGCATCTGCTTGGGCTGCCGCCAGGCCCTCCTCAGATGACCTAAGTGATGCCGCTGCCACCTCCTGGGCCGCCTCCAGTTCCTGGATCCTCTTGGCGGAGGTCTTGGCCGTGTACACCACCCGGCGGATGGCGTCATCCATGAGGGAGATACCGTGGAGAACCTGCAAACATACGACCTAGTCAGTGTTATGGGCTAGAAGAAAAAGATGAAAAATAAAAAGTAAGATGGTTAGGCACTTACCCTCATGAAATCGTGGAACGTTTCCATGGTTACGTCGGCCAAGTTGCGCTTGATCGACACCTCCCAGTCGGCGTCGGTCATTGCCCCTCTCAGCAGGCTCTGCGCCCTCCGGGGGTTGTCGAGTGCCCGCCAGTGTTGGAAGTCCTCCTGGCGGACTTCCTCGTCCGACTGCTCTGGCGCGCTACCGGCCATTCCCTCCACGGCCGGCCCCTTTCCCCTGTCGACCCTGGCTGCCTCCTCTGGTTCAGCAGGCGCCGTGGCCGCGACGGACGCCTCCCGCCCCTCCTGCCCCTGTTGGGGGGTCGGCTCCGCTGGCGGGGCTGACGCCCCGCCACATTTCTGGCCCTGCGCTTACTGAGGGGGAGGTCATCCCTGTCCGACTCCACTTCAATGACCGGGGCAGGCCGCTCCTCCTCCCGCCTCTTCTTCTATCATTCAGCGGTCTATGTAGGGGCCGACGCCGGGGCGGCCCTCTTCCGTACCGCCCGTTGGATGACCTTTGACTTGTCTACCCGCTGCATCCTCTCTCCTGCAATAGGGCACTCAGAGTCAGTAAAAAAAAAAAAAAAAGAAGAAAGAAGAAGAGGAGAAGAAAGAGGGAACGGGGGTCGGCCCTTGCCTAGAAATCTCTGGGGGCTGATCCCCGCCTGATGAAGGGTCTCTTCCTTCAACAGCTCATAGGCCGCCACCGGGCCAGCTCTCATGATCTCCGTAAAGGTGCCCAGGTCGGCCGCCGACACCGACCTCCCCTCGCGGGCTCTCGCCCGTGGCTCTCTCCACAGCGGCTCGAACCCCCAGGGCTCGAGGCTGCTGACGAAGAAGAACCTTGCCTTCCACCCGTGGACGGCTGATGGAAGGCACTTCAAGACCTTTCGGCCTTGGCGGGGGACAAACAGGACCCACTCCTTACTCCTAAAGTCCATCTTCAGGTAAAAGAGACTACCGAAGAGGGACAGGCTGGGGTCGAACCTAACCCGGTGACACAACACTATGAAGCAGCATATGACCCGAATGCTATTTGGGGTCAGCTGCACTGGGGTGACCCTATAGTGATTGAAGATGGCTATGAACAGCGGGTGCAAGGGGAACCTAAGGCCGGCCTTAAGGTGGGACTCGTACATTATTGGAAGGGTCCCTAGACCTAGCGGGTTGTTTGCCCTTCCCTCTCGGCCCGGAAGAGTTAGGTGCAAGGTGGTCGGAATTCCGTAGATGGCCCTGAGGTTCTCGACCCGTTCCTGGGTCATGGTCGAAGGGATCTCGCTCGGCCTCGGGTCCCTAAGCCTATGTGTCGAGCTCCTGCTGCTAGATGCCTTTGATGGGGAGGAGAAAGTGGAGAAGAAGGACACACCAACCTGGAGGGGCTCTGGATGCCTGGTTTCGCGGAAGGTGGAGAAAGAGACCCGCAGCAGAGGAGAAAGAGAAGGGAGGTAGAGCTTGAGATCACGAAACGAAGGAACAGCAAAGAAGCTTCCTCGCTCCGCCTTCGCCCCTTTTTATAGGCTCTGGGGGAAGGTGGGGGAGCCGTTGCCCGCCTCAGGTGCGCCCCCGCTATCCCGTCAAGAGCCATAGCCGCCTTTGCAGGATCCGAAGCGACGGGAGCACCTCTTCACGTGGATCGCGATCCGCGGGCGCGCCGGATCGGCGGTATTGGACTGGCCCCGAGGGCAGCGCCAACCGACCGGATGTCGACGCGTGGCGCGGCGCTCCACTTTGCCTCGTACCTGCGCGGGACAGCCTGGCCTTCATCATGGTGCCTGACCCACTTTAACTGCCTCGCCTGCGCTCCAACGAGCGGCTGACAGCTATCCAAAGAGCCGTTCAGGGGGGGTTCGAAACGACCGGATGCCCCAATCCAGAGCCCGTTGCAGGCATGCACGATCGTGCTCCTATCCTTTCGAGCCACATGACACTTCAAGGCCCAGGAGCAGGGGGCAACTGTTACGCCCGTTCGGCTTGTCCCGGGTCGGACCGGCTTCGGGCGCCCGGTCGGCCGACTCCCGTGTAGAGTCCGACCCCATGGTGGCTAACCCGGGGGCTTCGCGGACTGGCGGGTGCCTCACCGTCCGCGCATCGCCCCTCTTCACGACCTCGGTCGGCTCCTGGGGTCCTGCCGATGGCCCCGGTCGGCTCCTGGGGTCCTGCCGATGGCCCTGGTCGGCTTCTGGGAGACCAACCGACCCCAGCTCGAAGCTTTTAGGAGCCACTCTTCCCTTCCTCGACAAGCTCTGACATTCTGTTGTAACAAACTCCAGCGCGTGGCCACGACCCTTGTTGCCAGACCACCACTCTGATACTTCTGCCACGCCGCCAGCCCACGACCTCGCCGCCACGCCCCTCCTGGGGGCATAGTCGGGCTTTTCCTGCCTGCTCTGCAATGGAATTTGGCAGTATTCCGTGCCTATAAGAGGCACGCGGGGGACCTCTGCGAAAGAAGGTAATGCTTTTCCTTCCTCTTCTCGAGCTCTCTTTCTAGCTTCTTCCCGTTCTGTTGCTCCAACCCTCCTCTAATTTAAGCATCGGAGTATCCCCGCCGAAGTCCCTTCGGTGCTCAGGGATCTTTTTTGCAGATTTGCCGATCGAGGAGCTCTCCAGCACGTCCACCAAACCCGATCCAGGAGGAATGGCGGCAACAATCCCCATTTTTTTTAAGAACTTGTAGGGCACCTAATTTATTAGAGCACACAGAGTTTCAACAAAAAAAAAATTTTCAAAGGGAATTGAACAAAATATTCAATCTCTGTAACTTAAGAGTGGCAAAAATCCGTGAAAACGCTATGGAAGTGGAAAGATCGGCCTATAGGATTTGGGAGAGGCGGTTGGAAAAAGAGAACGTGAGGAAGGCATCAGAGGGGGGGGAGAGGGGGTGTCCTTGGGTCTTTTGTAAGGGGCAAAGGCAAGGTTTCTTCTTGCTGTAATCTTCGGGCTCCGAAGCGGCCACGGCGGCGGCGAGAGAGGCGACGGCGACGCCTCTTTGGGCCTCCGAATATGGGGGAGAGAAGGGGTCGCCGTGGATCAAAGTAAGAATGGACAAAATTATAGAGCGATCGCTGAGTAGGAACCTACTTAAATATCGTGTATCGGTTCTAACGTGATTCCTGCTCTTGGCTCGCTAGGTGGAACGAGCGACGCGAACATTTTTAGCAAGCCAGCATTCAATTATCTGTACGTACCTCAGGCCTGCTCAAAATGGGGCAGGCCGGGCCACAACCCATTCTTCAAACGGACCAGGCTTGGATTTGCGGCGACCGAGCACAAGCTCATCATTTACATTAATAAATATTATAGAGAAAGCCTTTATACCCGGCATCTGATAGAGAAAAAGTATATCATACAATTTAATTAGATCATGCAAACCCTACTTTTTAATGCATATTTAAGACCTACCGTATTTTATTAAAAATCTTAAATGATGAAAATATCTTTTTTTTTAAAAAATTATCATATCTCATGATTTGTCATGGGACTGAAAAATATTTTTATTATTAATTTTTTTTTAATTTTTTAATGATAAAATTATTCTCGATGTCTTGTGAACAGGATCACAATACCTTATTTACAAACAAATGTTATAAGGGAACGATATTTTTATATGCGCTGCAGTCACAGGCAAAGCTTATTTAATAATTTCATCCCTTATTCGATCTATTACACTCGAAGTTTTTTTTTATTAATTATTATTATTTTACTCCTTTCCTTGAGCAAATTTATGATGAAGGAGCCATGGCTGGCTCGGCAGTGCATGTGTTGAAGCAGGTATGCATGCAATCTTCCATGTCCTTTCCCTCTGCCACGGATCGAATGCATGAAAGAAGGAAAGAAGGAAAGAATTATTGTTGATACAATTCATGTTGAAGAGGTTAATGGAGTTGGAACTCAACAAGATGCCGATCGATTTACCTGGGTCGTCGAGATGTTGGCAAGCGGACAGGGAACACGGAATGCTGCACTGGAGATCGACCTCGGACGGGGAGGGCAACAGGCATTCCATGAAACAATCAAACTTACAAGGAGCCTTGGAATTTCCCAAGTCCCTGCAGCCATGGTGGCACCAGTTGTAGCAATCCTTGAAAGACATGGCGGAGCTCTGAATAATTAAAAACAGGAGAACGGACATGAGGACTGGGGTGGCCCTCGTATCCTTTGGCCACATCGACCCCTTTTTCAGAAACCACCGCGGACGTACAAATTAATGTCCTCCAAGCAATTGAGATGGTTTCTGAGGACTGCTTTATGGCAGGAGATCACCCCAAATGCATGACTCTTTTTGTAAATGTGCACGCATAAAATGACTAAATGAGTCCATTTAGTGCACTTAACATCCTTTACGTGTTGCCATCATTGTTAGTCATCTGCTCTTGGATTATGGAAAGGTGGCTGGTTTTGTATGTGATGAAGCATGTTGCTACCATCTACAATGATATATCATTTGTTAAAAAACTTTTTGATATAGAATACGGATTCTGATTTTTAAAATCACGATATTATTGTTGATGCCGTAAAAGAAAGAAGAAAAAAAAAATAAAATAAAAGATATAAATTAATAGGATATACAAGATTTCATCGTGAAAAAAATAATCACTTATAAGTTAATAACCACCACTCTTAATTTTATATAATTTTTTCCAACAAAAAGTTTTAAATCTCTCGTAAAACTTTCAACTTTCAAGAAGACACTATCCCTGCAGGCTTTGCTTTTCTGTCATTGCCATATCTCCTGGAAACTCTCTAAATTCTCATATCGATCTCTCTAATTTTTGTCCCTCTTTTTTATAACTTCTTTGTCAAGGAGCACTTTGACAAAAATTCAATAATTCAAACCGCATCAGAAAAGGATTCCAATTCCTTGTTCAACTCATGTTTAATCCTAAGAGACCTCTTGGCCATCCGATCGTCATCGAATGTGCTGCAAATCATACTAAATCACTCCTAGATCAAGTTGGCAGGCATCCATGGCCATTCGATCATGCCAGCCTCTATGCTGGGTTGTTGTATCATGAAAATTAAAGCCTGGATCAACTTTATCAAACCAACATTGCACCCGGGCTATTGGATCACATGTCGGACACTCAATTACAGCTTCCCGATCGTACAAAGGAATCAATTCCCCTTGTGAGCTATGATTGTAAACTAGGGCATTAAATGCCCATAGACAGTGCCAAGCCTCCTTGTGGACTGTGAGATGGTCCATGGTGCACCGCGTGCTCGGACTGAGTAGGCCTTTTTTCATGTAGGCCTACTGTGCCTTCAGGCTGTGTCTGGGTTTGCTGTAGCTTGACTTCTTATGGTCCCTGCCCGAGATGTAATCTAACAATCTCTATCTCGACTTGATGTTTAGCCTATATCTTACTTTGAGTACTTGTGATTGTTGCCCTCATGCCCTGGAACAAATACCTAACTAACTATAGATAGATAAACATGGGAGTCAAACCAGACCGGTTAATCCCATCTTCGTCGTGTGCTGTATTCACTTTAACTTGGGACTTATTCGAAAAATTTCTTGTGGCAATAGAAACTTCACTTTGCGATGTCGCTTGTCGTCCTCTTGAATCTCTTATCTCGTACCTGATCCACCTGCTCCTGAAGCTTTACCTTGTACTAGGCTCCAATCTGCATCAAAGACTTCACCTTAAATTGAACTTCCTGTCAAGAAGTAATATCTTCTATACTTCTTTTCCTGTAAAATAATCCTATTATCGTAGATAACCTTCAAGATTTTATCACTAGCTTTCCATGTATAGCCATTTGAATCAATTTACTCAATAAGATTAGATTCTTGCTGAAGTTAGGTATGTATCGGATCTTGTCTAGTTTTCTCAATATTCCATCATGAAGCTTTAAACTGGCTGTCCCTTCACCTTTAATTGTATAATTCGAACCTTCTAGTGAGTAAACAGTACTCTCTCTACTCTTTAGAGAGTTGAATAGTTTCTCTCTGCAATACGCATCATAGGAATATACAGAATCTAGAATCCACTACTGGAAAGAATGAGATATCTCATTGGATAGTATGAGCGCATCATTATATTCGTTACTATAGCTATCATTGCCATTGTAGCAATAGCCTTCATCTGATTCTTGAGTTGCGAGCAATTTTTAATACGATGTCCCAACTCATTGCATCGATTACGCTTGATCTTGCTCTTATCCTTCGACTTGGACCTGGACAACTTACCTCACGATTCTTTATCATTCTGCCTTCTACCACCAGCTCCTTCAGAGATTGCCAATGCTAAGTTTTTACCTGAACTCGAAGCTTGATTCTTCTGTCAGAGAATCTCATTCTGAAAAAGTGCCGCAATGACCTCTTCCATCTTGATGGTGCTCTTCTCTACTAGAAGAGCAGTCACCAAGAACTCGAAGAAGTGTGAAAGTGATAATAGCAAGACCAATGTCCTAGTTTTCTCTTTAACCTTCTTTCCTATACTGAGAATATCGGTAGGATCCTCTAAAAATTACTCAAATACTCCTGCATGCTGTATCTTTTGTTCATCTATAGTTGATAAAACTGTTTTCAAAGAAAGAGGGTGTTGATGAGAGACCTTGCAATACACAACTAGAGTTTCGTTTATAGCATTGTCGAGAAAGTCTCGTTCAGTATATGGATCACCATGTCATTAGCCAAATACAAGTAGATCATATTCATCGCCTACATCTGGAGTTGCTCCAACCTTTTTTTCTCCATGGTGGTCAGTCTCTCCTCACATATGAGAGTATCAATCAATCCTTGCTAAATGAGCACATTTTTTATCCTTGCTTGTTAAAGAACAAAATTATTGCTTCTATTGAATCAATTAATGTCGACTTTGATTGTACTTGCTTTTTCCATCTTGTTCAATCTCATTCAACACGGATAATTTGAAGATTTGATACCAGTTATTGTAGTACCACCTACATCGATACTAGTTAAAAAATCTCTCGTATGGATGTGGATCCCTGTGTCTAAGATCATGATATCGTTGTTGATGCCATAAGAGAAGGAAGAAGAGAAAATAAAATAAAAGACATAATTTAATAGGACATACAATATTTCAGCATAAGAAAAATAATTATTTACAAGATAAGAACCCGTATCCTTAATCCCATATAATTTCTCTCAACAAGAAGCTCAAAAGCCCTCACAAAGCTCTCAACTCTCAAGAAGACTCTTCTAGAACCCTCTAGATCATCACATTGACCTCTCTGATCCATATCCCTCTTTTATAACCTCTCTATCGAAAAGCATTTTGATAGGAGTCCAAATGGTTCAAATCATATTGGAAAAAGACTCCAATTCCTTGTCCAACTTCTATTTGATCCTAGAAAATTACTTGACTACCCGATCATTATTGAATGCACCGCAAATCATGCTGAATCATTCCTGGATCAAGTCAGCAAGCATCCGTGGCTGTTCGATTATGTTGGTCTCCATGCGGGGTCGTTGGATCATGCAAATCAGAACTCCATTAGACCGGCATCATACCTAGAACGTTGGATCATGTGCTGGATGCTCAGTAGCTACCCAATCGTGCAAAGGAATCAGTCCTCCCAGTAAGCCATGACTGTGGACTGGGGCATTAAATGCCTATAAGTCATGCCTGGCATCCCTGTGGACCGCACGGTGGTCCATGATGTGCTGTGTGCTTGCGCACACCTAGGCCATGCATGTTTGCACACGGGCCTGCTAGCCTTCTTCAATGTTGGCTTGTGCGCATTTTTGGGCTGCATCTGGGTTTATTGCAGCTGGACTTCTCATGGGCCGGGCTCGAGGCGTAGGCCTACATGTTATGCTTCAGATGGTTCACTCCAAGACAAAGGTTGTGAAGCCCAGTGGATAACTGGGTCATGGCGGGCTGAAGTCGGCATTCGGAACCCAAAAAAAAAAAAAAAAGTTTGTGCCGGAACTGGTGAGACATGGGTGTACATGGACTCGGATTTGGATTTTCTCGAGTAACTTAGAGAGGGAAATTTTTTTAGAGCTAGATTGGTTGTGACTTAGGATTACCTTTGTTTTATATATAAAGAATGACAGAAATGTCGGAAAATAAGAAGAGTAGGCACGATCATTTTTCTTCCCTAAAAAAATCCTAGTCTCTCTTCTTTTTGATTCTTTCTCGTGTATGGAGCTTCATGGGACTCGCTTTCATGATGGGAATGGATGGCATGCCCCATCTCTTTCCTGGTAATTATATTCCCTTTCTGCCATATCAAAGAAGATCCCGGCATTTTGTGGGACGGATTTGCTCTGATAATCGATATCAGAGCAACCTTATGCGGTGGTACGAAGGATGCCGGGAAGAAGATGCGACGGTGCTGGTGCAGTCTCTGGAGGTGAGGGCCTGCTGCCCTCCCCGGAAACGGAGACGGAGAAGAACCCCGCGTGGATCTGGGCACGGAGTTGCGCGCGGAGCAGCGTGTTGCAGGGCGCGCGACGCAGGGTCGTAGAGCGGCACGGAGGCGTCGCAGCGAGCTCGCCGGCGCGGGAGCGAAGCCGGGCGGTGCCAGGCGCGGCGCAGGGGCACGGGGCGTCGCGGGAGTGGCGCGGCGCCGGTCACGGGCAAGGCGGATCGGGCTCGCCGGTCGCGGGCACGGGCGCGACCGCAGCACAGCGCAGTGCCGGTCGCGGGCGTGGCTCGCCGGTCTCGGGCTGCGAAGGATCCGATCGGGGCTGATCGGGCGCGGCACGGCAGTGCGGGCGGTCGCCGGTGGCTTGGCACGGCGGCGGAACAGTCGCCGTTGGTGTCGGGCGGTGGCCGGAGGTGACGGCGGTGGCCAAGGAATGCTATGGTCCACGGGTTCTGCCGTGGACCAGCAGCAATGGCAGCGCTGGACCGGGGAGACGGTGCGTGGACCATTGGTTTGGTTCACTGTGGACCGGCCAATCAAGGTATCAAATAGTCATTATGCTTTGAAAACCGTGCAGATGGATTTTCGGCGATTCCGGGCTCAATTGAACTCCGATTTGAGCCTCGTCTTTGCCGTTGGACTCCATTTTTCGAGCTCTTCATGTTGAGCTAGGTTGAATCCGATGATGGAGTTAGTTTATAGGTGATGTGGAGATCGTGGTGCAGCGGCCGTGTGTGCGGGCAGCACGTGCAGGTTGGTTCCATTTTTGGCTCTCCCAGGAAGACAGAGATTTGTGGTGTTGGGATCAGTGTGGAGGTCTGCTGGTTGTGTGGATCTTGTCGAGGATGATGGATCCTGTGGTGCAGGAGTTCGTGACGGTGGTGTAGAGCTGTAGGTTCTGTGCTGTGGAGCATTGACAGGTCGGGTGATCTGTGGTTCAGCATAGGTGGAGCGACACACACCAGATATCTTCAGAGCATGAGTGATAGCTCCATCGGTAGTGGACCAGGCTCTTGGTCACTGTGGATGAGAGCGATCGGTAGGTCTCCAGCTACCTTGATCGTGATGGAGCTGGATGTGGGTGGTATCCTGCATGGTTGGAGGTCGGTCTCGGGAGATGGGTGTCTCAGGGAGACCGGGGTACATCAGCAGAGGCGATGCCAGAGGCAGCTCAGGGAGACAGGAGACGGTCTTAGGGAGCGCCAGAGGTATCGGGCAGTCGGGAGTGTCATGGTATGGCGGCTTTTGCCTAGGGACAGAGACTGGAGCTGATGGGGCTGGCAGCTCAGAGAGACCGGGGATAGGTCTTAGGGAGCGCCAGGGATATCATGCAGCTGGGAGATAGGCTGGGACATGATGGAGTAGCCGTTGGAGATGGTTGCTAGGTTCAGTCGCTGGGTTAGAGGAGTTGGGATGAGCTCCTGGGTTTCGGAGTTTCCTGCGGGGATGCAGAGTATCCGAAAGTGTCTCAGAGGGGTCCGCGGTGATGCGGAGGATCCGAGGAGGCAGCGACTGGGTACGAGATTTAGGTGCAGGCTCAGCAGTGCAGCGTTGAGTTGCTGGTCTCGGGATTTCTTTCTGTGGCATCAGGGGGACTTCAGTCTCAGGTGGAGCACCGGTGACAGGTGGCTTCATGGGTGGAGCAGGTTTTGACACGAGTTCAGAGCGGGAGGTGCAGGGAGGACCATATTCTAGCATGAGCGCTAGGGGTGTACTTAGCCAGATGGAGCAGAGTGTGCGGAGATTGGCGTGGCTCTGAGGTGATGGTGTCAGGTAGAGCTCTAGTTATAGCGGGTGCCGGTTCAGGTTTGCTGGGTTCTCTCCAGGGAAGTCCAAGAACAGACTGATGCAGCTGCCATGCAGAAGGAAAGCTACAATCGATGGTGCCAGGATACAAGTGAGGGTTTTCAGCTGTGGAGGCAGTCATCCCAAAGGTCTCCAGGTGAATTCAGCAGTTGAAGAGTGTTGGCAGAGGTGAGATATTCGCACGGTGTTGTCAAGACACGCAGTTACAGCAGGGTTGTGCGTGGAGGACATTGCCAGGTTTGCCAAAGCTTGGAGGCACCAAGGTGGAGATTGTAGGGATTTGCGTGGTGTCTCCCAAGTTTTGAAGAGACTTGGGAGACTATGGCAGGGATGCTGGAGGCGATCCATGGGGCTTGGGGGCGTGTTCCAAGCGGGTCCTGGATGTATTCCAGGGTTTCCTGGAGGTGTTCCAGGGATACTCTGAGTCTGAGGTTGAGAGAACCAGTGAGCATGGGTGTACATGGGCTCGGATTTGGGTTTTCTCAAGTGACTCAGAGGGGGGAGTTTTTTAGGGCTAGGTCGGTTGTGACTTAGGATTATCTTTGTTTTATATATAAAGACCGACGAAAACGTCGGGGAAATAAGAAGAGTAGACGCGATCCCCTTTCTCCTCCAGAAAAATCCTAGCATCTTTTCTTCCTGATTCTTTCTCATGTGTGGAGCCCCATGGGGGCTCGCCTTCGTGACGGGAGCGGATGGCGCGCCCCATCTTTTCCCTGATAATTGTGTTCCCTTTCCTCCATGGCAGCATCAAGGAGGATCCCGGGCATTCCGTGGAGCGGGTTTGCTCTGACAGTATCTTAGTTCACAAATATTCTATTCCTGAATCCACCATCATTTTAAACTTTAGTAAGGTTTCAAATTTGTCCACAAATTTAGGCTGTCACTAGAAGTAAAATGGAAGAAGCATTGGATAGTTCTACTTGGGAATTACTAGCCATAGATCCCGAGATGCTGATTTAAACCGTCTCATCCAAGAATTAATGAACGATTAAAAGGTTGGAAATGGAGAGCTTTCTCATGATATATAGCCTGGTTCTTCTGAATTCTGTATTTGCCCCGGTGCTTATTGTCTAATGTGGTTATCCACAGGCCTATTCTTCATCAGCTAGAACAATCAATGGAGTTTTTTTGGGAAAGTTGTGATTGTGAGTAGATGCATCCATCTTGTTGCATGGGAATCCATTTGTGGACCAATTGAAGAGGGTGGTTTGGTTGTTGCTTCTCACATTGCTTGGCACGATGACCTAGTGGCAAAACAGGTTTCTAAGATTGTCCTGTAACTCATTGGTTATTTCTAAATATGGTACCTGGTCCCTCATCAAGCCCCTAATGCTAGAAGGTTAGTATAGTTTGGTCCCCTTGATATGTCTAACATCAAATGTCTAATTGGGGATGCTACATCCACTTCTGTTCTATGTTATCCTTAGCTTAATTTCAACAACTGTCAATTTTCGAGAATTGGAAGGCTCATGGTTGCCGATGTTAGAAGTAATCAGAAGGAAGGGAATGCTTTGCTCATCTTCCAGCTTGTGGATGAAGGTGTAGCTGAACAAATCCAATCATTATTAGTAAATAAATTTAATTATAATTTAATTGTTGTTAGAAGTCTAAGAGTCTTTGTTGGTAGCCTAAAGGTTGAGGGAGCCTAAGAGCCACATAGAAACTTCCATTACCTAGAAACAAATGCATGAGTAATTGTGTTTTAATTTCTTGTTTAGTGATATATTGTGTCATTTAAGCTTCCTAGAGGTTATAAATACCCATGGGATCAATTTGCAATATAACCATGACTATTTTGAGTCTTTGAGTACCTCCAAAAAATATATTATTATTTTATTTTGAGCCTACCATTCTTCCTTGCCAATATCAAAGTGGTATCAAAGCCAATGATGTCCACCAATAATCTCCTGCAACCCTCCTTTCTTCGTCTCACCAAAACAAACTATGAAAATTGGTGCTTGCAAATGAAGGCTCTACTTGGATCCCAAGATCTTTGGGATTTAGTATAAGAAGGTTATCAAGAACCAAGGGAAGGAGAGGCTCTCACTAATCAGCAAAGAGAGTCTCAAAGAAAGGATAAGAAAGCTTTATATTTCATCTATCAATTTATAGATGAATCAGCCTTTGAAAAGATCGCGACGGCAACCATCTCAAATGAAGCATGGGAGATTCTCAAAAATTCTTATAAAGGAATTGAGAAAGTGAAGAAAGTTCGTCTCCAAACTCTTCGAGGCGAATTCAAAGCTCTACAAATGAAGGAATCCGAATGTGTTTCGAATTATTTTACAAGAGTCTTAGCTGTCGTCAATTAAGGAGGAATGATGAAACCATGATTGACACCAGAGTAGTAGAAAAAATCCTACGCTCATTGGATGTCAAATTCGACTATATTATGGTTGCCATCGAGGAGTCAAAGACTTTGGAAGAGATGACAATAGATCAACTTTTGGGTTCCTTACAAGCTCATGAAGAAAGATTCAATAAGAGGAGACAAGAGCCTTTGGAGCAAGTTCTTCGATCGAAGTTTTCTTTGAAGGAGAACAAAGAAGACTCAAGAAATGAGTCAAGACAAAGCCAAAGAGGACGAGACCGTCGCTCTTGGAGAAGCCGTGACTTTTGGAGAGGCCGTGGCTCGTGGAGAGGCCGCGGTCGTGGACGAGGAAGAACAAATAGAGATGAAGAAAGAAGTCAAAGCCCAAAAGGAGAATGACAAGGAGACTCATCAAGAAGCCAAAGGTATGGCAAATCTAAAGTTCGGTGCTATATTTATAAAAAGATTGGACATTATGCTTCAGAATGTTGGTATAATTATTCCAATCAAGTGCAAGAGAAGACCTATGTTGCAAAGAAACAAGAGGATGAAGAAGATTCGGTTCTTCTATTGGCACACAAGGGAGATGACATTAACAATCAAAGCTTATGGTATTTGGATACTGGAGCAAGCAATCATATATGTGGATACAAAAATATGTTTGTGGAGCTAGATGAATCAGTGGATGGTCATGTCTCTTTTGGAGATTTTTCTAAAGTATCAGTAAAAGAAAAAGATAAAATTCTTATTGAATTGAAAAATGGAAGTCATCAATTTATTTTTGAAGTTTATTATGTGCCAAGTATGACAAGTAATATTTTAAGTGTGGGACAACTTCTGGAGAAAGGCTATACCATACATATGAATGATAAAAGTCTTTTCTTGAGAAATCAAAACAATAAGTTGCTCATATTCAAATGACCAACAATAGAATATTTTTATTGAATATCAAGCATGTCTCTTCCACATGTTTAAATGCTTGTATGAAAGATATTTCATGGTTATGGCATTTGAGATATGGACATCTCTATTTTGATGGTCTTAAACAACTCTCTACAAAGAAGATGGTGAACAGGTTGCCTCATATTGATTCTTCCAACCAATTTTGTGAAGGATATGTTCTTAGCAAACAATCAAGAATAAGCTTTCCGAAAAAGGCATCATATTATACAAAGATGCCTCTTGAACTCATCCACATCGACATTTGTGGGCCAATAACTCCAACATCATTTGAAGGTAATCGATATTTTCTAATATTTATTGATGATTATAGCAGCAAGACATGGATCTATTTCTTGAAGGAGAAGTATGATGCATTTGAAGTCTTTAAGAAGTTCAAAATTATGGTGGAAAATCAAAGTGGCTATCACATCAAGGCACTTCGATCAGACCATGGTGGAGAATACACATCTAAAGCCTTTGAAGATTATTGTGGAGAGCATGGCATTCAGCGGCTACTGACGGCACCATATTCACCTCAACAAAATGGCGTGGCGGAGAGAAAAAATTAAACTATCCTTGATATGATCCGCAGCATGCTGAAGAGTAAAAATCTATCTAAGAAGTTTTGGATGGAAGCCGTAGATTGTGCCATCTATTTACTTAACAGATGTCCAACGAAAAGTTTAGAAGACATGACTCCACAAGAAGCATAGAGTGGTAGAAGGCCAAATGTTTCACACTTGAGAGTATTCGGTTGTCTTGCTTATGCGCATGTACCAGATCAAAAAAGGTTAAAACTAGATGATAAGAGTGCCAAATATATTTTTATTGGCTATGATGCAAGAACAAAAGCCTACAAGCTTCTAGATCCAACAACCAAGAAGCTAATTATAAGTCGAGATGTGCAGTTCCATGAAGAAGGAGCTTGGAATTGGGAAGAATATAAAAAAATGTATATTCATGAGGAGCAAGAGAATATCACCTCACCACCATTATCTTCTACAACATCAACAATATTTCCATCCAAGGAAGACTTTTCAAGAACACCAAAGACAAGATCTATTAAAGAGCTCTATGAGGTAACGGATGAGCTTAATCTTATATGTTTGCTTACTAATCAAGAAGCTATTTCTTATGAAGAAGCAAAAGAAGATGAAAGATGGAGGAGAGCCATGGATGAGGAGATAGAAGCCATAAAAAGGAATGACACATGGGAGTATGTCAATCTTCCTAAAGGACATGAACCCATTGGTGTGAAGTGGGTTTACAAAATTAAGAAGAATGCTCAAGGAGAACTTAAAAAATACAAAGCAAGATTAGTAGCAAAAGGATACAAGCAACAAGCCGGCATCGACTATGATGATGTATTTGCACCAGTTGCTCAAATTGAGACTGTTAAATTGTTATTTTCTTTTGCTGCTCAAAATTAATGACAAATTTTACAAATGGATGTCAAATCAGTATTTTTAAATGGATTTCTTGATGAGGAAGTTTATGTGGAGCAACCTATGGGTTTTGTGAAAAAGGGATATGAAGGACAAGTCTTGAAGTTAAAGAATGCATTGTATGGTTTGAAACAAGCTCCAAGAGCTTAGAATAGTCGTATTGATGCCTACTTTAAGACTAATGATTTTGTGCAATGTCCTTATGAGCATGCTTTATATGTGAAAACACAAAATGGAGATATTTTGTTTGTTGCTTTGCATGTGGATGATCTTATTTTTATAGGAAATAATCTACAAGTATTCGAGGAATTCAAACAAATCATGATTCGAGCATTTAAGATGACAGACATGGAACTCATGACCTACTTCCATGGCTTAGAAGTAAAGCAAACAAAAGAAGACATCTTTATATCACAAGAAGCTTATGCAAAGGAGATTTTAAAGAAATTCAACATGGAAGACTGTAATGCAAAAGATACTCCTGTTGATCGTGGAATGAAGCTATCTAAATTTGATGAAGGCAAAGTGGTAGACCCTACTCTCTACAAAAACATGGTTGGAAGTTTGAGATACTTAACTTGCACAAGATCAGACATACTTTATGGAGTTGGATTGGTTAGTGGATATATGAAAAATCCAAAATCTACACATTGGAAGGCCATAAAGAGAATTCTTCATTATATTCAAGGTACCATCTCTCATGGTCTATTATATTCATCTTCTAATAGTTTTCAACTTTATGATTTTTCTGATAGTGATTAGGGAGGAGACTTTGATGATAGAAAAAGCACTACTGGATTTGTTTTTTATATGGAAATACAGCATTCACTTGGATTTCCAAAAAATAGCCAATTGTTACCCTCTCCACATGTGAAGCTGAGTATGTGGCAGTATCATCTTGTGTATGCCATGCAATTTGGCTAAGAAGTTTGCTTAAGGAAATGTATTTTCCACAAGTTGAAGCTACATAAATTGGTGTTGATTGCAAATCTGCAATTAATTTGGCTAAAAATCCAGTACATCATGAAAGGAGCAAACATATTGATATCCGGTACCATTTTGTTCGAAATCATGTGAAGGAGAAAGTTGTGGAGCTAATTTATGTCAAGTCTCAAAATCAATTGGCGGATATCTTCACCAAACCACTTGCAGGAGATCCATTTCACAAGCTCAAAAATTTGCTTGGAACGAATGATGGAACACAATTAAGTTTAAAGGGGGTGTTAGTAAATAAACTTAATTGTAATTTAATTGTTGTTAGAAGTCTAAGAGTCTTTGTTGGTAGTCTAAAGATTGAGAGAGCCTAAGAGCCACATAGAAACTCCCATTACCTATAAACAAATGCATGAATAATTATGTTTTAATTTTTTGTTTAGTGATATATTGTATCCTTTAAGCTTCCTAGAGGTTATAAATACCTATAAGATCAATTTGCAATGTAACCATGACTATTTTAAATCTTTGAGTACCTCCAAAAAATATATTATTATTTTATTTCAAACCTATCATTCTTCCTCGCCAATATCAATCACAACCAATTCCCAACTTAATCAGTAAAGATAGACCTGTATGGGGACAATCTGCTGCTAGTAAAAAACCTGAAACCAGGGAATCATATGAAGTCCTCTCTATCTAATAACTATGTTGAACATGTTGGAAATTGTAGTATTTCAACAATATAAAAGGTTTCCTTTTCCCTCCAAAACAAATTCCTTTTCCCTCCTTTTGAATTGGTACAAATGAAACATCTTTAGTCCCACATCGGATAATTTGTTTTCCATACTCCTCTTTATATAGAATGTCATTCCTTTGAATTGTTGAGTGATTCTAAGAGACTTTCTCGCACGCGCGAGCCGAGTCAAAATCAGTGCAATCTGATTCAGCCCGATTTCAGAACCCTTTAACCGGGCGCGTCGCACACGCGATCATCGCGTGCAGGGGGGGGGTGCAAATCCATCCGAGACACCGTTGATTCCGTATCATATACATTCCTCTAATTCTTCTCTCTTGCTACTTTCTCAGAAACGGACAGATCTCTCTCGGTTGTTCATCGGGCTTCTACATTGGTGTGTGCACATCGGATTGAAGCCTTCTTGCTGTTGAATCCTGGAGGGTAGCCGTGCTGGGATCTTCTGCACCGAGACATTGTCTCAGAGAGGCACGGATCTACTCTTAAGGACAGTGCTGCGATCGTCTACACGCCTCAGCAACGTATCTGTCCAAGTTTCCCACATCAAATCCCTAAATCGGGTACTATCTAATCCAAATTTTTCCTACAGAACATGATATGCACTAATGGGTATGGAAGGTTGAGATGCATCCGATCGAGAATATCCTGGTTTTGGTGGAAAGAAATCTGGGTTCGGCATCCTTGTCAAGGATAAGTTACGCAGAAGGGAATAACTGTAGCTCCTTGGTGAGATCACTGTTTGAACCTGGAAGTATCTGTTAGTCATGCCCTCTTATCATTGCTCGGCTTCTTTACCTGACATGCGGAATCCATTACCACTGGATTACCGATCACAACTTTATTCAAGGACTCAGGGATTTGTCCACGTATTCTAGGGTGGCTTCTCGTCTGATATCATGTAAACCATATGAAGGAAGGCTGAATAACTTTGCCAAGGAATGTACTCCTCTGCGCTGCTGGATAATTTCTTGACGTTTGGGAAGAGCTGGGCGTCCCATGAATCCTCGTACCACTTTCATGGTTCTGTCACGCCCGGACCTACCAGCACGAGCCGGGAACGTGGTAGACGGATGTACATCCATTTAGATGAGATGGCATGCATCATATCTTTTTCAAAGCATTTATCAAAAAATATAGAAGGTGGCTAAATCTTAGAGAATGTGCCGTCCGTTACGTACCTGGCTAGTGTTAATGGGCCGGGGAGTGTCAGCTTCACTTCAACCTTTTAAGTCTTCACCTCCTGGATTTTTCGAAGAAAAAGTCTTTGTATACCGCATACGGTGCAGCAAATCCAGCATGACCTGTATCACATATTTTTATTGGTCCAAAAATATTTACTGTAATATAATAGAATAAAAGTTGAGATGGCTAGCATTAATTAAAATTTTATCGTAATACTGTTTCAGGTTTTAATTTATATTTTTCTGCAGGGATATCGTAGGTTTTGAACTAGGTTGTCATAGCTTTTGAACTAGGGTATCGTAATACTATTTCAGATTTTAATTTATAATTTTCTGCAGGAATGTCGTAGGTTTTGAACTAGGATATCGTATCATTTGAAATAGGGTATCGTAATACTGTTTCAGGTTTTAATTTATATTTTTCTGCAGGGTGTCGTAGGTTTTGAACTAGGGTGTCGTAATACTGTTTCATGTTTCAATTTATATTTTTCTGCAGGGATGTCGTAAGTTTTGAACTAGGGTGTCGTAACTTTTGAACTAGGGTATCGTAATACTGTTTCAGGTTTTAATTTATATTTTTTTGTAGGGGTATCGTAGATTTTGAACTAGGATGTCATAGCTTTTGAACTAGGATATCGTAATACTGTTTCAGATTTTAATTTATATTTTCTGCAGGGGTGTCGTAGGTTTTGAACTATGATATCGTAAGTTTTGAACTAGGGTATCATAATACTGTTTCAGGTCATTTTTTGAACCAGGGTGTTGTAGATTTTGAACTGGGGTATCGTAGCTTTTGAACTGGGATGTCGTAAGGGTATTTTGGTCTGGATGAAAATTTTAATTAATGCTAGTCATCTCAGCTTTTGTCCCATCATGCTACAGTGAATATTTTTAGACCAATAGGAGCATGCGGTGCAGGCCACGCTGGATTTGCTACACCGCACGCGGTGCACAAAGAATTACTCTTTCTCAAAATAAATTTTCATGGAGCTATTAAATGTCATGCACGAAACCTTTGGTTGCCGTAAGGTTTTACGTGGTGCTTCCAAATTTTAGGAAGATTTGGGAGGTCATGACAGATATACTGAAGATGATTTCTAGAGCTTGGAGGCACGTCCCAAGTAATTCTTGGAGGTGTTTCAAGGGCTCTGAATCATATTTGGATCACGGCATGTTGGGTCATGGGCTTGATCCAGGGTTGAGTGTTTTGTTTTGTTGTCTTGTAATAAAGTTTTCTCCAAAGAAAGGAATAAAGCAATTTATCTTTTTCTCCTGCATATATCTCTTCTCTATATCTTCTTTGTTGCATGATATTGAATCCAAAAAATAGATTGTTGCTGGTTCTTGATCAAGAAGGTTGGTTTTTGATCTTTCCCTCGCTGTTTTCGCTCCGTAGGCACTGATCCGGATTTCCAGCAAGTGGTATTAGTGCCTAGGAATTTTCAGCAACTGGTATTAGGGCGGGGTTCGAGTGTGGGAGAGGAGAATTCAAGGAATAATAAGGGAGTTGTATGTGGGTGTGGTATCCCGCGTGGTTGGAGATGGATCTCGAAAGACGGATATCTCAGGAAGACCGAAGTACATCAGCAGAGATGGTGCCAAAGGCAGTTCAGGGAGACGGGATAGTCTCAGGGAGTAACGGGGGTATCGAGCAGTTGGGATGTCCCGGTATGGCAGGATTGGCCGTAGGGATAGAGATGAGAGCTGATGGAGATGGCGCCTCAGGCAGACAGGGGACAGTCTCAAGGAGTGCTAGGGGCATCATGTAGCTGGGAGTGTCCTGGTATGGCGGGATTGGCCATAGGGACAGGCTGGGACATGATGGAGCAGCCTATGGAGATTGTTGCCAGGTTTCATGGCTGGGTTAGAGAAGTTGCGATAAGCTCCTGTGTTTCAGAGGAGCCTGCGGGATGTGGTGTATCTGAAACGGTCTCGCAAAGGTTCGGGGGTTACGAAGGGTCCGAGGAGGTAGCGACGGGGTACGAGATTTAGGTGCAGGCTCAGCAAGGCAGCGTTGAGTGGCTGGCCTCGGAGTTTCTTTCTGTAGCATCAAGGAGACTTCAGTTTTATATTGAGCACCGGGGAGAAGTGGCATCACGGGTGGAGCAGGATTCGGCACGAGTTCAGAGCAGGAGGTGCAGGAAAAGTGGCCATATCCTAGCACGAGCACCAGTGGTGCACTTAACCAGATGGAGCAGAGCGTGCAGAGATTGGCATGGCTCTGAGGAGACTGTATCAGGTAGAACTCCAGTTACAGCGAGTGCTGGTCTAGGTTCGCCGTGGTCTCTCCAGGGAAGTCCGAGAAAAAGATTGATGCAGCTGCCAAGCAGAAGGAAGGCTACAATCGTGGTGCAAGAATATAAGCAAGGTTCTTCAGCTGATGAGGCAGTATTTCAAAGGTCTCGAAGGACGCACAGCAGCTGAAGGATGTTGGCAGAGACAAGAAGGTCCGCACAAAAAGATTATCAGGATATGCAGTTACAGCAGGATTGTGCAGGAGGATATTGCTATGTTTGCCAAGATTTGGGAGTACCGGGATGGAGAAATTTTTAATACTTGCTATGGATGGTCACTTTTTTTTTTTTTTTTCCTTTCTGGTTGACATCCAGCCTTTTATAAATAAAATAATAGAGAGTAAAGGAGAGGTATTGCTGGCTGGAAGTGAAGAGGTAGCAAGCAAGATGGGAGCACCTACTAAATGGTACAAGTTCTGTTGAGATGGCAGACCAATTGGAGGATTGGACCATAAACCACCTGAGACACCAGTGTACGCAAAAGCCCAGTTGGTTACTTAAAGTGCTTTCCAAAATTCCATGATTCTCAGTGCTTTTGTCCTATCAGCAACAATCTATCCTTATTCTGTTCTATAATATTTTTTTATATATATATAAAAAGAAAATAAGTGATCTATCCTGACCTCCGCAACCTTATCTTAAATGGGGTCCTTTCCCGAGCTTATCTCCTTATGATGATGCATTTGCAAGTGGTAGTGTGAATGGGAATGGTACATAAAGGTTGTCGTCTCTTTCCATCATAAAATTACTCATGGGTGGAAAATTTAAAAGAAATAATAATAATAATAAAAAAGCAATGTCACATTAAGTTGGCATTAGCAATAAGGGGTAATTAGACAGCTAATCTTTTTTTGCCTAACTTTTGTTTCACCAATTATCATATAAAAAACTCTAACAATCTCCAGACCTTCAAAGATGTATGTAAAGATAAGATTAATATTGAATTCGGCTTCACTTCAAAAAGAGAATGAGTGCTAATCTGAGTTTTGGACATGCTTTTTATGGATAAAGGCATCAAAATGACTAATATTTAACCAACTTGTAACCAATATTAAGTAGGACAAAGAAAGCAAAAGTCAAATCTTATTAGCCATGTAAATGATTGTTTGCAGATAGACACCTATGTCTCCTACGTACAGAAAGCACATCAAAACTCTATTTCTTCGTCTCTACAGAAACCAATATTTGATTTGCTAATGCTTCGCCTCAGAGCACATCAAAAAGTTCCAGGAATGATCATATTTTCCGGCATCCAATCAAGTAAAGGACAAAAAAAAAAAATGTAACAAGGTGTGGGTTATTACACCAACACATGTAACGCTTTTCTCATCTATCTGGACGTACCAGCACCACTCAAAATCCAACCAGTTAACCGGGGCACTAGCGATAGCCCGGTTGGTAGAGATCTTGTCATACTACCAATCAGTTATGGATTCGAGATACGATCTCGTGGATGATTTGATTAAATCTAAAAATTTTTCTGGGATTCACGATCATTGACGTGAGTGAGAGATTAGGATCTTCCTTTACTAGCTGGCACCTTAGTGGTGTCAGATTAGAATCTTCCTCTTTTATATCAAAAGGCTGAGCCTCCGCAAGGCAATGGTCAATATGAGGCACCTACTGTGGCTGGTGGAGAGGATGATCGAGCTGAGGGTGGCGGACACGGCGGTGAGCAAGTGGAGCGAGCAGGCGGCGCTCGTGGCTGACCTCCAGAGGACGTTCAGAGATGATGCATGGCGGAACATTGCACCTGGCCTATCATCACTGGTGATGAGGTGCACCAGTCGGCTTGCCAATGCTGTGGCTACCGGATCGATCCTGGCTCCCAGACAAGAGATGGAAGAAACATTTCTAAGGATTATATCCATCCTGCCCATGTCAGATGCCAAAGAATTGCTGCAGCAGTGCCTCAGCTTCTCCACCCGCAATGTGGATGACTGCCCACGCCTGATCTTAGTATTCAATACCTGGTTTTGGCGGGCAAATTGACCACCACATGATGACAGCACCCATTAAAAGTAACTTATGCTAGTAGAAGACTGATATATGATCATGCCCATGATGTTGTTTGGAAGTAAACATGCGTGGATGAGAATGCAAGGCCTCAATGTTTCTACCCTTCTCTTCTGAAGGCCGATCCCAGAAAGCCGACCCAGAAGGTTGATCCCAGAAGGCCGACCCAGAAGGCCAATCAACTTGAAGACTAGCTGACTCTGAAGGCTGACACAGAAGGCCGGCCCCAGAAGGCCGACCCAGAAGGCCAGAAGGCCAATCAACTTGAAGACTAGCTAACCCTGAAGGCCGACCCCAGAAGGCCAACCCCAGAAGGTCGACTGACAGAAGTAGAGGTCCGACTGATTCACTTCTGCTGAGCTTGATGGACATTTTTCTCGGTCGGACGACTCACCTCCGTTAGACCGACTCATTCCCATCCAGGGAACCGCTCGAAGGCTCCAGAAGCCCCCATCACTCTGATCCTCTTGACGGCACCGCCAGGCCACGACCCTGCCACACCGTCAGGCCATGATCCTACCACGCTGCTAGGGCTGGAAATGGGCCGGCCCAAAAGCCCATTGTTTGGAAGTGGGCTGGGCCAACTCAATAAACTTCGGGCCAGCTTGAAATTGGTTCAAGCTGCGGACGAAATTTTAAGCATATTCGACTAGTCTTAGGGCTGTAAAATAGAGTCCATTTAATTTTTGGGCTAAAGGGATGCCTGAATTTGGTCCAAAAATTTTTAAAATATAGTCTTTGGGCCGATCCAATGGACTTACCGGCCCATTTCTAGCCCTACACGCCGCCAGACCACGATTCTGCCACGCCGCCAGGCCATGACCCTGCCACCACGCTGGCTCTCCTGGAGGCAAATCGGTGTTGTTCGACCTCCTTCCTAACAGATTTTGGCGCTACTCTACGCCTATATAAAGTAAAACAAGGCAAACCCTAGGTATGAGATAGAACCCATCTCTTTCAATTTTGGGTCTTCTCCTCTCATCCTCTGGTACTTGGAGAGACCCCCAAGCTCTCCATGCCAGAGGTCTCCCATTCTCCACGATAGTCTCGCTGACTTGATCGTCGGAGTGTCTCCGTCGGAATTCCCAGCACGAGGCATTCTCTATTTTGCAGGCTCCCGGAGAGGAAGAACCTGGAGGAGGTATGACCCCGGCGAATCTGCAGCAACAGACGTGTAGACCGTGAAAATCTCTATAAAAATCTGAGTATCTTGAATCGAAAATTATCGACAGGAACTTGCAGGGTAGCTATACCGGGATTTATCCTTCTATCTTTTTTTGTTTAAAAAACAAAAACCGGGGCACTAGATTACATTGGTGCTTAAGATACTGAGAAGAAATGGCATAGAAACAGAGAATTTAGGAGTATAAAAGAATTCGCTTGACCATGGAACATTTCGGAACCAACCTTTCGGATGAGAATTAGGTAGATTCAAGCACACGTCATACATTGAGCATAATGCGTTTAGCTCTTCCTCTAAATTAAATGAGACCAGACCACAAATGCTATCAATTGAGACGTGTTGGCAGATTCAGCGTTAATCTAGCTTGAATCCGGTATCTTGGTAGGTATTTTCTAAGCCCCACAAGCCACGAGTACATATATTATTTCCGGTGGGGAAAATGACCGGTCCTAATTTCTCCACTCAGCAGCCATTCGGCACAACCACCACAGAATCCAACCACCGTACCGGAGAGAATCCAGTTCGTTTCCAAATGAGAGCAAAGCAACCTTACAAAGTGCTTCCTTGCATGGACCTTCTCTTTCGAGCTAAGTGCGTACCGCACTGCAACCACATTGGTTGAATGATTAAAGACTCCATTTCACTAATATTGGCCAGTGTTGCCATCATGTTGCCTCTGACTCTAAGATACTTCGATCTTTTTCGAGTAGAATTGGATGTTATTTTTGGTGGCTCTTCAAGAGAAATCTATAAAAATAATTTCTAGTTCGAGATCTTCGGTGAAAGATCCTACGATACTTAAGTCAGTAGATAGAAGAAATAAACTATGATAACTGGAGCTGTGAGCAATGGTGGTGATTAAATAAGCGTGTGAGTGGCAGTAAAAAAATATGCCTTTTCGAATCCCCTCTTATCAATTTATAGAGTTACGCGGAATAACAGAATGCTGTTGCAGAGGTGGCTAGCTCTAATAGGCATAATAAATTTTGCTGAAGTAATAGAATCTTGTCTCCTGGAATCTTCTCCCGTTATATCTTACAATTATGATGGTAGAATCAGTTGGGATCTTATCCACTATGATCTATACCAGAACAGATGTGATTGATCGGGTCATCACCTACTCGGACATCGTGGATTCCGAGTCGATAGTCGGCTTGGTTCTGCACTCGAGTACGCTCGACTTGGTTTACTCAGATAACTAGTCAGTCCCGAGTAAGTAGTTGGTTGATACACGTGGAGAATACCATGTTAGTTAGACTCGATAGGTGGCAGCTACTCAGCTTGGAAAAGAACGGCCTCCTGGTCTGAAAAAGAGTAGCTACTCAATCTAGGAAAGAGTGGCTACTTGGTCTAGGAGGGGCAACTACTCGGTCTAGGAGGGAGCAGCAACTCGATTTATGGAGTGGCTATTCAGTCTAAAAAGGATAGGTACTTGGTCTGGAAAGAAGTGACTACTCCGTCTAGGAGAAGTCAACTACTCGATCTGGAAAGAAGTAGCTACTTGGTTTGGGAAGGAGCAGCTATTCAGTCGACTTCATCTTTTTTTTACTGGTCTTCTTGGTTAGTGGTAAGTTAGTTGGCTCCGTTGTCTCCTTTCTAGTCAATTGCTTGACTAATTCGAGCAGAATATTCTAATTTTTTATATGGTAGCATAGTTGATGATTCGATAAATCTTCGTGGACGAATCAGTAATTGCTTACAAAACAGAACCCCATCATCATGCAACCAACAAATGTTCTTTACATAGATGCGATGCCCATCAAAGCGGTTCCTATCCAATCCCCATCATCGTGCAATAGTTAAACTAGATCTCCCAACCACGTAGTTTCCCCGGAGGTGGCACGTATAGGTTTTATGCAACCATCTTGATCGGGCAAGAAATTATCCAACCCGTGTGGGACCTAATCTAGTGTAGGATGATAAGTATATTACTAAAAAATGTACCAAATGCATTCATATCATTATCTTTAACAATTTGCCTGAGAAGAATTAGAATCAGATAATATTCATTTGAGTTGATTTTCATATTCAATTTCATTTAGATATAGATAGAAATTAGAAAATTTAATTAATATCCATTGTTGCAAAGAAATTTTTCCTTGTGAAATGATTTTAGAAGAAGTCTTTTTGAAAACAAGATTTTATCTATTCAAAAACTACTTTTTAAACAAAATTCTTGTTAAGAAATTGAATTTCTGTTACCGTCGATTTGCTCCCAAACGCCCGCAATCACGACCGACAAAAATCTTCCGCATGCCTTTTGATCCATGCATAGGAGAGCGCTTCTGCTAGCCCAGCTCATGACGCACGCGCGTTCGCGCGCGTGGGCTCGGCCCAGCGCGTTGCGGCAGTTGCACGGAGCATTTCCGCGCACGTTTCGCACGGTGCACAGTTTCTTCCCTTCGATCCACAGCATGGCGAGTTCTCGACAGTCCGATCGCGCGATCGGACGGCCACGGTTTGATCTGGCATTGAGGCAGTGTTTTGCACGGATTGTGGCTCAATTTGAGCCATTGATTTTTTATCTGATGGCCTGGGATATTTTTGGAAGGCATTGGACTTGTTTTAGGTCTCTTTTGACACAGTTTCCGATGGTTTTTAAAAACCATAGAGATGCCGAAATATTTTTCTAAGATGCAACAGAGAGCTGCAGAAGGTCCAGAAAAATATTGAAGACGATCCAGAGAGCAAATAAAATAATAGAGAATCCATGACAGGATTTGGCGAGGCTAGAGGCGTGGTATTCTGTGATCTCTCCTATTTTCTTCTTCCCTTTCGATTTGTTTGCCTCTTTGTGATTAATCTGCAATTGTTATTGGGATTTTTGTATTTCTTTTGCCCCCAATTTTGGGGGCAGATTATAGTGGATTGCTCCTTCCTCTGTGTAGATATAGGCAAATTTGCCGAACCACGTTAAATCTCGTCTTTCCTTCTGATTTGATATCTGCCTGTGTGATTGGTAAATTGCTAAAATGAGTAAACATGAATTAATTGGAAGCCTAAACCGGTTCAATCCGCTGTGCGCATCCCAATAATTGGTATCAGAGCACTGGGATGGCATCTGACGGGCAACCAAGTTCTTCTACGGCTCCTGAGATAATTATTTTTCATTCTACTACCTCTAGGTATGAGGTGGCGATATTTGATGGCACAGGTAATTTTGCACTATGGAAGGTGAGAATGAAATATCTGCTGGTCAAGGAGGGCGTGTCAATAGCCCTCAAAGATATGGATGCAATTCCAGGTGATACAGAGGCTATAAAAGAGGAGATGAATGAGAGAGTACTTGGGACTCTGTTTTCGGGACAGAGTGATAAAGTTCTCCACAATGTGGTGGATCTTGTTACAGCTAAAAGTGTATGGAAAAAATTAGACACTTTGTATATGTCAAAATCTCTTACAAATAGGCTATATTTGAGGGGCAAGCTACACACATTCCATATGACGGAAGGAACCTCACTCAAGGATCACTTGGATGATTATAATAAGCTCCTGCTCGATTTAACGAATATTGGTGTTAATGTTGATAAGGAAGACAAGGCTTTGATCCTGATTTATTCTTTACCTAAGTCCAATGAAAATATTACTACTAACATGCTCTATGAAAGAGAGACCATAAGTCTCGATGAGGTTGAAGCCACTTTGTTATCCAATGAGCTCAGGTTGAAAGTACAGTTAGAGCATCAGGCTCCAAATCCGGCATAAGGACTTACTGTCAGAGGTAGAGATGAGCAAAGAACAGGTGGACAAGGTAGAAACAAGTTCAAGACAAGATCAAAGTCTAGGTCTAAAAGATCCGGAGTTTGCCATTACTGCAAGAAGCCAGGCCACTGGAAAAATGAGTGTAGACTTTTACAGTCCAAGAAAGAGAAGGAACAGAAAGGAAAATGAACAATCTTAGATTCGGCATCAGTTACAGTTACTTCAGCAGATCACAGTAGTGTTGCAGATGATGCAGTATTTACAGTTGCATGCAGTGTTAGTCAGGCTGATACCTGGATCGTAGACTCTGGAGCATCTTTCCACATGACACCCCATAAAGAATGGTTCACTTCTTTTAGATCCTGTGATGGAGGCTCTGTTCTTCTTGGGGATGACGCCATCTGTAAAGTGGAAGGAATTGGTACAGTTCAGATCAAATCTCATGCAAATACTGTGGTGACTTTGGATGATGTCAGATATGTTCCCTAATTGAAAAGAAATCTTATCTCGGTAAATGCTCTTGATATTGCAGGTTTTGAGGGCAGATGGGGTAGAGGATCTATTACAATTAATAAAGGTACATTGACTTTGTTAAGAGGTAAATTGAGTGGCACTCTTTATTATTTGGATGGCACTACAGTTGTTGGTGAGGCTTCTTCAACACATTCCTCTATTGTTCAATTGACACAGTTATGGCATCAAAGATTGGACCACATGTCAGATAAAGGTTTACAGGAGCTTAGCAGATGTGGTATGCTAGGAGGTCAGAAAGTTGGTGTACTTGGATTCTGTGAGTATTGCATATTTATAAAACAACACAGAGTCAGCTTTACTTCAAGCGTACATAGGACAGCAGGTATACTGGATTACATTCATTCTGACCTATGGGGACCTGTCCCAGTTACATCCAAGGGTGGATCTAGATATTTGCTCACTTTGATTGATGACTACTCTCGCAAAGTCTGGATTTATACTGTCAAAAATAAAAGTAATGTGTTTCACACTTTTAAAGGGTGGAAGGCTATGGTTGAGAGGCAAACTGAGAGGAAGGTGAAAACCTTCCGGACTAACAATGGATTGGAATTTTGTTCTATAAAGTTTAACGACTTTTGCAAGTCAGAGGACATTGTCAGGCATAGGACCACTGTGTATACTCCTCAGCAAAATGGTATGGTGGAACGCATGAATCGCACACTACTGGAAAGAGTCAGATCTATGCTATCAAGTTCTGGATTGAGTAAAGACTTCTGAGCAGAGGCTGCACATACAGCCAGCTTTATTATAAATCGATCTTCAGCATCTGCATTGAATGTGAAGACTCCGGAAGAAATGTGGACAGGTAGACCTGCAGACTATTCAGTTCTTAGAGTATTTAGGTGTTCAGCATATGCACATGTCAAAGATGGAAAGCTAAATCCCAGGGCTAAGAAATGCATATTTCTTGGATATGCATATGGGATGAAGGGCTACAGATTATGGTGCACAGAGCCCGGATCCCAGGGTTTTCTAGTCAACAAGAATGTGACTTTTGATGAGTCAGCCACTCCTTCACGGCAGCTACAGCCAAGTTTTTTACCGGGAGATCAGGTTCAGGATCAGCAGGATAGGACTGTTGTTGATATTAATCAGACTGTTAGATCACAGCAGTTGCAGCCTACAGGTGATATTCAAAATGAACAACATTAGCAGACAGATCCAGAGTTACAGACTTAGGAGGAGGTTATTGTACGTGGTTAAGTTCAAGATGATAGTATTGCCACTCGAAGAACCAGACGACATATCAGAGCACCTCAAAGGTATGGTTTTGAGGATTCTGCTTATGCTGAGTTAGTATATTATGCTCTGAATATTGTAGACACTATAGGTGATGAGCCGACCACATTTCAAGAAGCAATTGGTAGTTCATAGGCTGAGCAATGGACCATGGCTATGATAGAAGAGCTTCAGTATTTGGAAAAGAATCAGACTTGGAAATTAGTCAGATTACCTAAGGGCAAGAAGAAAATTGGCTGCAAATGGATCTTCAAGAAGAAGGAAGGAGCTACTCCTCAGGATTTAAAATATAAAGCAAGGTTGGTGGTTGGTGGCTAAGGGTTACAATCAAAGAGAGGGTATTAATTATAAGGAGGTATTTTCTCCTATGGTTAAATACTCTTCTATTTGTGTGTTCCTTGCTTTAGTTGCTTCTCAGAATTTGGAGTTAGAATAGCTAGATGTCAAGACAGCTATTCTACATGATGATTTGAAGGAGCAAATTTATATGCAACAGCCACCTGGTTTTGAGGCTCCAGATAAAAAAGATCATATATGTTTGCATATTAAACATGGCGGTGGCCATTTTCCAATTACAAAATTATAATATATTATATTTTTGTATTATTAAAATAAAAAAATGAGGAGAGATCACAAATAAAATTACAAAATTATAATTCAAGTTGATAATAAAAAGTTTTTTTAAAATAATGTTTTTTAAATTTTTATTTCCGAAGTTGGGGTCGTCCCAACTTTATTTACAAAACTAGATGTACAGATTGGAAAAAAAAATTGATGAAATCGTAGGTTCTACCTGTGATTTCAAGAAAATGCAAGTAGAACATGTGATTTCTCCTCCATCTTTTTTTATTTAAAATTTTAATAAAAAATAAAAATTAATAAATTAATAATTTTTTTTAAAAATTAATAAAATTTTTAAAAAAATTAAAAAAATTTATAAAATAAAATAATAATATGATATTATAATAATATATTATTATATATTTATATATTATAATAAATATTTTATATTTTAAAATATAAATTATCATTTATAGCCAGTCCGGCTCCCGCCATCGGTCCGATGGCAAGTTCGACTGCTAGGTCGGTGCCAGTCCGATCGTCGATCCGGTCGCCAGTCCGGCTACTGCTAGGTCAATACTCAATGATAAAATGTAAATCCTAAGGTTGCATTTGGTGAATCGCTAGGAAATCCTGAATGATAATCCGGATTACTTGTAAGATAGATTATCACTGGATAGATTGCCAGTAATATTGATTACTGTGTTTGGTATACACAAGTAATCTATCAGTAAGATTGATTACTGTATTTGGTATGACAAATAAATTACCAGTAATCTAAGCTCGAATTCCCAAAATACTCCTAAGTCAAATTTATTAAAATTCATATATTATTATACCGCATTGCACCAATTAATTTGAGGAATAATCGCTAAAAAAAGTCAACCTACGCTATGATAACGTGACCATGGGGAGATTGGGATTGGTTGCATCTGGGGATCGAGCGGGGACGACGCGAGGGTTTGTATGTGACCAGAGAAGACAAGAGAGGGATCTTGAAATCCCCCACACAGAGAAGTCCGGGAATAAAAACGCATCCTTTTTGCGGCCGATGTCCCCTTCGCTCTCCGATTTGGATTGGTACGAAGGCATACAAGGGATGACCTAATAAAATCTAATAGGATGCCACTAAGTGGGAAAGGGAAGAGAGAGGGATCAAGAAGAGATCCCGTCGAGCACCCGGAGGAGAGGGAGGGGGGGACGGTTTCGTTGTCACCGAAGCGAAAGGGATGGGATAATTTTGTAAAAAAAAATAACATATTACTACATCTCCGGTAATCTGGATAGCCACCCCTCATGAGATAATCTGGATTGCCACATGAGGGGTAATTCGGATTACTATTACATGATAGATTACCACTTTCCCAAAATACGTAACATAGTTATATGATGGGTCCAACTTAAAATTACCAATAATCTGGATAGATTACCGTCTACCAAATGCAACCTAATTCCTTAAACCTAAAACCTAAAATCTAAATCCTAAGTATGGATACATCTGGACTCAGAACCCAAATTAATAAACTCAAAAATTATAAAATAAATTTTATATAATTTTTAAAACATATTTCATATTTATTTTTAAAAAAAATCAGGGTTGAACTGAAATCACGAGTTCCACCCACGATTTCTCAATGAAATTGCGGGTTGAACCCATGTTTTCACGGTGATCAGACCTGCCTGATTCTAACTTGAAATCGCGGACATCTGGACTCAGAACCCAAATTAATAAACTCAAAAATTATAAAATAAAATTGATATAATTTTTAAAACATATTTCATATTTATTTTTAAAAAAAATCAGGGTTGAACTGAAATCACGAGTTCCACCCACGATTTCTCAATGAAATTGCGGGTTGAACCCGTGTTTTCACGATGATCAGACCTGCCTGATTCTAACTTGAAATCGCGGATTCACAGCAAATTCACGGGTCCAACTCATGTTTTCACAATCTTTTGCCACATGCTCGAAAGCTCAGTATCCTCTTTTCCTTGACATCTACACGTGTCCAAGCCCGGGTGATACATGGCCAAAAAAATATCTAGGTCCGTAAATAAATTACGGATCACCTATTTCCATAAATAAGTTTTTTTTATATTATTTTTTAAAAAAATTCAAAAGGTCATTCCATGTTAGGCTTCGGGCTGTTTCTTTTACGCGGAAGAATGATCGGTCTTCTTTCGCTAATATCAATCATTGAATGGCGCAATTAGCTACCATAAGAGCCGTGCAAGCAGGAAGGAAAGGCGTTGCGGATGCTTCGAGAGCTCCGAGCCTCCTCTAAGAATGGCATAAGGTTCAATCCAATGATTGATATCAAAGAAAATCCAACGGTTGATATCGTGAAAGAAAAATCGATCATTCTTTAGCGCGAAAGATGGAACCGGAACTCCTCCTTTTAAAACCTTTAAATACCCCGCTACCCCCAAAACCGAAGCCACCCTATCCCTTCCCTTTTTTCCACGCTTCGTGGAATTCCGATTGCCTTGTTGCCACGGTCAAATTTTAACCCCTCTTCTGTGGGTGGGATGGAGGAGAGGGCCGCCAAATCGACGGCGGAGATCGGGTTCGTGATCGAGGAGGAGGCGGCGGCGACCATGATGAAGGAATGGGGCGTCGCCGCGGCGCCGGAGCTGCTGGTGGCACTGGTCCCCGCCGCCATGAGGCTGGCCCGGCCGCCCATCTCGAACTTCCCCGTGGGGGCCGTCGGATTAGGGACGAGCGGCAGGATCTACGTCGGGGTGAACATGGAGTTCCCCGGGCTGCCGCTCCACCACTCCATCCACGCCGAGCAGTTCCTGGTCACCAACGCCGCCGTCCACGGCGAGACCGGAATCCGGTGCATCGCCGTCTCCTCCGCCCCCTGCGGCCACTGCCGCCAGTTCCTCCAGGAGCTCCGCGGGGCGGCGGAGATCGAGATCCTCGTCACCTCCGACGGCCCAGGCTCCGCCTTCCTCCCCCTCTCCTCCTTCCTCCCCCGCCCCTTCGGCCCCCCGGATCTCCTCCACAAGGACCATCCCCTCCTTCTCGAGCCCCACGACAACAAGATCGCCCTTCTAGAAGACGACGATGATGCCGAGGCCGCCGCCAGCGGGGGGATCTGTAACGGGATCGGGGGAGATTTGGAGGAGCGGCTGAAAGTGGCGGCGGCGGGAGCGGCGAGGGCGTCGCACGCGCCGTACAGCAAGTGCCCGGCGGGATTCGCGGTGGTGGACTCGGAGAGGAGGGTGTACGCGGGGTCGTACGAGGAGTCAGCCGCGTACAACCCTAGCCTGGGGCCGGTGCAGGCGGCGGTGGTGGCGTACGTGGCGGCGGGAGGCGGTGGCGTAGCAGGGGAGGCATATGGGTTCGTGGCGGCGGCGCTGGTGGAGCCAGAGGGTGTAGCGGTGTCGCACGAGGCGACGGCGAGGGTTTTCCTGGCGATGGTGGCGCCGCGGGCCCACCTCAAGGTCTATCGCTGTCACTCCTTCGCCACCTCCTAGACGGCGGTTTCCCGACGCCGGGGTCCGTTTCCTTCGGAAGTAATGGCGACGATCGAAAATAATGGACCGCCGGGATTAAATGAATTATAATCTAGCAGTTCTAGATGTTCTACTTTTATATTTATAGTACCAATAAAATCAAGGCTTAATCTCTCTCTATCTTTAAACCAAACAAAAATTTTCTGTATCACTATTTAATATAATAATATTCTCTAATGAACAAAAGGGTTGAACTTCGGCAAAATGCGAACTTAGCTTTTTTTTTTTTAATCGTTGGTTTGTATTAAGATTATTATTCATTCATGTTGCCACTTAAATCATCGTGGTATGTAATTAAGATGAACCTTGGATCGTGCCCTTGTGGTTTCGGATCCGTCCATACACCCGGACCTGCAAAACAAAAAAGATCCGGACCGGCGATCCCGATGGGGGCATTCCGACGTTCAAGTCAGTGACGATCAAGGGGAACATATCCTCCTGGTCAAGTTTCGTAGGTAGACTCCATACTAGGGAGGAGAAAGAAATGCACCGGAAAAATGTAGATGGGTTGTGAGTGGAGCTAGAGAAGTGGTGATGGAGGAGAGCTTGAGTTGGAAGGCTGTGTCCATCGAGATCCTCCCGGTGGATATCCGGTAGCCTCAATCCCTTGGTTCTCTCCTATGTGCCATACTTCTTGTCCGTTAGCTTGCCTGGTGTTTTTCTTGCTTACCTTCGGAACCTTGGAGAGCTCTTTTTAAGCTAGGATGGTTGCGAGAGGCCTACCTCGAAATCCTCCCCTCGCTTGTGGATGCGTGCGGCGATGTTTCGTGCCGTGGACGGGATGCTTTTCCTCATTTGTGATATGGAACCTACGGTGTGCTCTAACATTTTTTCTGGTCGCTACATTTCGGATAGCTTGGCAGAGCCTCGATCGGGGGGTAGCCGCCTCATGGATTTGAATCTTCTGGATTGACTTCCTCTTCTGGATGGTACAGAAGGTTGGTAGGGAGTGCAGCATCTCGATTGTGGAACCCTTTCCTTTTCGGTGCAAGTGATAGTCGGAACCATTATTGCTGCCTGGCAGGCATCTTCTCATGGTCCTTGGGTGGCGGACCGCCACCCAAGAAGAGCGGCGATGCCCCTCGGTTTCTGGTCCCTTTGTCCGAGGTAGAGCTGGTCCGAAGAGGCAGAGCTCGACTTCGGCCACGGCGTCTCGACCCTAAGAGAATTGCCTGGCGAAGGAGTCCGGAGAAGCGGAGCTTGACTTCGGCCACGGTGTCTTGACCCTAGGGGAGTCGCCTGGTGAAGGAGTCCGGAGAGGTGGAGCTCGACTTCGGCCACGGCATCTCGATCCGAAAGGAGCCACCTGGCGAAGGAGTCCGGAGAGGCGGAGCTCGACTTCGGCCACGGTGTCTCGACCCGAAGGGAGCCACCTAGCGAAGGAATCCGGAGAGGTGGAGCTTGACTTCGGCCATGGCATCTCGACCCGAAGGGAGCCACCTAGTGAAGGAGTCCAGAGAGGCGAAGCTCGACTTCGGTCACGACGTCTCGACCTGAAGGGAGCCACCTGGTGAAGGAGTTCAAAGAGGCAGAGCTCGACTTCGGTCATGGCGTCTCGACCCGAAGGAAGCCACCTGGCGAAGCAGCCCAAAGAAAAGACCTGACGTAGTAGCTTCCTCCGACGTGGCATCTGACTGGGTCTGACATGGACTACATGTCAACGGTCCTGCCACATCATTTGTGCCCCACTCTTAAGTCCCGTTGGTGCACGGCGCTCGGGGCGAAGGGAGTAAATGCAGCGCTGACGTAAAAAGACCAAAATCTTGTGCCATAATTGCCATGAGCGTCGGTGCTTCGCAGGGCAGACCTCCGAGCCAATGAAGCAGCTACACGTGGAGCCATCCGAGGAGGCATTATTGCTGACACAGAATTCGAAGCGGTAGTGGGCGGAGCGGAGCATTGCCTCCGCTGATTGCTGACACGTGGAGCGGATCCAACGGTGGTGATGAGACGGTTACGGTCTGGTCACTTTGAAAGGAAAGATAGTTTCTTTTTCAAAAAATTTTTGTGCCAGCCAGCGAACCGGAGAGTCCTCTCCTTCCCCAGTCATCCTTTCCTCCAAAGGCAACCAAGTTCGTTGATTCTCCACTCTTCTTCCTTTGTGGGCTGGGAAGAGTCTCTGCTAGGGTCTTTAGTTTCCCTTCTTCCTTGTCTTCCTTTTGAAATGTCTTGCTGGGACCGGAACTTTCGTCCCTCGACTAACCCTAATGAGGCTGGGCCTTCTAGGCCGAGGATGCCTTCTTCTTCTGATGATGATGAGGAAGAGATGCGCTTCGAGCTTTCGAGGAGGCCTCGCCCCACGGGGATAGTCATTAGGTCGCCCAGGGTCCGTCCCCCGCCTCCTCCTCCTTCTAAACCTTCTCTAGAACCTTCGCGGTTGACGGGTGTTAGACATTAGAATAATGAAAATTAACCCAACTTTATTTGATTAAAATTGATACTTTTTGTGATACTTTGCAGGAATTGACTCCATAAACATGTAGATCTTGATTTTAGGAGTCCAACGACGCAAACGGAATGTAATTCGGACTTCAAACGGGCCCGAAATGAATTTTAGAAGGTTTTAGCACGGATTTCAGAACTGCACGGTTTTTGGAGCGACCTTAAAATCCTTTTGGTTTGGCTCACGGTGGACCGGCTCAATGGTCCACCGTATGGGCTGCTGGTCCACGGCAGCCATTGCTGCCGGTCCACGGGCGGAGCCGTGGACCACCGTGCTCCGATCGCGCCGAAACTCGCCGGAGAGCTTCCCCCGGCGTCGCCGAAGCCGCCGGTACCCTTCCCGCCGGCCGGAGAGCTCCCGTTCGGCCGGAAAAATGGCCGGAACTTGCTGCCGTCACCCACGCGAGCCACCATCCAGCCAAAGCCCCTCCGCCGCCGTCCGCAAGCCGTCCGCAGCCGTCCAGCCGCGCCCACCGCCCGTCTCCGCCGCCGTCCGAGCCGTCCAGTCGCCCAGCTGTCCAAGCCCACGGCCCTGCTGTGCACGCGCCGCCCAAGCCGCACCGCCCGCTGCCGTGCCCAGCCGCCCATCCGCCTGCTGCCGCCACGTCGCCGCCGCCCAGCCGCAGCGCCCTCCGCCCACGCCCAGCCGCCCACGGCCACGCCACCGTCCGCTGCGCGTCCGCCCAAGCCTGCTGCCCACGGCCACGCCGAGCTCCCCTGCGCCACGTCCGTGCCCGAGCCGCCCGTCTCCGTCCGTGCTGCCACCCAACGCGCCGCCCAAGCCTGCTGCTGCATGCCACCCACGCCCACGGCCATGCAGCCCAAGTCCGTCTCCGCCTCTGCTCACAGCGTCATCGTCATTCAGACTAGGATGTCTGAAAACAAGGAAGCATCGGAACGAGAAGAGATGTCGGACGACGCTGAATGGACGCGGGGTTGTGCGATAGAGTTTTTGAATTTGATTTTTGAGATGGGGATGATCGTAAAAAAATCAGATAAGGAGATCGGATTGAGATGAAGAAATCACCGCGCTTTCCACACGGACCCGACACGGTATTTTTCAGCTATAAATACCTCGGTGATTCTTTTCTACGAAAAAAGGGAATTTTTGGGAGGTTCCACTTGCTGTCCATAGTTCCACCTGTTGCTGTGACAGAGAGTCAGAGTCGTATAAAAAGGGAGAAAGGGACCCTTGTTCCCTTACTTTTATTTTCTCTGTACTCCAATTTTTATGCAATAAAATTTATTTATTTTATATTAATCCATGTCTGCTTATTTTTATTTTAGTCATGCTGGAGTCATGTTGGATTAGCGTTTAAGGTAAGTTGTAGTGAATTAGTTTTGACTGACCTATACCTAAGGGACGAGCCGTGATCCACGGATACGGGCCGTACTCTTGAGATAGGTCATATCTAAATTATTTTCACAGATTTATTATTTGTATTTAATTCTTGCATTAGTCTAGTTAATTTTAGTTTATTTTAAGTCAAAAGAAAATACTTTTTCAAAATAACCCCAAAGTCTCTGTGGGATCGACCCTTACTCCCGCTATTCTACCCTTTAGAGTAGTGGAATTAAGGTTCTAAATCGGTGCATTACGACACGCATCAGATTTTTGGCGCCGTTGCCGGGGATCTTTGGCGTTATTCTGAAAAAAAAAAATATTCAATTTTCAAAATTTTACATTCCAATTTTCAATTTTCGATCTTGAGTGCCCTGACATAAGGTTGCCCTGGCATAACTGGGAGGTTATGTTGAATGGTTGTCCTAGGGTACAAAAAGGTTGAACACAAAAAAATTTTAGAACACACAAAAAAAAAAAAATTTAGATTCACTTAGGTAAATTTATTTTTTGCAAAACCAAAAAAATTACACAGACATTTCATAATTTATTAGGATCAGATACTTAATCATCAAAATTAAAAAAAATTAAGTTTAATTTTGTTTGTTTATAACTTTTTGGACACCTTAGCTGTTGCATTTCATAATTTCATAATATATCTTAAGGGCACAACCCATTAATCAGATAAGGTGGGGAGATCAATACCCTTCCTTAGCCCACAAATCATCAATCCAGCATCTGCATTGACCCAAGCCTTTAATTTTAAAATTAATTAGACGTCAACCCTAAGGATTTCGAGCTCAATAGGACAAGGAAACCCTAGAGTTGGACCGAGTTCAGATCATTTAATTCCTTGGTGTCTAAGGAAAGTGGTTCAGGGACTAGAGCCCGAAGGAACGTGAGTTGGTTCCGCTTACCTGGCCAATTTATAATTGGTGTCTAAGGCAAGCAATAAGGGAACCTTCACCCACCTTACACTTACCTGGCCAAGTCAGTTAATTGATCTTGGGCTTGGAGTGCTCGAAGGTAACCTTGGATCAGTTAGGAGCTGTCTAGATCCAGGTTAACCCTATGATAGTGATTTTGATTTACTTGTTTGATTAAAAAAAAAATTTCAATTAATTAACTTTCTTCTCTCTAGTTTAGGACTCTCTTAGGAACTTCTCCTTTAGACCTCTTCTCATTCTTCCGCTTTCCAATTAAAAAAAATTAAAAAAAATCTTTGATTGCTGTTTGCTTTAGGAGGGAGGGTGTATGTTAGTATATTCTAGGCGCCGACTTCGGGAACCTAAACATATATCCCTAGATCCGAAAATCGAAGGCTCCAGTAGAGCAACCAGCCCAGGTACTATGGATCCTAATCAAGGAATTGACCCTCCGCTGAAGGAGTACTTCACTCCTTCAAAATACACTTATTCACCTTGTATCCAAGTACCCCCTGTAGATGCCATCCAGTACGAAATCAAGTCCAGTGTGATTCAGATGTTACCCTCTTTTTACGGACTTGCGACTGAAGACCCATATAAACATCTAGATGAATTTCTAGAAATCTGTTCCACTGTTAAGATCCAAAATTTCTCCGACGATGCTTTAAGGCTTAGGTTATTCCCTTTTTCCCTGAAAGATAAAGCCAAATATTGGTTGAATTCCCTAGACACCGTGACAATTTCAACTTGGGATCAACTTCAGAGGGAGTTCCTTAAGAAATATTTTCCCATAGGAAAGACGAATCAAATTAGAAAAGCCATTACTAGTTTTTCCCAATTAGATGGAGAAATGTTTCATGAAACCTGGGAGAGATTGAAAGAGCTAATTAGAAAATGTCCTCACCATGCCATACCCAAATGGCAATTAGTCCAGTGCTTTTATGACGGTTTGTCAGAAAGGCACCGGCAAATGGTGGATGCCTCATGTGGAGGAACGTTCATGCTCAAAAATGAACATGAGGCATGGCAGTTGTTTGAAACGTTAAGTGAAAATTCTCTACATCATATGTCAGCTGCCCGTAGAGATCCTCCCACAGGTCCTGTAGAACCTAAGAGAGGAGGTATGTATGAAGTTGGTCGTGCTGTAGACATCTACAGCAAGGTTGATGAGCTATCTCAGAAGCTCGACCAACTTTTGCAAGCTGGAAATAATTCCTCCTCATCTCATCCTACTCATGAAGTTTGTATTATCTGCTCGAGTTCCACCCACACCTTAGGTGATTGTCCATCAGCTTACCAATTTCCTGAGCTTCTTCAGGAGCAAGCTCATCAAGCTCAAACCCGAATGGCTCCTAGACCAGGAAACGATCCTTATTCAAACACATACAATCCTGGCTGGCGCAATCACCCGAATTTTTCTTGGAAACCCCAACCCGGAATCAATTTTTCTGTTAGGCCAAATAATCAGGAGACCAAATTTCAAAGCATGCAATTTCCTCAATATCAAAATGCCCCACAGCCTCCACAACCTCCGCCAAACAATCTTGATCCTTCCTTTCAAGAAAAGATCCTTCAAACTTTGAAGGAGGGGCTGAACATGAATACCCAAATCCTTCACTCCCATACCCAATCCATTGCCAAGCTAGAGACTCAGATAGGTCAGCTAGCTACAGCTTTTAATCGGAGAGAAGAAGGTAAGTTGCCTAGCCAGCCCATTATCAACCCCAAGGGTCAATACATGGCTGAGAGTTCCACTGGACCTGAAAATTTTCCTGAACACGCTAAATCTGTTATCACCTTAAGAAGTGGAAAAACGTTAGATCAACCTGACCCGACCCAAGAAGTAGAACTGGCTAAGCCAGAGAAAAAGAATGAAGAGGAGAAGGAATCCATTGGTAAAGCACCCGTACCTAAGGCTCCATTCCCTAGAGCTTTGGAATCACCTTTACCATTGGATAAGAAAAACTTAAAAATGAATGAGATGCTTGAATTATTCAAGCAAGTCCAAATCAATTTACCTCTCCTCGATGCCATCAAGCAAGTACCGGCGTATGCCAAATTTCTTAAGGATTTGTGCACTCAAAAACGAAAATCTAAGGCACATATCCCTAAGAAAATCCTCTTAACTGAGCAAGCCAGCTCAGTTTTTCAGCAAATAGCTCCACCTAAACTCAAAGACCCAGGTACCCCAATTATCTCTTGTGTCATAGGGGACCTTACAATCAAGAAAGCCTTGTTAGATTTAGGTGCGAGTGTAAACCTTCTCCCAGGATCAATGTATGATCTGTTTAAATTCGGAGAATTAAAACCCACGACGGTGACCTTACAGTTAGCTGATCGATCCGTCAAGGCACCCCGTGGAATGCTCGAGGATGTGTTGGTAAAAGTCGATGAGTTCTACTTCCCGGTTGATTTTCTTGTTTTGGACATGGAGTCTAGCGGTAGCCCTAGTCAGATACCCATCATTCTTGGAAGACCTTTCCTAGCTACCGCTAATGCTTGCATAAATTGTAGAACAGGGGTTATGGATGTCTCTTTTGGGAATAAGAAAATGCGGTTGAATATTTTCAATGCATGCCAAGGACCACCATCTTATGATCATAACGAAGTAAACATGATAGAAGAAGTAGTAAATAGGAATCTTCCTGTGTTGCTTAATTCGGATCCTTTGCAAGCATGTTTGACACATTTAGGAACTGACGATTTTGATATTGATGATGAAGTGAATGCTTTGTTAGAGCCACCCAAGTTTAGTACCATTCCTCCTTGGACTATGAAATTTGAATCATTACCGACTCAATCAAGCCCTTTAGTGCCATCCTTAGAAGCACCACCCTATCTGGAATTGAAGCCTCTTCCTGACAAGTTAAAGTATTCTTTTCTTGGATCCAATGATACCCTTCCGGTAATCATTGCATCTACTTTGACCTCTGATCAGGAACAAAAATTGATGAATGTACTTAGGGAACATAAAGAGGCAATAGGATGGACAATAGCTGATCTTAAGGGAATTGACCCTTCTGTTTGCATGCACCACATTCACTGTGAAGCAGAAGCTAAACCACATAGGGACATGCAACGGAGGCTAAATCCAAACATGCGAGAAATTGTTAAAAAAGAAGTGGTTAAATGGTTGGATGCCGGTATTATTTATCCAATTTCGGATAGCCAATGGGTCAGCCCAACTCAGGTAGTACCTAAAAAGTCAGGTATTACTGTCATTCAGAATGAAAAGGGTGAGTCAATTTCTACCCGAGCAACCACTAGTTGGAGAGTGTGTATAGATTACCGGAAATTGAATGCTGTTACTAGGAAAGATCATTTCCCTCTGCCTTTTATTGATCAAATTCTAGAACGACTAGCTGGGCAGAGTTTCTTTTGTTTCCTGGATGGATATTCAGGATACAACCAGGTTCCAGTATTTCCTGCAGACCAAGAAAAGACCACCTTTACTTGCCCTTTTGGAACGTTTGCATTCAGGCGTATGCCTTTTGGTCTCTGTAATGCACCAGCCACCTTTCAACGATGTATGTTGGCCTTATTCTCCGATATGGTTGGTCATTTCCTTGAAGTGTTTATGGATGATTTTTCTGTTTTTGGATCTTCATTCGAGGACTGCCTCCATAATTTGGCTAAGGTATTGAAACGCTGTATAGAAACCAACTTAGTCTTAAGTTGGGAGAAGAGCCATTTTATGGTTCGTGAGGGAATTGTACTCGGACACATTGTTTCTGAGCGAGGGATTGAGGTTGACAAGGCTAAGGTTGAATTAATCTCGAAATTACTTCCCCCGACCTCGGTTAGACAAGTACGATCCTTCCTTGGCCATGCTGGTTTTTATAGACGATTCATCAAGGATTTCAGCAAAATCTCTCGACCATTGTGTGATTTACTTGCCAAAGACAAGTCCTTTGATTTTAGTAAAGAATGTTTGACCGCTTTTGACATTCTTCGAACTGCTTTGACCACTGCACCTATCATCAAGCCCCCAGATTGGACTCTGCCATTTGAAATCATGTGTGATGCTTCTGATTATGCTGTAGGAGCTGTTTTAGGACAGAAGCTCAATAGGGAACCCCATGTCATTTACTATGCTAGTAAAACTCTTTCAGATGCACAAATGAACTATACCACTACTGAAAAAGAGTTACTAGCAGTTGTATTCGCCCTAGAAAAATTTCGATCATATTTATTAGGGTCTAAGGTCCTAGTTTACTCTGATCATGCTGCATTAAGACATCTCCTATCCAAAAAGGATACCAAGCCTAGACTGATTCGATGGATCCTTTTGTTACAAGAATTTGACTTAGAAATTTTGGATAAGAAAGGTTCCGAAAATATGGTAGCAGATCACATTTCTAGGATCTTAGTAGAATACAACAAGGAAATTATTGAAGATAGGTTTCCTGATGAGCAACTATTCTCAATTTCTTCTACCAGTAATCTCCCCTGGTTTGCCCATATTGTGAATTATCTGGTAACAGGGCAAGTTCCTCCATACTGGTCACAACAAGAAAAAGATAGGTTCTTTTCGCAAATCAAATATTACTTTTGGGAGGAACCTGAATTGTTTAAACACTGTTCAGATCAAGTGATCAGGCGATGTGTCCCTGAGAGTGAATTCAAGAGTATACTCAATTTTTGTCATTCTCTTGCATGTGGGGGACACTTTAGTGGGAGAAAAACTGCAGCAAAGGTGCTGCAAAGTGGATTTTATTGGCCAACTCTCTTTAAAGATGCACATGAATTTGGCCGTAATTGTCTCAAGTGTCAACAAAGGGGAAATATTTCACGAAAGGATATGATGCCCCTAAACCCCATTTTAGTTGTTGAAATTTTTGATGTTTGGGGTATTGACTTTATGGGACCATTTCCTCTTTCCTTTGGATTTGAGTACATTTTGGTAGCAGTCGATTATGTTTTGAAATGGATTGAAGCTGTGGCAACTCGAACTAATGATCACAAAGTTGTGATCAAGTTCATTCAACATAACATCTTTAGTCGGTTTGGGTGCCCAAGGGCCATTATTAGTGATGGAGGTGCGCATTTCACAAATAGACACTTTGACGCACTGATGAAAAAGTATGGAATTACCCATAAAGTAGCCACACCATACCATCCTCAGACTAGTGGTCAGGTAGAAGTTTCGAATAGAGAGATCAAGCACATTCTTGAGAAAACGGTAAGACCCGATAGGAAAGATTGGTCCGAACGTTTGGATGATGCTTTATGGGCTTACCGAACTGCTTTCAAGACCCCTCTAGGAATGTCTCCGTACCGGTTAGTGTTTGGAAAGGCTTGTCACCTACCTGTTGAATTGGAACACCGTGCATTTTGGGCTATCAAGCGATTTAATTTTGACATGAAGAATGCAAGTTCCCATAGAAAACTTCAGTTAAGTGAGTTGGAAGAGTTACGAAATGAAGCGTATGAGAGTTCGAAAATTTACAAGGCTCGAACGAAGGCTTATCATGACAAATTTATTCATAGAAAATCATTTGAGCCTAATCAAAAAGTATGGCTCTACAACTCTAGGTTACGTCTTTTTCCCGGAAAACTCCGCTCACGATGGGATGGACCTTTTGTAGTAACTCAAGTATTTTCCCATGGAGCTGTTGAACTTAAGGATCCTAAGCAAGGGAATGTTTTTAAGGTAAATGGCCAGCGGTTGAAACCGTATATTGAAGGAATCAGTGATGGAGAAGTTGTTGAAACTCTTGATCTTGAACAACCAGTGTTGCTGTGATGATAAACATAGTCTGGCTGAAGACGTTAAACTTAGCGCTCCTGGGAGGCAGCCCAGCTCTTTCCTTAGTTCATATTTAAACTTCTAGTTCTTTGTTTTTAGAATAAATGGAGTAATAAAAGGAGATTGCAGGAACATGGTGATAGAAGGACGTCTAATTCCATACCCTACCAGGTTGTATCCTTCCATGCCATTACATTTTTAATATTCTCTTCCATTAGGGACAATGAAAATTAAGTTGGGGGGTGAGGTAATTAATTAAATCAAATCATCGAGTAAAATTTTAATTAGTTTTGTGTACAAGAATTCGTCTCGAATTGAAAAAAAAAAAAAAAAAAAAAAAAAAAAAATCAAGCTCACTAAATGAGGAGTGATTAATGGTTTAGAAAATTTTAGAGATACTGAGGGATAATTTATCAAGAAAACCCTATAAGTGGTAGAGTGTAGTCCAGAAAGTTTTAGAAGAGTAATTCCAGACCCTTCGGCCTATTGATCTTAATAATGAATCTTACTTATTTTGGTATATGCATTATAAAAAGTCCCCAGTTAAAAAAATTCTAAAGGTTAATAAAGATTTTTAGCATCTCTCACTGAGTAACCGGGCCCCTTCGCCTAAGTAAGCGTTGTTGTTCGCGTCAAAAGGTGGGGATGTAACGAAATCTTTTGTAGAGTTAGTCTTGACTTAGCCTTTTTAACTCGAGTCAGTAAGCCCGAGGGGTGTTTTACACCTAATGCCCTAAAGCCAACTGGTTTGGGAGTCATTGGCTTAAAGCTCGCTACAAGGGTTAATTAGAAAGCAAGGTGTCAGGACATTGCACTGACTTTACATTAAAAAAAAAAAAAAAAAAAGAAAAAAAAGAGGGGACTAAATAAATATTGCATCAAAACCAAACTAAGTTGGAAGATTTAGATAGTGAGATAGAAAGTTGGGAACAAAAAACTCTTAAAACTTCTATGGACTTTATTCTACTACTAAATGGGTGGAATTGGTAATCCAATGAAGTACCTTTTTAATAGTCTAACCATGTATCCTTTGATTTTAGGGTTAGTAAGATAATTTTCATTTCATGGACCATCTTAGTACATAAGACTCATCCATTTCCTTTACTCGAGGACGAGCAAAGTTTAAGTTGGGGGGTGTGTTAGACATTAGAATAATGAAAATTAACCCAACTTTATTTGATTAAAATTGATACTTTTTGTGATACTTTGCAGGAATTGACTCCATAAACATGTAGATCTTGATTTTAGGAGTCCAACGACGCAAACGGAATGTAATTCGGACTTCAAACGGGCCCGAAATGAATTTTAGAAGGTTTTAGCACGGATTTCAGAACTGCACGGTTTTTGGAGCGACCTTAAAATCCTTTTGGTTTGGCTCACGGTGGACCGGCTCAATGGTCCACCGTATGGGCTGCTGGTCCACGGCAGCCATTGCTGCCGGTCCACGGGCGGAGCCGTGGACCACCGTGCTCCGATCGCGCCGAAACTCGCCGGAGAGCTTCCCCCGGCGTCGCCGAAGCCGCCGGTACCCTTCCCGCCGGCCGGAGAGCTCCCGTTCGGCCGAAAAAATGGCCGGAACTTGCTGCCGTCACCCACGCGAGCCGCCATCCAGCCAAAGCCCCTCCGTCGCCGTCCGCAAGCCGTCCGCAGCCGTCCAGCCGCGCCCACCGCCCGTCTCCGCCGCCGTCCGAGCCGTCCAGCCGCCCAGCTGTCCAAGCCCACGGCCCTGCTGTGCACGCGCCGCCCAAGCCGCACCGCCCGCTGCCGTGCCCAGCCGCCCATCCGCCTGCTGCCGCCACGTCGCCGCCGCCCAGCCGCAGCGCCCTCCGCCCACGCCCAGCCGCCCACGGCCACGCCACCGTCCGCTGCGCGTCCGCCCAAGCCTGCTGCCCACGGCCACGCCGAGCTCCCCTGCGCCACGTCCGTGCCCGAGCCGCCCGTCTCCGTCCGTGCTGCCACCCAACGCGCCGCCCAAGCCTGCTGCTGCATGCCACCCACGCCCACGGCCATGCAGCCCAAGTCCGTCTCCGCCTCTGCTCACAGCGTCATCGTCATTCAGACTAGGATGTCTGAAAACAAGGAAGCATCGGAACGAGAAGAGATGTCGGACGACGCTGAATGGACGCGGGGTTGTGCGATAGAGTTTTTGAATTTGATTTTTGAGATGGGGATGATCGTAAAAAAATCAGATAAGGAGATCGGATTGAGATGAAGAAATCACCGCGCTTTCCACACGGACCCGACACGGTATTTTTCAGCTATAAATACCTCGGTGATTCTTTTCTACGAAAAAAGGGAATTTTTGGGAGGTTCCACTTGCTGTCCATAGTTCCACCTGTTGCTGTGACAGAGAGTCAGAGTCGTATAAAAAGGGAGAAAGGGACCCTTGTTCCCTTACTTTTATTTTCTCTGTACTCCAATTTTTATGCAATAAAATTTATTTATTTTATATTAATCCATGTCTGCTTATTTTTATTTTAGTCATGCTGGAGTCATGTTGGATTAGCGTTTAAGGTAAGTTGTAGTGAATTAGTTTTGACTGACCTATACCTAAGGGACGAGCCGTGATCCACGGATACGGGCCGTACTCTTGAGATAGGTCATATCTAAATTATTTTCACAGATTTATTATTTGTATTTAATTCTTGCATTAGTCTAGTTAATTTTAGTTTATTTTAAGTCAAAAGAAAATACTTTTTCAAAATAACCCCAAAGTCTCTGTGGGATCGACCCTTACTCCCGCTATTCTACCCTTTAGAGTAGTGGAATTAAGGTTCTAAATCGGTGCATTACGACACGCATCAACGGGTCCCGATGGTATCGCCTCGGTGATAGCCAGCGAGGATCTTGCAACCATCCGGGATACCTATGGTATTCCAGACTCTGTCCGGCTCTAGATCCCATGACCGGGGGAACGGGTCACCGCCAGTAGCCTGGGCTGGATAGTCTGTATGAGGAGACCCTTGCGGGTGGCCTCCGATTCTCTTTCCATCATTTCTTTCTTTCTGTCCTCAGCCACTACCATTTGGTTCCGGCACAGTTGGTTCCAAATGCAGTATGAACCATCTTTTGCTTCATCATCTTATGTCATTTCCATGGGATTGTTGCCCATTTTTCTCTCTTCAGGGTCTTCTTCACCCTGAAGCGCCATCCATCTGAGGACGGGTGGTGGTTCATCTCTCCTTGTCCTAAAGGCATAAAATTCGAGCTCCACTCTTCCATCAAGGGATGGAAGAACAAGTACATTTTTTCTTCGATTGAGGGGTCGACTGGATTTGGAGCGACCTGAATCAGATCCCAAATCAAAACACCATCATCGAGGTGGCTGATCGGGAGGTGTACGACTAGATCCGCATCGACCATATTCCTTCTCTTGAGGTTCTGCTGACAAAGCGGAACCTCCACGAAGCCAGAGTCGGCCCAACGGGTGAGTTCAGCACGGCCTTCACCTATTTTTTGTTTCTTCTCTGTCTTCTCGACTTCGGAACTAATTATGTCTTTTCTGTGTGTGCAGGCATGAAGTACTCTATGGAAGACCTTCTCACCCTCTCCAGGAAGAGGGGTCCACTGGCAGGGATCAGAGCGTCCCTGTCGAAGGGAACCTGGGGGGAAGAGAGCGCAGGGGTTGCATTCGCTGTGCTGGCTGAAGAGCCGAGAAGGGGAGGGGTCGAGCCATCCCCGAGCCACCGAGGTAGCAGGCCCCAGCCCCAGCATGGGAGTCAGAGTTGGTGGTCCAGGCCAGGGCCGCTACTGCTGTGGAGCCTCCACCACCTGAGGTTGTCAAGGTGGAGACCAAAGCGGAGCGGGAGAGGGTGGAGCCACCGTCCGCGGTGCCATCCATCGTGGCGCCGAGCTCCCACCGCGCCTCCGACACCGTGGGAGGGGGCGATGCCGCGTCTGCGGCGATAGGGAAAGGGAAGGGTCCCCGCAGGCTTCCATTTGAAGTGGCACCGAATTCTTCACTTGTCCGAGACCTAGAGCTCGCGAGCGCATGATGGATTTTGCAGTCCAGTCGCGCGACTGGTGGGCGAAGGCCGGGAAGCTCCTTGGTGATGCTATTTGAGGCACTTTACCCCAGCTATTTTTGTTAAGCATTTCTTTCTTCTCGCCCCTTCTCCTCTTCTTCTTGTTTGCTTCTCTTTATTCTGTGGCTAACATTTTCTTTGGAACAGCTCGGTGCTGAGCTCCTGCTGATCCGGGACTACTGCAGGCAGTGGGTGAAGAGTGATTAGTAGCAGTCATCGGAACTCGAGTGCTTGAAGGCCGAGGTCAAGCTGCAAACGGACGCCACCTGGGAGTCTGATCGAAGAAATAAAGAGCTGAGGGATGAGATTGCAAGCGCTGAAAGGTGCATCAAGGAGCTGGAGGAGTCCTTGGATCATGAGAGAGGTCGGCCGAAGAGCCGAGTAGAGGAGCTCCGGGCCAAGGAGGCCAGGGGAGAGGAGCTTAGGGCCGAGGCCAGTTGGAGAAGGAGCTGGCCCAATCGCTCCAAGGCCAGCTAGAGGCAGTGAAGCAGTAGGCCGTAACCGCCGAGAAGAAAATTGCGACGACGGAAGAGAAGATTGCTGTCGCCGAGCGAGTGGAGGCCACGAAGAAGGAGGCCACTGAGGTGATTGCCAAGTACAAGGCCTCGAAGGAGTTCGATGCCGAGTTCCACGAACTCGCTACAAACTCCTTCTTCAAGGGGTTCATGTACTGTCGATCGAAGGTGGAAGGCCTTGTTCCAGACAAGAACCTGAGCGGGCTCCGCCTCCCGACCGGCCTGCCAGAGTGCCCAATACCGGACCTGGCTGAGGTGGAGGAACCAGCAACTGCCACCGATGAAGCTCCGCCGGAGGAGGTCCCCGAGGATGATGTCCCAACTGTGCGCCAGCCCGGGAAGGAGCCGGTCGAGTAAAGTAAGGGCGCTTGTATTCCTTTTGTTTTCTTTTCTTTCTGTTCGGGCCACCCAGTTTGTCGGGGGCCCAGAGAAAATGATGTAAAAGTTTCAATTTCCATTAATGAAATTTTACTTCCTCTATTGACTTGTGCGTTGACTACTGACTCTTTAGCAATCTCCCTTCCTTCGCTTCTCGACCGCTCATGTGCATATCTTTTGCCGAGGCATCTCACGTTAAGGTTTTGAGTTCCTAGGCTCTTTCCCATCGAGCTCCGGGTATGCGAGGCAATTAGAAGGGAGGTCTTTTGACTTGCTAAGTCATTCCCACCTCGCAGGCGAAGTGGTGTACTGCTTCGAAAGAGATGTATTCGACCTTGGATGGGTCACCTCCAAGCGAGCACGGCACAAAGAGGCCTGTATGTTGTGGCTGGAGGGACTACCAGACGATCACGAGGTGCCGGGCTTCAAAAGTTTTCGGGCTTGAGGTGCCGAGCTTCAAAAGTTTCCGGGCTTGAGGTGCCGGGCTTCAGGAGTTTTCGGGCTTGGAGTGCCGGGATTCAGGAGTTTCCGGGCTTGAGTGCCGGGCTTCAAAAGTTTCCGAACTTGAGTGCCAGTCTAGGATCGACGCCTCAACCAACTATCCAAAAGGAAGCTCCCTGTTTAGAAGTGGCGGTTTTATCTTTCTTAAAGTAGACAGCGTAGCAACCCCGGGGTGCACGAGTCGACGCCCCCACTGAGCACCGCAGCACCAACCCAGTGTACTATCACCGAGCCGGCTCTCGCCTGGGGACGAGCACCGCAGCACCACCCAAGGGGCGTTGACGTGGCACCAGCCTCACCTTACCAGTGGCATCCACACACCCGTGGGCCCAGACCCTCCATCCAGATGAACCAAGAGGGTGTGAGTTGGCCCACCCAACAATCCCCCAGGCAAAAAGCTCCTCGAGAATTCTGCCTGCGTGGGGACTGGAATCCATGACCTCGGCTCTGATACCAACTTTTAGATCGACGTCCCAACCAACCATCCAAAAGGAAGCTCCCTGTTTAGAAGTGACGGTTTATCTTTCTTAAAGTAGGCAATGCAGCAACCCCGGGGCGCACGAGTCGACCCCCCCACCGAGCATCGCAACACCAATGCAGCATACTATCATCGAGCCAGTTCTCGTCTGGGGACGGGCACCACAGCACCACCCAAGGAGCGTTGACGTGGCACCAGTTTCACCTTACCAGTGGCACCCACATACTCGTGGGCCCAGATCCCCATCCGGATGAACCAAAAGGGTGTGAGCTGGCCCACCCAACAGCTAGGCTTCAGGAGTTTTCAGGTTTGAGGTGCCAGGCTTCAGGAGTTTTCGGGCTTGGAGTATCGGGTTTCAGGAGTTTCCAGGCTTGGAGTGCCAGGCTTCGGAAGTTTCTGGGCTTGAGGTGCCACGCTTCAAGAGTTTCCGAGCTTGGAGTGCCGGGCTTCAGGAGTTTCCGGGCTTGGAGTGCCGAACCTGGGCTCGGACAGCGAGATACCTGCGAGGCAAAGGTGATTTGCACAAAAAGGATCTTTATTATTAATGAAGGAAGGCCTTACATCATTGATAATACATTCTCAGATTATTGGCATTCCAAATGCACGGGAATCTGGCACCGTCCAGCTCTGCCAGGTAGTAGGCTCCGCTGGGGAGAGCCTCAACCACCTTGTACGGGCCCTCCCAGTTCGGGAAAAGCTTACCGCACTCCCGAGGTTGCGACGCTTCAGCTCGGTGCAGTACCAGGTCACCTGAGCGGAAGATCTTTGATCTCATCCGCATGTTATAGTATCGAGCCACGCACTGCCGATAGGCCGCCATTTGTAGTCGAGCCTTGTCCCTGGTTTCCTTGAGGAGGTCCAGGTTGAGAAGAAGGCGAACTAGATTTTCTGCTTCGTCATACTGCTCCATCCGTAGTGTAGGTACGCTGAGTTCAACAGGGACAATGGCTTCTGCGCTGAAGACGAGGCTGACGTCTCATCCGTGGCTATCCTGGGAGTTGTGTGGTAAGCCCAAAGAATGCTAAGGAGTTCTTCGACCCACCTGCCCTTGACCTGGTCCAATCTAATCCAGAGTCCCTGGAGGATTGTTCGGTTGGTCACCTCAGCTTTCCCATTGGTCTGAGGGTGAGCCACCGAGGTGAAGCAATGGTGGATGCCGAGATCGGTGTAGAAGTCCTCAAAATTCCGATTATCGAATTGCTATCCGTTGTCGATGATGATGTTGTGGGGAAGTCCGAAATGGTATATGATTGACTTCCAAAAAAACTGGTGGACCTTGGCTTCGGTTATCCGTGCTAGTGGCTCCACCTCCACTCATTTGGTGAAGTAGTCGATAGCCACTATCAGGAACTTGCGCTGCCCAGAAGCAGGAGGGAATGGGTCGAGGGTGTCCATTCCCCATTTGGCGAACGGCCAAGGTGCGGAGAGTAGCGCCACGGGTTGATGTTGTATGTGAGCATGGCTCTGGCAGCGGTCGCACTTCCTTACGAAGTCAGCGGCGTCCTCCCTCATCGTCTCCCAGTAGTATCCCTGATGGAGGGCTTTGTATGTCAGCGTCTTCCCTTCGACATGGTTTCCATAGAGGCCTTCGTGCATTTCTCGGAGCACGAAGGCTGCCTCTGCGGATCTCAAGCACTTCAAGAGCAGATAGGAGTAGGGCCTGCGATAGAGCTGTTCGTCTATCAAGGCAAATCGCGTGGCCTTTTTCTTGATGAGGCTGGCTTCAGTCCGATCTTCCGGTAAGGTGCCATCGATGATGATTTGATGTACCGGTCCATCCAGCTGGACTCCGTGGTGACCTGTTGGACTTCTCCGGGAGTTTCATAGCTTGGACTTTCCAAGTACTCAACATGGGCGCGTCCCAGCGACGAGTTTGGCAGGGTCACGAGTCTTGATAGAGCGTCGGCATGAGCGTTCTCCCCATGAGGGATGTGGGAGATGCTGAAGCATCGGAAACCCGTCGTGCTCGAATGGACCTGCTCAAGGTACTTCATCATCTGGGGATCTCGGGCCTCGTACTCTCCCAAGACCTACCCTGCCACCAGCTAAGAATAAGTGAAGACCTTCAGGTTTGGTACACCCAACTCACGGGAGACCCTGAGTCCCACGAGGAGTGCCTCATACTCTGCCTGATTGTTGGTCACCACGAACCAAAAGCGAAGTGAACATTCGGCCACGACTCCATCCCCGTTGGTGAGGATGAGCCTCGCTCCGCTCCCTCCTGAGTTGGATGCACCGTCCACAAGGATAACCCATGTCTCCTCCTCGGTAACGGGCTCCAGCTGAGGTGCCGAGGTCGAGGTAGTCTCCTCGGGCTCCTCGCCCATGCCAGCACATTCGACCAGGAAGTCGGTCAGCACTTGGGCCTTCTAAGACGGCCTTGGCTGATACGAGATGTCGAACTTGCTTAGTGTTAGAGACCACTTAGCCAAACGCCTGGACATTTCGAGGCAGCTGAGGATGGCCCTTAGTAGCTGGTCCGTCATGACCGTAATAGGATGCGCTTGAAAGTATGACCTGAGGTGCTTGGCAGACATTATTAGAGCAAAAATTAATTTTTCTAAGCGGGTGTGCCTGATCTCCGCATCCCAGAGGATTTTGTTGGCATAGTACACTGGCTTCTGGGATCCGTCCTCATTTGTGCGGACAAGGATCGAGCTAACAGCCCCTGGGGTGACCCCCAGGTATAGCAGGAGCTCCTCTCCCTTCTTTGGCATGGAGAGCAGTGGCGGGGATGCCAGGAACTTCTTCAACTCCTTGAAGGCTGCCTTGCAGTCTCCAGTCCAGGCGAAGTCGTGTACTTTACACAGTGCCTTGAAAAAAGGTAAGCAGCGGTCAGCCGACCTCGAGATGAACCTACTCAGGGCCACAATCTAGCCGGTCAGGTGCTGAACCTGCTTCTTCGAGGTGGGATGCTCCATGTCAATGATTGCTTGGACCTTCTCCGGATTCACCTCGATGCCCCTTTGGGTAGCCATGAACCCAAGGAACTTCCCTGCCACTACGCCGAAGGCGCACTTTGCTGGGTTCAGCTTCATCTTGTGCGTCCGGAGGTTGTGGAAGGCTTCTACCAGATCTGCGATGTGATTCGACTTCAGCTTGCTTATGACGAGCATGTCGTCCATGTACACTTGCATGTTTCTTCCAATCTGGTCCTTGAAGATCCAGTTGACCGGTCACTGGTACGTGGCATTAGCATTTTTCAAGACAAAAAGCATTATCCGGTAGCAGTACATCCCTCGATCGGTGACGAAGGCAGTGTGCTCCTTGTCTTCCGGATGCATCCGGATCTGATTGTATCCGGAGAACGCATCCATGAAGGAGAGTAAGCGGTGCCCCGAGGTGGCGTCTACCAGTTGATCGATCTTTGGTAGGGGAAGCTATCCTTTGGATATGCCCGGTTGAGGTCAGTGTAGTTCACGCAGATCCTCCATTTTTCATTGTTCTTTTTGACCATGACTACATTTGCCAGCCAGCTTGGGTACTGTACCTCGCGGACAAAGTCAGCTGCGAGGAGCTTATCTACCTCCTCGTTGATCGCTCGCTATCTCTTAGGGACGAAGCTTCTCTTCTTCTGCCGGACCGGGCGATACTTCAGGTCGATGCTCAACTTGTGGATGATGACATCAGGGAAAATCCTTGGCATATCAGTTGCCGTCCAAGCGAACACGTCAGCATTTTCTTGAAGAAACTCCAACAGGTGGGCCCGCTCCTTCTCTTGCAATTGGGTCGCAATTTGCACCATCTTCGCAGGGTCAGCTCTGAGAGGATATGACAGCAGGTGCTCGACCGGGCCACCCCTAGGGTCCTCTGCCCTCTGGTCAAGGTCGTCAGTACTGTGATCTTCCTCGGAGCTGCTAGCCTCGGAGATGGCCTAGAGGCAGTGTTGGATCGGCTGAGGTGCCCCCCTCATTTCTCCAACACCGTAAGGAGTAGGAAACTGCACTAGTAGCCTTTTGGTGGAGATGACCGCGTCGAGCAGATTGAGCTCGGGGCAGCCAAGGATTACATTATAGGCCGAAGGAAGCCTGACAATAGTGAAGGTCATCATGACCGTGCTCTGTCGAGGTGGCACCCCGGTAGTAACAAGGAGAGTGATTTTTCCTTCAACTCCCATAAAATCCCCTGTGAAACTGACGAGGGGAGTGTGCACAGGCTTAAGTTGAACATAGGACAGACTCATCCTGGAGAAAGCATCGTAGAAAAGGACATTAGTCAAGCTTCCATTATCGACCATAATCCATTTTACAAGATGCTTCGCGATGGTCATCTCGACGACCATAGCATCATTATTTACATTTTCAACCCCAGATTCTTTTTCCCTCGTAAAGGGGAATACATTTTCAAAACCCTCTCCTCCCCGGGCCCTCTTGGGAGTGCGCTCGACTCCCCAACAGATCATTCCCACAGGCTTCTCGGTGGGCCGGTTGTCAACTTCGGAGACTGGAGGGAGAGCAGCGAGTGCCTGAGGTTCAGCCAGGGTCTTGTCCCCCACGAACCTTCCAAGGAAGTCCCTCCTTATGAGGTCTTCAATCTCTTTCTTGAGGTGGCAGCATTCCTCGATGTCGTGGTCGTGGTCGTGGTCGCGATGGAACTGGCAGTACTTCGTCTTGTCGCGACCATTAGACGGTCTCAGCGGGGGTGGGCGATGCAGGTAGCGCTTGCCCTCAATCTCCATGAGGATCTTTGTCCTCGAAGCAAGGAGGGGTGTGTATCTTTCTTCTGGAATGGAGCCGCTCTTTGGCTTTGGCCCCTGGCGAAAGTTCAGTGTGGGCGGTCCGGGATTTCACGCCCTGGACGTCTCTCCAGGAGCTAGCTTCTTTAGTGGCTTCTCATCCAACTCCATCCTCGTGTGATTCGCCTCCTCGGCGTGGGTGTACTTTTGAACACGGAGGAGGAGTTCGGAGTACATCTTGGGAGGGAGTAGGTCAGGCGGGAAGTCCTGAGCCCTCTTTTCAGTGCCAGCATAGCAACTGGCTCGTTCAAGTTGTAGATCTTTAGTGCGGTAACCTTGAAGTGGGCCACGTAGTCCCGTAGAAGCTTGTAGTCCTGTTGCCTGATGGAGAAGAGGCTGTCTGCCTCATGTGGTACCTTGTAACAGGCATCAAAGTGGGTCACTAACTTTCGCTCCAGCTGAGCGAAAGAGCCGATGCTTTCAGGCTCGAGACGGGTAAACCAGACTCGAGGTCGCCTTTCAGAGGGTGGCTGGAAATGCGACACAGAGGAGAGCATCGGTTACCCCCTGGACTCTCATGAGGGCCTTGTAGCTCTCCAAGTGGTCTAGGGGGTCGGTGGTCCTATCGTAGGAATCCACCTACGGTATGCGGAACCGGCTAGGGATTGGTTCCTCTTGGATTTCTTGGGAGAAAGGGGGACGGACGTTGTAGCTTGCAGGCTCGCTGTGGGAGCCCTGTAGATTTGCAAACTGGCAGGATAGCTCCGCCAGCTTGCATTCCTGTTCTTCCAGATGCCTTTCTGCCATGTGCCTGATGGCCTCGTCGGTTGAGCCTTCTAGTAAGGCTGAAGGAGGAGGAGAAGATGGCATCCGAGCGGGGTCGCGATGGGGAACCTTGCCTCTACGACCTCGACGGTGCTTAACGGTAACCTACTCGCAAGTCGGAGACCGACTTTCCCAGTTGGTAGACCCAGTCCATTATCTCTTCACCGGGGTCCTGTGGCTTTCCCGGTGGTCTGTCGTGGCCCATGGCTACAAAGGCCTTCCTTGGAAGGATCGCAGGCTATCACGGGGAGTGGCAGCTTGGGTCGCGGAGGTCCCTGGCTGTTGATGGGTGGCCAGGGATCGATACTAATGCTGCAGTTGGTGCACCGCAGCAGTCAAAAGCTGCATTTGCTGGATGAGCATGGCCAGCTGGACTTTTGCTGGAGGTGGTTACGATGGAGCGGGAAGCTCCCTCTCTGGACTGTGCGGGTCCCCACGGAAAGGGGGATCTCCTGCATGGCTGGTGGAGACTTCCCATGCACAGGTCATCACCATGCCTCCGATGGTTTTCTTGCAGGGGGATTGGCTTGGATAGAAATGTGTCCTGCCCCTCTACCTGGCATGCCAATCTGTTGCCGCATAAACCATCGTGCCTGTAGCTGAGGTGGACCTCGGATCGTGCCCTTATCGTTCCGGACCTGCCCGCACATCCGGACCTGCAAAACAAAAGAGACCCAGGCCGGCGATCCTGGCGGGGGCACTCCGACGCTCAAGTCAGTGACGATCCAGGGAAACAGATCCTCCTGATCGAGCCCTGTAGATGGACTCCACACTAGGAGGAGAAAGAAATGCACTAAGAGAATGTAGATGGGTTGTGAGTGGAGCTGGGGAAGTGGTGATGGAGGAGAGCTTGAGTTGGAAGGCTGTGTCCATCGAGATCCTCCCGGTGGATCTCTGGTAGCCTCAGTCTCTCGATTCTCTCCTGTGTGCCACACTTCTTGCCCGTTAGCTTGCCTGGTGTTTTTCTTGCTTACCTTTTAGAACCTTGGAGAGCTCTTTTTAAGCTAGGATGGCTGCGAGAGGCCTACCTCGAGATCCTCCCCTCGCTTGCGGGCGCGTGAGGCGATGTTTCATGCTGTGGATGTGATGCCTTTTCTCATTCGTGATATGGAACCTACCGTGCACTCTGACATTCTTTCTGGTCACTCCATTTCGGGTAGCCTGGCAGAGTCTCGATTGGGGGACAGCCGCCTCCTGGATTTGAATCTTCTGGGTTGACTTCCTCTTCTGGGTGATGCAGAAGGTTAGTAGGGAGTGCAGCGCCTCGATCGGGGAACCCTTTCTTTTTCGGTGCAAGTGGTAGTTGGGACCATTATTGCGGCCTGGCAGGCATCTTCCAATGGTCCTTGGGTGGCGGATTGCCACCCAAGAAGAGTGGCGATGCCCCTCGATTGCTGGTCCCTTTGTCCAAGGTGGAGCTGGTTCGGAGAGGTGGAGCTCGACTCCCGAAGGGAGCCACTTGGCGAAGGAGTTCGGAAAGGCGGAGCTTGACTTCGGCCACGGCGTCTCGACTCAACGGGAGCCAGCTGGCGAAGGAGTCCGAAGAAGCGGAGCTCGACTTCGGCCACGGCGTCTCGACCTGAATGGAGCCACCTGACGAAGGAGTCCGAAGAGGCGGAGCTCGATTTCGGCCACGGCGTCTCGACCCGAAGGGAGCTACCTGGCAAAGCGGCCCGAAAAAAAGACCTGACATGGCAGCTTCCTCCGACGTGGCATCTTACTGGGTCTGACATGAGCTACACATCAGTGGTCTCGCCACATCAATCCCAATCTCACTACTGCAATCCAATGGTAAAAAATCATATATGCATGAACAAACGTTCTCACCATAGCATATTCCATTAACTAATTAAAGGAGGTGGTTTGATTTTGGTGGCAGGTGTCCTGTATTAAGATGGATTAACAGAGTAACCATTTCCTGCTTTTGTGAACATTAGTGTTTAAATTCTTGTCCACTTACAGCCTATCACAAACATAAAATGAGTTCCAATGGCTGCAATGGTTAGCTAAGAATATATTATATATATACATCTGTGGATTGGAATCCAATATATTAACAAAACAAATGTAAAGGTTGAGATAATGACAATTATGCATAGATGCACACAGTTCAAGTGCAAAGTTATTTTATTAGTCAGTTAAAAATATAAGATGTTTGAATTAATCATATCGGTGTTTGAATCTTTGAATGCTGATTGATGAAATGCATATGGTGTAAGAATATATGCAACCAAACCTCTGCATTACATAGCAGGCAGATTCCTCCAACTTTGTTTGGCTTTATTGTTTATTCACCAATGTCGGTTTCAAAAGGTACATAAGATCTCCATGCAAGCTTACGACAACATAGCGAACGATACAAGAAAAAGTAATGAATAAGAAAACACTATGAAAAGAGGGGTGATGTATCTTCTCTTCTACATCAGAAATCTTGGATGGGATTCTACCGTGAATGATATCATACTCCAGTTGGTAATGGTAATGAAGTTTGGATTCACCTTAATGACCTGTAGGTTCTATTGCCTTTTAAATAGCATGAGAACATTTAAAACTGCTGTCTTCCTCGGTTGTTTCTTATTAATTTATTGGACTGACGAGCGACCACTTGCATCCTCTTTCCATCTAATTCATCAAATCTGGCCTGCCCTTTTGCCATCTTTCTAACTCACGGTTGACCAAGAAATTGGTATTGCCACGTGATTTTTCATCACTTTTTTTAAGGAAAAACGGATGGGAAGATTAAATCCCGGTATTGTTGTCCCGCATCAGGAGATGTTAAATTCAAGGTACTTAGAATTTTCGCAATCTTAAAGAACAGATACTATTAAGGCACTAGTTAGTAAAATGAGGATAAAAAAGAAAACCTGATCTTTCAATCATCACGGTTTATAATAGAATAGGAATAAAGGACTGATATCGCTAACGTTCTGGTCAATAAAATGTGGACGAAGAAGAGATCCTAATCTTCCGATCATTATGGATCTTAAGTTTTTTTTAAATTTAATTAAATTATCCATAAAATTTTATTTTGAATTTATGATCAATTGATAGTGAGACAAAGATCATTAAAAAAAAAAAAAAAAAAAAAAAAAACAAAAAAACATACTCACCGATTTTTTAAAAAAAATTGCTAAAACCAACTTCGGCACGGATCAATGTTTTCAACTTGTACGATCATGTAAATATGCATAATTTGCATGACGTGTGAGATATGCATGCAGTACATGTTGGATGCTGAAACGTACCAAAGGCTGCTTGCCAGCTAGATTGAAATTTGAAAGGATGTATGAAAGTAAATGGAGAGGGCTTTTTTTTTTTTTTTTTTTGGCCCGGTCCGGCCCAAATAGATGCATCTAGATGAGTAGGCTCGGGCCTGATATCACATCCCCTGTTCAGGTTTCAGCTTAAAGTTTAAAATTCAGTCTGGCTTTTGATCTAGGTCAACAACCCCCTCTGAAGTTGGGTAACGCAGGAGGTCTGGGGTTGTATCTCTCCTGCAAAGAAATTATATATATCCTGTACAGCTTAGGAACTACATTTTGGCTGGCTACTTAGATTGTATTCATACTCGTTCTGTACAATGAATACACCGATTTATCAAAAATAAAATAATATATATATATATATATATATAATTTTCTCGTATTCATTTATTTTTTTAGATTATATAATAATTATTTTAATATCTGTGCAAATAGGTAATTCAAAAAATTCAAAATGTTTTTGAGAGTTGCATGAAGTGCCATCCAATAATCCACTTCACGGAAGAAGATCAATCTCTTTTTTTTTTTTTTTTCACAAAAGATACAATCCGCATCCATGCAGGAAAAATAGGGTAGTACAATTTTAGTTTAGTCATTCCCAAGTTGTGGTTTGCTCCATCATGAAAGGAGAAATATTATTTAGTACAGTAATCACAGCAGTCTGATTTTTTTGTCGAAAAAAAATAACAACTGGACCTTAACCTTCAGTTTATCTGACTCAATTTGTAATATTTTGTATAGGCTTCTATAACTGGTAACTGTCAAGATTTTTACTAATGTTTTAATTATCTTTCTAGTTTTTACTGCCTCAAATAAATTTTAAGTTGCTTAACGAAAGACCAGCTAAGCTATGCCCATGGGTTTACGGTGTGGGATTTTTCTTGGCAGCCTTAAAAATAAAAGAAAAGTAGCTCACCAGTAACAATCCTAACGGTCGGATCTTAATCCTCTTTTACCAAGCCCTCTTGGCTGTTCGCTCATCTCGACGCCACCAGGAGTTCTTGTGACTCGACGGACGCCACGCCGCTCTCCGATTCACACTTGCCATATATGTCATGGCTGCCGCCTCTCCGACGGAGTTCCCGTTCCCGTTCCCGTTCCCGTTCCCGCCCTCGTCATGGCCTCCGCCGTTCCTGCGCCGCTCCTTTTCGGCCTTAGAGTGAGAGGGACGCTCGTCCAAACCCTCCTCCGCCGTCCTCTCCCTCCCCCCGCCGCCCTAAGAGCAGCCGGCCGTAGGGCTTCTCGAACAGCTCCTTCTCGCCGCCTCTTCCTCGGCCTCGGCGCCGCCTTCGTCGGCCAGTTCTCCCGGATGGCCTCCGGCAGCGGCGGCCACTCTTTCACCGCTTCGGCGCGGCCACAAGGAGTCTCTCCCGTCGAACAGGTTGCCTTCAAGATTCTTTCTTTCATTCTTCCCTTTTTCTTTCGGACCCTCGGATTTATTTGCTTCCTTTTGCCTCGTTTAGGTACTGAAGAACGTGGAGTGGCCGGAGAAGTTTCCGTTCAAGGTCGAGGATTTCGCCCGCTTCGACGAGTACTCACCCGTCACCCATCTTCTGGTTGATGCTGCTTCACTTCTTGATTCTTTGCGTTTTCTTTTGGATCTTTTAGATGATCTCCGTGAGGCCATAGCCTTGTGATTATCTGTAATTCAAATATTCCAGCAAGAAATGCTTAAGCTTGGCTCTTACGTCCTTTGCTTTAATGCTGTCTTGGAAGCTGCCGTTACCATGAGATTGAATGGGGAACTTATTAGCAAAAACCTGTTATTTACCGTAGCTTCTATTTAACTATTTCTTTTGTAGTTTCTCAGAGTATGGTTTTAGTATTTGACAAAAAGGATATCTTTCTTTATTCCTGATGTCTTTAAAATTTCTGGAAGCAACAAATTTTGGTATTCATCTTCAATCCAAGATTCGTTGAAAAAACCCTATCATGTGTATTTTGGCTTCTATATTTATGTGTTCTTCTTCTTCCTTTCCTGAGAATAGTGCTTTTATATCTAGCAATTCACATATGATTAGTTTCCTGTCAGCTCTGTTAACTTATTTCACCATATGTCCCAGTCAATTGTTGCATCCACCATTACTTGTGAGCTTCTTCATTCTTTTAATAACTTTCTTTCCTTAGTTCCAATCTATTCTTTTCCTTGTTTTTCATTTTTTTTATTTTTACAAATTCAAGCCCTTTTTTGCATTAATACTTATTTATTGAGAAACTGATGCTGTAGCTTAAGCCTAAGGGTTGGGATTAAACCTTCTTTCTCAATGTCTATGATCGCTTTGGCAGATCCCCAGATTCCTTATTCTATTCAGGACCTCGTTTTGTTACACATATTGATGATCCAGCAATTCGTGCTCTTACCAATTATTATTCAAAAGTTTTTCCTCCAAGTAATTCTCCGGGTGTGTGTCTGCTAGATTTGTGTAGCAGCTGGGTAAGCCTTTGTTCTTTCTTTTGTGCTATAATTGTTTTCTGTTTTCTTTCTATTCTAACTCAATGTGGTCTTTTGTTATACGTGCAGGTTAGCCATTACCCAGCAAGATATAGACAGGATATGATTGTAGGGATGGGTATGAATGAAGAAGAACTGAAGCGAAATCCAGTATTATATTGGCTTTTTTATTATTTATTATTAGATTTTATTGACTGCTTAATGAATTTCAGGATATCGAAAAGCATCAACAGTTCAACATAACTCATGAATGTTTAAACCTATCGGTCTATATTGTAACCCTTAGTGCTAAAGGTTCCCGAATGGTTTGGTTAACAATGGATCCTAGAAATATGCATGTTATAATAGGGTTCTTGGGTCAAAGAATATCAAATTTTCTGTCCGATGAGTCAGATGAAAAGAGAACTCCATAATAGATAACAGGGAAGTAACTTCATCAAAAATCATCTGTTCACACGTCAATACCGATCCCTGCCTTTATGCACCTTATTTTTTCCCCTGAGCTTGCTTACAAATCTAAAAGAAAATATAAGTTACACGTTCAAGTTCTTAGATCTATAATTTCATTTCATAAAACACTAAGACAAATTATTTTACCACACCATATTAGATCTTATTAGTTATGAGCCCAATGAGCCATTATATGTAATTCATGATGTGTTACTCAGTGATTGGATAACCTTGTCTGAAATTTAGTTTGATGATGTTAGTTGAGAAAAACTGTGAACTAGTAGAACGGATCTAATTGCTTAATCATTTGTTTGAAGGGGTTAAGGTGCATGGGAACTAAAGCATGCATGAGTTACAGTCTATGAGTATTATTATTGTTATCTTCTTGTAGCCTTGTTTGCAAACAAAGGAATCATGATGCTAAGATTTCACAAAATGCTAATGTTTTGCATGTCTTTTTTAAAGGAATGTTGGAGCCGGGCCTTAGTAGGGGATGAACATTGTAGGTCACAGAGTTCCAGAAATGGATTTACTATTTGCATGATGTTGCAATTTTTTAAAGATAAAACAGAGTCCTGGAGCTTCTTAATGTCATAATAGATGAATTCTCTGTGAAGTCCTTGGCGTTAATATTATTATTATTATATCTTGTTTGGTATAAAGAGGAAAAAATCTTCTGACAGCTAACATGAGAGATGATGCTATGGAAATAGTATCTTTGCTAGCACTGCTTAGCTTTAGTTGGGAGGTTTATATTTGCTTGTGTTGCTAGTATTAAGAGGTCAAATATGCCCCTGCTTTGAAGTGTTCTAAGTACTTTTATCGAAAAAAAAATGTTTTATGATACCATCTGCCATTCATTAAAAAAAAAGAAAGTCATTAAAGTCTTCCAAGAGGATCAACGAATCTGTTGTAAATCAACTTGCCCTCGTCTGATTTGGGAGCAAAATTTGCTGCATCTAGGACTTCATCACAACATAACTTTCGAGGTCTATAACTTTCCCATACTATGCCCATTTTCAGCATTTCAAGTGCCAAAATAAAGCTCTCGCCAAGTACTACAAGCATGTGATGTGAGGTCTCAATGTGGTTTGGGGCCCGAAAGGGGTCAGTCAAATCAAGACTTTTCTTTCCAAGTAATATTTTGACTGGGCGCATCTTCTAATCGTGGAGGAATAAAGCAAAAGACAAAAGGCAAAGTTAATTTAGGAGCTAAGGTCAAACTGTTGGACGAGTTTCACTATTGTGTACTTTCCTTACTATTTTAGAAAACTTTAATCTCTTTTAAAGAGGAGAGGAATTTAATCAGGAGTTGGAGATGTGGACCTCACTAGTATAATAGAGGCATTGTAAATTAGTTTTACCTTAGATTGGCGAAAGTAAAATAGGCAACAAATCCTACTTCCAGAATTTCTTTTATTTTCCTTAATTTTCTATGGGATTGAGGAATTGCTCCTTTCTCTCCAATCAGATCATGAAGAGAGAGATTATCACATTCCATTATAGTTGCGTATTGATAGGGGAAGAAAAAGGAGCACAAGTAGAAGGTTGGGCAGTGGGAGTTTATGGTCACACATTTTCTTAACTACTTGATATAGTGGATTGACTTTATCAATGACCATGTTGGTATCATGAATCCCATAGTTAGGTTCAGGTGGGAGGCATACTTGTTGCCATGCTAGAATCACATAATTGTGTTGACCCTCGTTTAACCTGTTTAAAATTTTATATAAGATGCATGTGTTGGATCTAACGTAGATTGGTAATTATATAACTGAATCAAGTCATCTCCAGATTAGCCATCCATATGGAAGGATTGTGGTATGTCAAGATAGAAAGAAGGGGAGGAGTAAATGGTGAGTTGTGCAAAGATTGAGAAGTTTGGTGATGTTGTAATGATTAGATACGTTGGAACTTTAGTGTGTTTGGAAACTGGGAAAATGAAGTAATGTTGTGTGAGAAGAGTTAATGAATTGAAATTTGGAGAACAAAGGAAAGTGATATTTCACTGATAGATGTGAAAGAGACTCAAGCTTTTATAGGATTTTTGGGGCTTTAGTGTTGAAGTGAAATGCATGGTAATGGCAATGTTTGTTAGATGGAAAAAGCAATAGTCAAGGTGGCTTAACAAATAATTAAAAGCTCAAGTGCTTACATATTTCTAATGCATAAAGTCCTACCTTTTTCTAATGATAGATAAAAAATATCCATCTAGCTTGCAAAACTGTAAGGTGATGACCAACTCCAGGCCCATAGGGAGTATATTAGATTCAAGTCTTGGAAGACCTATTGGCTAAGTGAGTTGCAACCATCTTGAAGGACAACTTTCTCTTTTCTATTTTCCTCTTTGCTTTTTGCAAGGGAATGCTATCCGTGTAGGTTTTTACACATTATGAAATATAGTTGGTTTGATAATAAAAAAACTTGATTATTTTCATGGTTTGCACATTGGGTTTCACAATAAAAACTTGATATTTGTTTGCCTATGGCAAAATTCATATTATATCAAGAAATTTGTCCTTTATGGTGTATTCTTTCTTTTTACAAATTATGAGGATGCATGCTATTAGTTGGTTCATTTGATTCTCCTTTTGATTCTAAAAATCAACTCATTTTTTTAGGTTTTGACAGAGTATATTGTACAAGACCTAAATGTGAACCCCAAACTTCCTTTTGATGACAATACTTTTGATGTCATAACCAATGTGGTATGTTGATCATCTCTATTTCTCATGTTCTCTCTAATTGTCTTCACCAGTGTCTTATTGTCCTTTTGCTTATGTTCTTTAATTTGAATTTCATATTATCATTTTCTTTGCTTGTTAAGTTTCTTAAAAATGTTTGACTTTTCTTTTCTTTCTTTTTTTTTAAATTTTTTGTTGGGTAGAGATTACTGCCATCTGTAGATCAATGTCATAACCTCAACAGCTATCAGCAGAATCCAAATATAA